>CM056053.1:75055902-75573402 GCA_029574335.1 Rana kukunoris
CCCCCGAACCGCACTTTATTTACGCCCTTGTGCCTGTACGTGCCATTCTGTGGCCGTATATGTGCGTGCGGGGGTCCTTAAGTGGTTAAACCTATTTTGAAGAACCCACACTCTCGACCCAAAGACCGAAAAAAACACCGTCGCCCTATAACAGGCCTAAATGTCTTCTCTAAGGTGATGGAGAAAGTAGTGGTACAACAGCTACAACATCACTTAGACACCCATAATCTGTTAGATCCTCTTCAATCAGGTTTCCGTCCCGGACACGGGACAGAAACAGCATTACTCAAAATATGGGATGATGCTCTCGAGGCCGCAGACAAAGGAGAATCTTGTCTTCCAGTACTGTTGGACCTAAGTTCAGCTTTCGACACGGTGGACAACAAACTATTACTGACTCGGCTAGCGGAAGTAGAGTCGCAGAAGGTGATCTACCGTGGTTCTCCTCTTTTCTGGAAAATCGATCACAAATAGTGAAATTGGCCGCACAGTGTCATCCGGAGTCCCTCAAGGATCCCCCCTGTCCCCGGTGCTGTTCAACATCTACCTCCGCCCTCTCTTTGAAATCATCAGTAGCCAAAAACTACTTTACCACTCATATGCAGATGACACACAACTGTATTTTCGCATCTGCAACAAAAAGTATCATCATCTCTGTCTAGAGAAATGCCTCTCTTTGATAGAAAACTGACGAAGAGTTATCTTAAACTCAACAGTTCAAAAACAGAACTTCTCCTGTTTCACGCCAGTCGAAAGAATCAACTGGCAACAACTGCGCCCATTTTGGGCCAAATCATCACCCCTAGTGCAAAGTCAAAAGTCTTGGGGTCATCTTTGACACCTACATGACAATGGACGCACAAATAGGGTCAGTAGTCAGCGGATTGCACCATCTGCTGCGCCTACTATGCAGACTTACTCCTTTCATTTCTAAAGAAGACATAGCAGTCGTGGTGGGAACAATTGTGAACTCCAGACTTGACTATGCCAATGCCCTCTATCTTGGACTCCCAAAGTACAAAATCGCTCGTCTGCAAGTCGTACAAAATACGGCCACCAGACTGGTGACCGGGATAAAACCCTGGGAATCAATCTCAGCTTCGCTGAGAACCTTTCATTGGTTGCCAGTAAAAGGCAGAATCGCTTTTAAAGCACTCTGTCTGACACATAAGTGCATTCAAGGGAAGGCCCCCCAATATCTATGCAAAAAATTAAAAGCTCACAACCCCAATCGCGTTCTGCGATCCACCAACCACAATCTGCTCCAGATACCCAAGGCCAGATACAAATCCAAAGGAGAACGAAGATTTGCGGTTCAGGGCCCCAGACTATGGAACGCTCTACCAACCAGCATTTGGTTGGAGGAGAACCACTTGGCCTTTAGAAGAAAGATCAAAACTCATCTCTTTTGATGACAAAGGAGAAAGGAACGAGTCAGACCAGTCAAGTTCCTCCACCTCAAACTCGCTCATCCATGTCTTTATGAACCTTGCTTTGTGTACTGGTCCAAATCATTTGGTATAGAGAGAATTATGGTGTGGGATTGTTTTCAGGGTTTGGGCTTGGCCCCTTAGTTCTACTGAAGGGCAACAAAGCTAATAAAAGGACTGGAGGACCTTAGTTATGAGGAAAAGTTATGAGGACAAGTAATGAGCACTGAACTTATTCTCTCTAGAGAAGAGATACTTGAAAGGGGATATGATTTTAATGTACAAATACTATACTGGCGACCCCACAATAGGGATAAAACTTTTCTGCAAAAGAGAATTTATTAAGACACACAGCCATTCATTAAAATCTGAAGAAAAGCGTTTTAAGCTTAAATTGCTTAAAGAGGTCTTTACTATAATGCCACGTACACACGATCAGAAATTCCGAAAAGAAAACCGATGATTTTTTTCCGACTGAATTCTGGCTCAAACTTGTGTTGCATACACACGGTCACACACAATTTAGCCCGTCAAGAACGCTGTGACGTACAAGAGAAAGAGAGTCACCGCTCCAGGTGGGTCTACTATATGGTCACACACTAATACAGGATTACAAGGGTGCTGGCGGTGCACTAGGCGAGCATTAAAGATGAATGAAGGATGGATGGCCGCACTCCAAAAACCATACAGGTTGTCTTTTATTAAACGAACAGCAGATACATCACCAGATCACAGCAACAAGAACAGGGGAACAGCTGACGTTTCGCACAAAATCAGTGCTTATTCATGGCTAAACACTGATTTTTGTGCGAAACCTTGGCTGTTCCCCTGTTCATCATGTTGCTGTGATCTGGTGATGTATCTGCTGTTCGTTTAATAAAAGACAACCTGTACGGTTTTTTGGAGTGCGGCCATCCATCCTTCATTCATCTTTCATGCTGTGACGTACAACACTACAACGAGCTGAGAAAAATTAAGTTCAACGATTCGAGAATGCGTCAAATTGATTTCGAGCGTGCATGTTTTTTATGCATGTCAGAATTGCATACAGATGATCGGAATCTTTTCCCGTCAGAAAATTTGGGAACCAGCTCTCAAATTTTTGCTGTCGGAAATTCTGACCAAAAGCTCTCATCAAACTTTTCTTGTCGGAAATTCTGACCGTGTGTATGCGGCAAAAGAGCGGTGAGGATGTGGAATTCTCTTCCACAGGCAGTGGTTTCAGCGGGGAGTATCGATAATTTCAAAAACTATTAGATAGGCATCTGAATGACCACAACATACAGGGATATACAATGTAATACTGACATAAAAGCATACACGTAGGTTGGACTTGATGGACTTGTGTCTTTTTTCAACCTCACCTACTATGTTACTATGTAATACTGCTAAAATGTTTAACAAGTAATCAGTGACCATTAAAAATGTTTGAAAATATTTTTCTCTCATGTCTTTTGTGTTGAATTGCTTGTAATGTCAGAATGCAGTGATTAACTGATAATATAGTTGTTATTGAAAATTAGATAATTTTAAAATGGTAAGCACGTGAAGTTGTGAAAGACCAGGGCTAATTAAAATGATTAAATAGATATTGTTTTCCACTTGCTTTATACATTTGGGTTTACTTCAAATTCAAAGCAAAACTCCAGAATATTAGCAACCCACTTCCACCCCCATTAACTGACAGCTGTAATGAGGGATTGCCACAGGAATCACAGGATTGCCATAATTCTGTGACAATTCTTCCTACTTATACCATTTATTTCCTAGGGTCCTTCTTCAGGTGTAACGTCATTGCCTGATGTGGACACCACTTATTGGTCGAGCCAACACTTTCAGCGGCCTGTGCCTTTTTCCTAGACTCCAGAGGCAGGAGATGGGGGACACTTAGTAAACCCCCACTGAGTTAAGCCCACCTGGTGAACTATCCTACCTCCCGGCTTCATTGATCTTCACTTTGCAGACCTGCTGGCACCACACAGACTTCCCGCCTCCGCCTGCTGTAAGTGTGAGCCGCCACTGTGGACTTTTCCTCCTCCTCTCCTCCGGACCGATGGAAGACAAAAAAAAGAGAAGGTGAGACTCCCTCGTGAGAGAAGAGTCACGTTGCCTGCCCCAGGGGGAGTAGACATGGTCTGGAAAGAGGGAGTAGCCATAGAGAGATAGAGTAGAGGAGCAGTGCTGTGTAGTGTCAGTATAGGAGTACTGTAGATAGGTAGTGTAGTGTAGTGGACAGCGTAGTGTAGTAGACAGTGTAGTGTAGTGGACAGTGAAGTGTAGTGGACAGTGTACTGGTCAGCATAGGTGGTAGTGGTCATCAACCCTGTCCTCAGGGGCCACCAACAGGGCAGATTTTATGTACTACCTTGGGAAGATGCAGACTAGAATGCTGCAATCACTGAGCCCAACCTGGCCTTTAGTGGGCCCTGAGGACATGGTTGATGACCACTGGTGTAGTGTACAGTGTAGTGATCAGCTTAGTGTAGTGTAGCAGACAGCGTAGTGTAGGGGACAGCGTAGTGTAGGGGTAGTTTAGTTGTAGTGGACAGTGTAGTGTAGTGTACAGCATAGTGGACAGGGTAGTGTAGTGTAGTGGTCAGTGTAGTGGCCAGTATAGGAGTCAGGTAGGTTAGTGTAATAGTCAGCGTAGTGTAGTAGTCAGCATAGTGTAGTGGTCAACGTAGTGTAGCGGACACAGTATAGTGTAGTGTACAGTGTAGTGTAGCGGTCAGTGTAGTGTAGTGAATGGTGTAATGTAGTGGTCAGTTGGTCAGTGTAGTGTCGTGGTCAGTGTAGTAGACAGTGTAGTTGTGCAGTGGACCATTGAGTATAGTGGTCAGTGTAGTGTAGTGGACAGTGTAGTGGTCAGCATAGTGTAGTGGTCAGTGTAGTGTAGTGGACAGTGTAGTGTAGTTGAGTCAGTGTAGTGTAGTGGTCAGTGTAGTGGTCAGCACTGTGTAGTGTAGTGGTCAGTGTAGTGGTCAGTTTAGGAATCAGGTAGGTTAGTGTAGTGGTCAGTGTAGTGGCCAGTATAGGAATCAGTTAGTTATAGTTGTAGTGGTCAGTGTAGTGGACAGGTAGGCCAGTGTAGAGGTCAGTGTAGTGGCCATTATAGGAATCAGGTATATAAGTGTAGTATTCAATGTAGGCATCCAGCTGGTGAATACTATTGTACGAAGGGAAGGGATCGGGGGAGTGCTAAAAGTTTGCAGGTTAGGGGTTGCAAATGATTTGCCTTGCCCCGGGCGCTGACAACCCCAGGCTACGCACTGCCTGTATCCATAAACACCGACAGAGTGTCACCCCCCGAATGCGTTTCTCGTCACAGGATTTGACTGACAGCAGCTGGAGCCAATGGCCCCACTGGTACAGCAAAGCCTGTAAGACCAGGAAATGAGAGAAGAGAGCCGCTGCACACGTTATTGGCAGGTTTGATATAAACTGACTGACAATCGGTCCTTGTGTACAGCTGCTGGTCCAACAGAAGCCGGACAAGGGGCATAATGAAAAAGGTCTTCCAATCGGCATCCGATCAGTGCTCGTTCAGCCACTGGGTTAAACAAAAAAAAATCTAGTGTATATCAGGCTTAAGGATGTACTCCTAACTTTTTTATTCTCCCTTAACGAAAAAGCTAACTGAGTTGGTTACCAGAAGCTCAGACCTTTTTACAAGAGATACTATAGAGAGTAATAATTACATACAGGGGGTTATTTACTAAATGCAAATCAACTTTGCACTATAAGTGCACTTGGAAGTGCAGTCACTGTAGATCCGAGGGGGACATGCAACGACAATAAAAAACAGCATTTTTGCTTGCACATGAATTGGATGATAAAATCAGCAGAGCATCCCCTCATTTCAGATCTTCCCCCTCAAATTACAGCGACTGCACTTCCAAGTGTAGTGCAAAGTGGATTTGCCTTTTCATAGATAATCCCCGCAGCCATTAATGTCTAAACCGCTAGCAAATCCCTAAGTGAAAATGACCAAATTGGGCCAATTTGCCATTTTCCCCTCCTGGTGTCATGTGACTCGTTAGTGTTACAAAGGTCTCAGGTGTGAATGGGAAAACAGGTGTGTTACATTTGTGTGTGTTGTTGCTCTCATTGTCTCATACTGGTCACTGGAAGTTTTCAACATGGCAAAGCACTAACTCTCTGAGGATCTGAAAAAAAATAATTGTTGCTCTACATAATGATGGCCTAGGCTATAAGAAGATTGCCAAGACCCTGAAACTGAGCTGCAGCATGGTGGCCAAGACCATACAGCGGTTTAAAGGAAAGGTTCCACTCAGAACAGGCCTCGCCATGGTCACCAAAGAAGTTGAGTGCATGTGCTCAGCATCATATCCAGAGGATAGAAAAATGAGTGCTGCCAGCATTGCAGCAGAGGTTGAGGGGGTGGGGGTCAGCCTGTCAGTGCTCAGACCATACACCGTACACTGCATCAAATTGGTCTGCATGGCTTGTCCCAGAAGAAGTCTTTTAAAGATGATGCACAAGAAAGCCTGCAAACAGTTTGCTGAAGACAAGCAGACTAATGATATGGATTACTGGACCATGTCCTGTGGTCTGATGAAACTTATTTGGTTCAGATGTTGTCAAGTGTATGGGGCGGCAACTAGGTGAAGAGTACAAAGACAAGTATGTCTTGTCTACATTTAAGCATGGTGGTGGGAGTGTCATTGTCTGGGGCTGCATGAGTGCTGCCCGCACTGGAGAGCTACAGTTCATTGAGGGACCATGAATGCCAACATGTACTGTGACACACTGAAGCAGAGCATGATCCCCCCCCTTCAGAGACTGGGCTGCAGGGCAGTATTCCACATGATAACGATCTCAAACACACCTCCAAGATTACCACTGTCTAGCTAAAGAAGCTGAGAGTAAAGGTGATGGACTGGCAATCATGTCTCCAGACCTAAACCCTATTGAGCATCTGTGGGGAATCCTCAAATGGAAGGTGGAGGAGTGCAGGTCGCTAACATCTATCAGCTCATGATGTTGTCATAGAAGAGTGAAGAGGACTTCACTGGCAACCTGTGAAGCTCTGGTGAACTACATGCCCAAGGGGTTAAGGCAGTGCTGGAAAAATAATGGTGGCCCCACAAAATATTGACACTGGGCAAAATTTGGACATTTTCACTTAGGGGTGCACTCATTTTTGTTGCCAGTGGTTAAGACATTAATGGTGTGTGTTGAGTTATTTTGAGGGTACAGCAAATTTACACTGTTATACAAGCTGTACACTCACTACATTACATTGAAGCAAAGTGTAATTTCTTCAGTGTTGTCACATGAAAAGATATAAAAAAATATTTACAAAAAATGTAAGGGGTGTACTAACTTTTGTGAGATACTGTATATATATATATATATATGTATATATACATATACATTTTTCTTGGAGAAGAAAAAAATATGTCCAATCATTCGTCCAGAAAGCTCCTAGCACTCTAACTGGTAAAAAAGAAATACCTATGCTGGCTCTAACATGCTCTGTCAGACTAAGCAGGGTCTGTTGGGAATCGTAGTCTCTAACACAACTGTAGGGTTACACCTTGCTTGTCTAATATAAGACTTCCTCACATTGCCAGTAAAGTGTTTGTTTTTTTCAAGTGACTGCATTTTGTAGGGCTAGGGTTAGGAATAAACAAAATAACAGCGTATTTAATTTACAATATTTTTTAGTAGTGAGCACCAGATGGCGCCGGATGGTAGTTTGATTTTTCCCACTGTAGCAATGTCCAGTTAAAAACTTGTTTTACTGTACTAATATTTACAATGAATCTTACTATATGTATTGAAAAATCCATGTTTCAGTTATTCCAAATATTTAATGAACATTAAATATATGTATATATTAAGAAGGTAAATTAAACATGCCATCGTGCATAAATTTATATTTTAGCAGATGTATTAATAAGGTTACAAATACAAAAAGTTTTGTATTTCATAAAAGTAATATCTTAATGTTGCCAGCAGAAACTCTAAAGCAGTGGTCTCCAAAACTGTGGCCTGGTGGCCGGATGTGGCCATTTGCTTGACTTTGTCAGGCCCATGGGACTCCTTTCCCTCTACATCAATAATAGGGCATAATTCTGTCGCTGTGGGGGTGCTTTTCTTCCCATTGAACCAATGATGAAACACTATTTCTCCCACTGGCACCAAGTGCAGGGGCCTATTCTTCCCAGTGACCCCAATAATGGGACATATTCCCTTTTAACATCAAGTTTAGTAGATTTGCAACATACAGAATAGTGCGATTAGGGAAACACAGTCCCTGATTCAGTGGTAATCAAACAAAAGGTAGGTCACAGAAAATTATACAATGTGTAGTATGAGCTAACAGCAATTCTAAACTGTGAACAGAACAAGATATATTAGTATATATGCCGTGTGGTATGGATCCTGATGAATCTTTGTATTTAACATCAAGTTTATGAAGCCTACAATACAGTAATAGTGCGAATAGGAAAAATGGTTACTTGAGTCACTAAAAATTTATACATAAAGTAGGGCACAGATTCACCAACGTGTTCGGTATACACCAACAGCAAACATAAACTGTGGACCAAGCCTGGACACTATTCCTCCCACTGGCACCAAGTGCAGGGCCTTATTCTTCCCAATGGTACCATGTTGAGAGGCACTATTCCTTGCCCTTATATCAACAATGCAGCACTAATCCTTGCCCTTATATCAACAATGCAGCACTATTCCCTTGCCCTTATATCAACCATGCAGCACTATTCCTCCAACTGACACCAACGATGTGGCATTATTCTTCCAATGACACCAATGATGGGGCACTATTTTCCCTTAATTAACAATAAGGCAATGTTACTCTCACTAATACCAATGATGAGGCATTCTTTATTCTTATTGACACAGGGCATTTTTATCCCACACAGGACACAGCCCCTCAAAGTCTGAAGGACAGTAAACTGGCTCTTTGTGCAGAAAGTTTGGAGACCCCTGCTTTAAAGTATGATATTTGCCAAAAGTTGTGTGTGTTTCACAGCTTTACATTTTTTTTTTTTTTTTTAGCTAAATTGTCCGTTTAAATTGCACATGTAACCTACAAGTCCAATCCTGACTATCCACCTTGCATATATTCCTAGATGTAAGCCATGTATTCCCCAATTCTTTTCGCAGTGCTTACCCCTGAAGGAGCTTCAGATGATTTGGTCCCCTGACTGGATGTTGATGACCTTCCCACTAATGCCACACAATCTGACACACCAAGACTGAAGAGAAAATATTTATTCGTGCAATATATTTATATATATATATATATATATAAATGATAATGCTGTTTAGTTATGCAATCAGTAATACAGTGTTAGTAAATCATGCCAAAGCAATAATTAAAAGAATAAAAAACAGTAATAAATACTTTACAAGTATATAGAAACAGGTATGAAATAATGTGTAGCAAGTGGACTAATGAACTTACCCCTAATGTCTTATACGGAGAGTCCTGACTAAGGGAGCAATGTAAAAATTGTGGTCCGACAGTCTCTGACAAACCCTCTCACTAGTCAGTGCATTGGGGCCCAATCCAGCGTTGGAGTGTTGAAATGTGAGTCCCACACATTAAGTGTGTAAAACCCTAAATTATGCCCCACACAGAAATGCTATAACTTTGAATAGTATGCAGGGGGGCATCCTTACCCACAGTAGTTTACAGCTCTAAAGCTGATCATACAAATGGCAATTTTTAGTCAATTTCCATCAATCGGGAATCAGACATATGATTGCAAGTTATCCCCAAAAACAAAGAAATTTACCAAGCAGGGGATTTTATCGACCACTAGAATTCAGTTGATTCTGTACTCGAAAACTGGGAAATGCATTGAGAGCCATATAGAGTTTCAGTATTTAAAGTATGAAAAGAAAACAGTTAAACTACCTCCCTTTTGTCAGAAGCAATGGGATCTTCCTGCCGGGATCAGTCAAGTCAATTTTGATCCTATCTATTTGTGCCCAATCAAAAAAAAAAATACCATTTTATGTCTTTTAGTGCTTTGTGAATTGGACAAAAGATTGAAGTAATGCGCGTACACACGACCGTTTTTCACACCGTGAAAAATATATATTTTTTAAATTGGTCCTTAAAAATGATCGTGTGTAGAGGCTCTAGAGCATTTTTCATGACGTGAAAAATGGTCATTAACAATTTAGAAAGGCTCAAATTTTTCGCGTTGTTTTTCACATCGTCAAAAATGGTCGTGTGTAGGCTTTAACGACGGGAAAAAAACGTGCATGCTCAGAAGCAAGTTATGAGATGGGAGCACTCGTTCTGTTAAAACTAGCATTTATGTGTACCTCGCTTAACTTTACAGCCACATATTATCTTGATTGATCCACAGAGGCATTGCTGGGAAGTGTCCACATTTGTGCAGCTTTCATTATCAGTTTTGTATTATTCTGCAGTGTATTGATGCTTTGTCCATCCTGAAGTTTTGCATTATTGCTTCCAATTTGCATATGTTCAGTAAACTGTAAACTACATGCTGTTAGATCTTTACCCAACCTGTTAAAAAATATCAACTTGACCTATGTATGTTTAATAGCTGGGCAGGTAGGAGAAGGTTTCAGTTTTGTTTTGTTTTGGACTTTATATCCTCCCATAATCAGCATAGTATTTAATGCCCCTAATTTTTTAAGTAGTGTTTGATATTGGAGTAATGCACTAATACCTATGTGAATAAAATGCCAATATTTTTATGTACGCACATTCCTTGGTAGTGGAAGACCAAATTACAAGATTGCCCACTTTAGATATGAGAGCTAATGTATCCAAAAGTAAAATGCAGACACAGGTAAATTGTATTTATACAGAAATAATTAGGGCTGTGCAAATTAACTTTTAATTAAACGATTAATCTTTAATTTTTTTGATCGATCAAAATCTTTTTGATTGATTACAATTCTTTTGATTGGTTATAACATGCTGGCTTCCTGTGCCTTCAGGGATTTCGTCGGAGATCTGGTAACGTCACCGGAACCGGCGGGGCTTGCCGAGTCCATCTGAAGGGCTCCTGTGCTGTTGCCTTCATACCTGCATGCCGGCGGGACTTACTATCTGCCACACGCAGAGGGCTGTTACACTTCCCTCTATCAACTGGGATTCTACAGCCATCCACTGGGAGTTGTGATAGTTCTTCACGGGACATCTACATGGACGGGACTGATGTTAATCTCTCCCTCATCTGGATTCCGCAGTGGTATCGTTGTACACATTTTTATACCCGTACATACTTAGCTACATGTTTTTATGACGGCTTTTGCTACCGTTTGGTATTACTCGCACCATTTTTTTTACAGTGCAATATTTTTTTTGTTACCTACTTGAAGACTATAAAAGTTTTAATGCTATTTCCCATCGAGCACTGCCTTTGTGTGATTTTTGTATCCTGCTATCCATTTTTCCAGTGGTTGTAGCTGCAATGGGAATCAGCCTGCAGGAGATCAGCTAAAAGTAGTTGGATCTGTATGTGCGTTATAATTAATCGAAATTAGTCGATTAATCGATTAAAAAAAAAACGATTAATCGAACACAACAATTTTGATCAGTAACAGCCCTAGTATGTACGTTATAATTAATCGAAATAAGTCGATTAATCGATAAAAAAAAAACAAAACGATAGAAAAAAATATTAGATCAGTGAATTTCCTATATTTCTTAATAATAATAATAATAATACAAGATTCTGGATAGTGTACCAAGGCAAAGAAAGCATGTGTTCAAAAGTTAATTTGAAATAACCCAGAGAGTATAATTGTTAACCGATAAAAAACAATGCAGAGCTGGGTACTGCTGCTGTTAGTGTCAGAAAAATGAATATGTGCATGTACATTACTATTGACTGGTGCCCTTTCCAGCAGCTGTCCCTTTGCCTTATTCCTAGAACAAACTTCAAATGTCACGATGCAACAGAAGCTGTCACTTCACACAAAACTCCACCTTTCCACTCAAGCATAAACTTCTCATTTGATTATAAACCTCTGTCAATGTATTGTATTTTATAACATGCTTCAAATAAAAGAAGGAAATTGTCTGGAAAAATTAGTAGGGGAGAGCAAGGAACAAGCTTAGCTATTGAGTGATGCCAAATTCTCAGCATGAGCACATTCCTTGCCCAGCGTGAAAATCAGGGACACGTTTTTTTACTTTTCACTTTTGAAAGGGTTAAAGTTATGTTATATTGTCGCGTCTTTTGGGAATTATTAGACTTGCAAAGTGAAAACCTGCTTGCTCACCTGTATAAATTCTGTAGTTGCTAAGGATGTAATCACCAAAAAGGTTACGTAAAAAAAACATTGCATGGGGTATATAACAGTTTGAGGAAAGTAATGTTTCTTGCATTGTTTTTAATTGTGTATGTAATGTCATGATAATGATAGAGGCCAGTGTTCCTGAAACTATGAGTTGGGACCCAAATTAGGTGAAGGATATTTTTGTGATTGGTTGCCACATTACATTATAGTAAATTGTGTCTAAATGTAACATCAGTGGGATTGGATGAAGCACACTTTATTTACCGTATTTATCGGCGCATAAACACGCACCAGGCGTATAAACACGCACCCAAACTTTAAGAGGAAGTTTCAGGAAAAAACAACACAACACACACCCCCCCCAAAAACCCATGTAACTATTATGCCCTGTACACATGATCGGTTGGTCTGATGAAACGGGACCGATGGACCATTTTCATCGGACGAACCAATGTGTGTGGACCCCATCAGTTTTTTTCCCCATCGGTGAACAAAAATAGAACCAGTTTTAAAATTTTCGTATGGTTTAAAAAAACGATAGAAAAAAACCTATGTCTGTGGGGAAATCCATCAGAATTACGTCGAAGCATGCGTTGTTATCCGACTCTGAGCGGGGAATCCTGCGGGGAATGGGCGTTCCTAAAGCAAGAGGAGTTGATTGACGGGCTGCTAAGGCATGTCACGCCTTCCGAAAATACCCGATAAGTGACTTTTGATAACCGTCCCAGCAGATAGATTCGATCATGTGTACTGGGCGAGCAGACAGATTTGGCCACCCGACAGATTTCAAAGCATGCTTTAAAATCTGTCGGCTGGGAATCTGTCGGCCCGACATGTCTGCTGGTTAGTACGTAACAGCAGACATGTCTTCTCGCACACGCTTTGAATGGATTCTACGCATGCGCGGAAGTAATTTACTTCCTGGTGCTGCGGTGACGTGGCAGCGTCAACGTCACTGGGCTGTCTGCTGGGGGGATTTTGGTTTGATCGTGTGTACAGCGATCACACCAAAACGGCCAGCAGACAGATTTGTTCAAATCGGTCTGTCCGACCGATTTGAACAATCTATTTGCTCGTGTGTACGGGGCCTCAGAGTAACTTCAGAGTCCAAGATGATAGGCACGTCCTAGCATGTTTCATACATTTTCATCATAGGTCTCAACAAAACATGTGAGCAATGCATAGTTTCGATCCATTGGTGTTGGATGTTGTATAAAATGTAGGAGGATGGTGAGCAAAGTAACTGTTTTACCCAGGGCCGATCCGCCTATAGGCTCACTATGCAAGCCGCTTAGGGCCCAGCAAAGCTGCGGAGGGCCCCCCCATTTACTAGAGGCCCGTCTGGTGAGAAGTAATTTTTGGCCCTTCAACGCTTCTCAACTCGCTGGCTGCATCTCACTGTTATTGTAAGATGTCATTTGACAGCAGAACACACCCTCCCCCGCTTCTCAACTTCAATCCTTATATGTGAGTGGCCAATACCCGGCCCCTTCTCAACTTTAATGTGACATGTCATTTTTGGCAGCCCCCGCTTCTCAACCTTAATGTGACATGTAATTTTGCTTAGGGCCCCAGGGAGGTCAGGATCGGCACTGGTTTTACCACTGTAAAACTGTTTTGTAAAGTAAACTGTGGCTGATTAATCCTAACTAGGGATGAATAGAGTGATTTTGGATAAATTGATTGGCCAGCTAAATGTACCCTTTTTGAGACTCTCCGCTTAGTCATTGAGCTGTTTAGTCAAAATATGCTTGAAAATATTGTTTCCTTTATGGCAAGTGGATGGAGTCTTAGTTTTAGTTTATTTGTTTATTAGTTTTTGTTTATTATATATGCAAGCTCTTTGTATTTGGTTTTACTTTTTTTTGTATTTGATCAAAATTGTGTATTGTTGCTATTATTTTAATTTATGTCTCTTTGTTTTGTATTTTTGTCTGAAAATTAAAGTGGATGTAAACCCATATTTTTTATTTTTTTTATGTCACAATGTAGAGTATACCGTTTTCCTATCATGTGTGCAGGTTTGCATACAGAGTTAATCCAGATCTGAGAAATCCTCTTTTAATTTTCAGTGAAAATGAACAGCCTTCCAGATAAAAACCTGCCTAAATAAAAAGTCAGTTTTCTCTCTTTTGCTTTGAGTGACAGGTTATTTACATATCTAGCTTGGACATGTTTATCATATGTTATGTTTATGTTTATCATAACATGAGGTGGTTTACAATATAAAAAGTGAGAAATCCACCCCTCCCCCACATAACACATCCTGGTAATATACAATGAACTTTGGATCACCTCATGTTATGATAACATAAACATAACAATGATAAACATGTCCAAGCTAGTGTAGCGGTGTCAGCTTATGCTTTAGAGAGGATTATGCAGGAGTGTATGTAAAATAGACATTTGGTGCCCTCTGCTGACCAGAAGTGGGACGTCGGGCTCAAAGTTTTACTTTTTTCTGGAACAACAGGAAGGAGGGGAATGCCACTTCCAGGAACGCCCAGGGGAGCAAAGGATCTTGGGAACAGAAAAAAAGACCGGATGGCAGGTGTTTAACTCTCTCTCCAGCCTGGGACACAGACCTGGGAGGAACTGTTCCTGTGAGTGTGTGACTGAAACTCCGGCCTACCTCGTGGAAAGCAGCCAGCGATGTCTGGGCAGCAGTAAAGAGTTCCTGCAGTTCCCTGAGACAGAGCCGTGTGATGGGACGAGCGTTGGAGATCCGACGGGGGTCGCGTGCCGAGAGGATCCCAGTCACCAGGGCGTGTTGTGGTGAGAGGGCTTGCGTCCAACTGTTTCGTACTATACCACACCACAAATAAACACATCTGAGGGACTATCTGAGCTGTGTTGTGGAGAACACTAGACCAGTACATCGGAGGGTTCCAGGACATACTCAAATACTTGTCGCAGGGCCCGAGAACGTTAGCCCCTGTTGAGCGGTCTGCTGCTAAAAGATTCGCTCACCGGTTGTTTGCATCGGATACTACAGATACCCCTGTTGGATTACAAATAGGGCCCTTTCTATTTTTTGCTAGCGAAGAAAACGAAGACCTCGGACTAGTGCACTTACACTCCTGCAGCAAGGCCTTGCAGATTGGGACATATAGTTCAGTAAACTGTTTAAAGGGGTTTCTAGTGGGTAAAGTACCACAGTTAGTTTAAAGTAATCTTGCTGACTGCTGCGCAGCATACATAATCTTACCAGTTCAATCCCTGCGGCCGCAGGAAGAGGGTGTTAGGGAGCTATCACCTTGTACTATATGTATTATATTAACTGTATGTGTGATGATTAATTTGTTAACTGGTATTGATCTTTCATGAGTAAAATTGATATTTGCTTTAATTTTCTGGTGTCTTGAAGAGTTACTTGTCACTCAGAAAAAATTCTGGTGCTATTGCATCATAACTCAGTCAGGGGGATTGGTATTAGGGACTTTCCTCAGGTGTGCTGGTGTGCGGTGGATCGAGTGTTGCGGAGGAGGACCAGAAGACCCAACAAATTCAGCCGCTCCTTAGGGGGTAAGCGCTACACGTGGGGGCTCGTCCGGGATCACTTCTGATACCCCTCGCACAGAGATACCCACACCAACAGCCCAACCATGGATCTGACAGCCGCAGCAAAGTGGTGCAAAGAACAAAACGCCCAGGACGGGCTGAGTGTAGTGATGGACATTCCTGATGGCACATGGACAGAGGAACAGATCCGTAAAGCAGTAACTACCTTAGCGCCTGACCAGAAAGTGTTTGTCATAGACACCATAACAAACCAAGAAGGCTCCCACACCTATGCCCTACTGGAATGGAAGAAAGGAATCCCACATTGCTACCGGGGTGATAGCATTCAGCTAACAAGGGAAGTTAAAGTGCGGCTAATATCTTTAGCCAACCCAGTTAGTAGTTCTGAGGGACCAAGTCAGTCCCCACTGGGAACTGTAGGAGCAACTACCACATCTGAGCTAACTGCTAGTTACCCTCCAGCCTCTTTCTTCAAGGACATAGGAAAGTTAGTAGAGAGCGTTGCCAAACTCACCTCACCCTCTGCAAATATAGCTACGCGGGAAGCTGCGAATCTTCTCAGGGACGCAGCCCGTACCCCAGGGAGAGGAAGAATATGAGACCTGGATGGAGCAGGCTATGCAAGCCTTAGAAGAATGGGATGTCCCGGAGATACAAAAAAAACAACAAACGATCACTGAGAGTCTAAAGGGCATTGCAGCAGAAGCCATTCGGAATCTGAAGTTCAGTCAGGGGTCCTGTACAGCCTATGATTATCTTCGCATGCTGCAGGAGGAGTTTGGGCGTACCGAAAGAGCCACAGACTTACTTTTTCTCTTTGAACATATGTACCAGCAGAGGAATGAAGCATTGTCCGAGTACATAAGGCGCTTGAATAAGATGCTATACCAGATTGTGCTGAAGAAGGGAATAGACGCAAAGGACATGGATCAGGTCAGGATGAAACAGATACTCAGAGGCGCTCTAAGCTCTGATCCTGTCTGGATTCAGTTGAGGACTCTGCCAGGAGGGACCTCTCTGCGATACCCCGATCTTATACGGACAGTGAGGGAAGAGGAGGCAATCCTAGCGGAGAAGAAAAAAAGTTCAGGGTTTTCATCCTCTGCTGAAGTTCGGACGTTTAGTGTGTCAAGTGGAAGTCCGGAGATAGAAGAACTGAAGGCCAAAGTCACTCAGTTGACACAGATGCTAACCCTACTGGCTGCAGGGGTTAATTCACCTTGGAAAGGTTCCTCCAGAACCTGTGCCTGAAGCTACCACCGGGGTAGTGCCTGTCAGGAGACCGCAAAAATGTCTGCTACAATTGCGGTGGAGTTGGGCATTTCCGCCAAGTGTGCCCAAGCCCGCCTAAGACATAAGAGAGAACCCCAAAGCCGGCTTTAAACTTCATGGTGACCCAGTGAAGGAGTCAGCTGGGCGCCCGATCACATCGGTCAACTCCAAAAACCCCTCTGTCGTTTCCACCCCTAAAGAACGGAGGGAGGCGAAACCGAGAGAACGACCCAGGAGAAAAGGCGTGAAGGTAAGGGTCACCAAGCAGGCTGATCTTGCTCCTCCGCGTGGATTTCCTTCTGAGTTGGTGGGACCCTCCCCCATTGTCCCTGTTCAAGTGGAGGGAGTTTATACAAAAGCCCTGCTGGACACCGGAGCTCAGGTGACCCCCTTTATCGGGACTTTTACGAGAGGCATCTCCCGACACTTACCCCTACAGAAGCTGGAAGAGCTAGAGATATGGGGCTTGGGAACGCAGAATTGCCCTTATGATGGTTTCCTGTCCATAAAGCTCGCTTTTGATCCAAGCGTGGCCGGAGAAGCTGAAGCTTTTGATGCCTTAGCCGTAGTGTGCCCCCGTCCACCAGGGGCTGAAAAGAACTCCATTATCGTTGGGACGAATACCCATTTGGTCCGGAGGCTCCTGTCCCCGCTTATGCAACAACAGGCTACACCAGACACCAGGGTGCACCCAATGCTGACCCAAGTGTACCGGAACCTGCTTCAGGAGCAGAGAGCGCCTGAAGACAGAGTGGGAAGAGTCTGGCGCCTGGATAGATGGGAGAAAGTGGTACAGCCTGGCGAAGTAGTCTGTCTGAGGGCTTCGGTCAAGTTATCTTGGAAGCAGCCAGGACCCTTCATTGTCCTTGAGACAGACCCAAGACAAGGGATAACAGACTGGAGATAGTGCCCGAATTGTTGCCGACCAAATTGTTAAAAAGGAACCGAGGGAAGGTCTCCATCCGCGTTAAGAACACCACAGCATCTCCTATAAAAGTACCAGCTAAAGCCTTGCTAGGGGAAGTGATATCAGCAACCCCAGTGCCTCCCCAAGGCATACCAGAAGCGGAAGAGGAGACCCTTTTTGAAGAGTGTTTCCCAACAGACACCCCCCTCCCCCCCTGTTGGCTGGAGAGAGCGAAGACTCAGCTATTAAGATGGAGGATGGCGTTCTCGAAGAACGAATTCGACGATGTGGGGCTGGCCAAAAGTGCTGAGCATAGGATCCGGCTGGAAGAGGACAAGCCCTTTCGGAGAGGGTCAGGCGTATCCCATTGGGAGACCTGGAAGATTTACGAGAACAGCTGGCTGAGCTGAAGAGGACGGGCATCATTCGGGAGTCCCGAAGCCCCTACGCTTCCCCCATAGTGGTGGTCAGGAAAAAGAATGGGTCATTGCGGCTCTGTATTGACTACCGAACACTGAATCGGAGGACCATTCCCGATCAGTACACCACCCCCCAGGATAGAGGACGCCTTGCAAAGCCTGTCTGGGGCGAAGTGGTTTAGTGTACTGGATTTGAAGAGCGGATATTATCAGATCCCCATGCACCCTGAAGACAGAGAGAAAACGGCTTTCATCACCCCAGTGGGGTTCTTTGAGTTTAACAGGATGCCACAAGGTCTGTCAGGGGCCCCAGCTACTTTTCAGCGGTTGATGGAAAAGACCGTGGGCGACATGAATCTGATCGAGGTGTTAGTGTACCTAGATGACGTGATAGTGTTCGGCCGGCCGGACACTTGAAGAGCACGAAGAAAGACTGGAGAAAGTTCTGAGTAGACTGCATGAGGAAGGCTTAAAACTGTCTATGGAAAAGTGCAGGTTTTATCAGTCATCAGTAAGCTATTTGGGGCATATAGTGTCCGAAGAAGGGGTGGCCACGGATCCACAGAAGCTGGAGGCTGTCACCTCCTGGCCCCCGACCAACCAATGTGACTGAGCTCAGGTCTTTCCTAGGATTTTGTTCCTATTATAGAAGATTTGTGGAAGGGTTTGCCAAAATAGCCCGTCCACTCACTGAACTGTTAAAAAATGAGGAGGAGGCTGAGACAGACTCTGAAGGGCTTGGAAAACCCAAAGAGGGGCCCAGAAAAAAAAAGGAGCCAATTGTAGATGAATGGACCCCACGGTGTGAAGAAGCCTTTGTGCAGCTGAAGGGAAGTCTCACATCTGCCCCAGTCTTGGCCTATGCGGACCCCACAAGGCCCTATGAGTTACATGTAGACGCCAGTCGAGATGGATTAGGTGGGGTACTCTATCAGGAGCATGACGGGCATCTGCGTCCCATTGCCTACGTAAGCCGAAGTTTGACGCTTTCAGAGAGGAATTATCCTACACATAAATTGGAGTTCTTGGCTCTCAAATGGGCAGTGGTGGATAAAACTGAAGGATTATTTGTATGGAGCCGACTTTGTAATCAGAACGGACAACAACCCGCTTACCTATATCCTCACCACAGCCAAACTGGATGCCACTGGACACAGGTGGTTAGCCGCCTTGTCAGGGTTCCGCTTCAGTCTCAAGTACCGCCCCGGGCCAACAACCAGGATGCGGATGCCCTGTCCAGGAGACCTTACAGTACAGAGGCCCCAGAATCAGAATGGACCCATTTAACACCAGACGGGGTTCAAGCCCTATGCCAAGGGGTGGAATGTAGAGCCAGGGGAGTGATTGGCGCAGAGGCCATAGGAGTCATGGCTGCCGGTGTCCCCAAACTGTACTGCCATCCTGCACAACTGAGGAGTGAAGGCCTGCCTACTTTCACAAAAAAGGATTTAAGGGTGGATCAGGCCGAAGACCCCTTAATCGGATTGACACTGAGGGCCTTGAGAGACAACCAAAGGGGACTTTTGCTAACTGATTCGCCGAAGGAGGCTCGGTTGATCCACAAAGAGTGGGAGAGGTTGAGAGTGCTAGACGGGGTGGTCTACCGAAGGGGCCCCTCGGATGGCGCAGAAGAGAAACAGCAATTGTTCCTCCCCGAGAAACATAGAGAAAGTGTGTTGAAGGCTTTACACGATGATCATGGTCATTTGGGCACAGAGAGAACTTTCAAACTGGTCCGTGACAGATTTTATTGGCCCTGTATGAGATCCGAGGTCGAAGGCTATTGCCATTCCTGCTTGAGGTGTATCCAGAGGAAAACTCTACCTTCTAAAACGGCTCCAATGAGCCATCTGCAGAGTCAAGGCCCTATGGATTTAGTGTGCATAGACTTTTTGTGTTTAGAGCCCGACACCAGTGGACAAGGAAATATCCTGGTGGTGACAGACCACTTTACTCGCTATGCTCAAGCCTTTCCAACCAAGGATCAACGTGCTCCCACAGTGGCCAAGGTACTAGTGGAGAAGTTCTTTGTCCATTATGGGCTACCCCAAAGAATTCATTCCGACCAAGGCAGAGATTTTGAGAGTCGACTCATCCGGCAGCTCTTGGATCTGTTAGGGATTCAGAAATCAAGAACTTCCCCTTACCACCCCCAGGGTGACGCACAACCAGAGAGGTTCAATCGGACTTTATTAAATATGTTGGGAACACTGTCCACCAAAGAAAAACAGCACTGGAGTCGGCATATCTCTACCATTGTGCATGCCTACAACAGTACAGAAAGTGATGTGACCGGATACTCACCATACCGGCTCATGTTCGGAAGAGAAGCCCGGCTGCCTGTGGATTTGGCCTTTGGTCTCTCTCTTGACCAAACGTCTGTTGCCTCTCATGAAGGTTACGTAGACCGACTGAGGAAGAATTTGGTTTCTGCCTTTGAAAAGGCCCGTTCAACATCCGGGGGTAGAGAACAGAGGAATAAGCGAAATTATGATCTGAGAGTTCGTGTGCAGGACCTACAGCCTGGCGATCGAGTTCTATTGAAAAATGTAGGTGCCTCAGCCAAGCACAAACTGGCCGATAGATGGAGTTCCCAAATTTATGTCATTTGTCAGCAATTGCCTGGCCTGCCAGTGTACCAAATCAGACCAGAGGGAAAAACTGGGCCATTGAAGAATTGGCATCGGAACCATCTCCTACCCTTAAATGAGGCTGTTCGGATACCAGAGAGAGATGAGTCTCCTTCACCCACTCCTTCCACCTCTCGGAAAACACCTGTCACTCGGTCACAGCAACCACCACCCACATTAGAAAGTGAGGATGATAGTGATGAGGGGGATGGGTGTCCGAGCTGGATGTGGCCATCTGACTCTATGGATGTTCATTCAGTCAATCCAATTTCTGAGCAGGACTCAAGTACCTTGAGACCGGATGCTCCGGAATTTGTGCCCCAAACTGATGAGAATGTCTCCTTATCTTCTCAAATGGAGGATTCTTTGCCGGAAGCCTCCGAACCTGAGGATGTTTCTGTTGCTCAGGAAGAGGAGGTCACTGAACTGCCTCAGCTAACACAACAGGAAGAAGAGAGCTCAGCAGACGAAGGTCCATCCAGGCTTCTAGAAACAAGGCCAAAACGCCTGGTGCGACCTCCTCAGAGACTCACGTACAATTCAGTAGGAAACAGCACAGAAGAAGCTATTGTGACTGTACACAGATCTCCTGAAGTGCCCACTGTACTCACGGAAGTGTCAAAGGCCACGTGCCCAAAACGGGACATCAGCACACCTTGGTGGAGTGTCCCTCTGCCTGTCCCACTTGCTAGACGTTGTCACAGACTGCACATATCTATGTGCAATATAGATAGTAGAGCGGTCTAGCCAAATTTTATGTTGCATCTAAGATTGATACAGATTACCCTTTGGGGGGACCCAAAGGATTTAAGTGGGGGGAGAGTGTAGCGGTGTCAGCTTATGCTTTAGAGAGGATTATGCAGGAGTGTATGTAAAATAGACATTTGGTGCCCTCTGCTGACCAGAAGTGGGACGTCGGGCTCAAAGTTTTACTTTTTTCCTGGAACAACCCAGGAAGGAGGGGAATGCCACTCCCAGGAACGCCCAGGGGAGCAAAGGATCTTGGGAACAGAAAAAAAGACCGGATGGCAGGTGTTTAACTCTCTCTCCAGCCTGGGACACAGACCTGGGAGGAACTGTTCCTGTGAGTGTGTGACTGAACTCCGGCCTACCTCGTGGAAAGCAGCCAGCGATGTCTGGGCAGCAGTAAAGAGTTCCTGCAGTTCCCCTGAGACAAGAGCCGTGTGATGGGACGAGCGTTGGAGATCCGACGGGGGTCGCGTGCCGAGAGGATCCCAGTCACCAGGGCCGTGTGTGGTGAGAGGGCTTGCGCCCAACTGTTTCGTACTATAAACCACACTCACACATAAACACATCTGAGGGACTATCTGAGCTGTGTTGTGGAGAACACTAGACCAGTACCATCGGAGGGTTCCAGAGACATACTCAAATACTTGTCGCAGGGCCCGAGAACGTTAGCCCACTGTTGAGCGGTCTGCTGCTAAAAGATTCGCTCACCGGTTGTTTGCATCGGATACTACAGATACCCCTGTTGGATTACAAATAGGGCCCTTTCTATTTTTTGCTAGCGAAGAAAACGAAGACCTCGGACTAGTGCACTTACACACTCCTGCAGCAAGGCCTTGCAGATTGGGACATATAGTTCAGTAAACTGTTTAAAGGGGTTTCTAGTGGGTAAAGTACCACAGTTAGTTTAAAGTAATCTTGCTGACTGCTGCGCAGCATACATAATCTTACCAGTTCAATCCCTGCGGCCGCAGGAAGAGGGTGTTAGGGAGCTATCACCCTTGTACTATATGTATTATATTAACTGTATGTGTGATGATTAATTTGTTAACTGGTATTGATCTTTCATGAGTAAAATTGATATTTGCTTTAATTTTCTGGTGTCTTGAAGAGTTACTTGTCACTCAGAAAAAAATTCTGGTGCTATTGCATCATAACTCAGTCAGGGGGATTGGTATTAGGGACTTTCCTCAGGTGTGCTGGTGTGCGGTGGATCGAGTGTTGCGGAGGAGGACCAGAAGACCCAACAAATTCAGCCGCTCCTTAGGGGGTAAGCGCTACACTAGATATGTAAATAACCTGTCACTCAAAGCAAGAACAGAGAAACGGACTTATCTGGAATTCTGTCAATTTTCACTGAACGTTAAAAGAGAATTACTCAGCGCTGGATTAACTCTGTGTGGCAAGACTGGGCACAGATGATAGGAAATCTTATACTCTACGTTGTGACATCAATTTTTTTTTTTTTTTAAGTAAAATAATGAGGCTAATAAGGGACCAGTTGGGCACAAATTGAAAGAAAATTCTGTATAAGCCATTTAAAGCCCATTAGACCCTTAAAAAAACAGCAAACACCATACAAATTTTATTTTCCCCCTTTGGTACTTTTTGCAAAAATCATACAATTTTGTTGCAATATCTCAATTTATGCCACGGTTTTGGGGACCTTAAGACCCTCGTGCCACGAACACATGACCGTTTTTAATGTCTTGGAAAAAACAATGTTTTTCTTGACATGATTCTTGTTAAGCCTGCCTTGCTTTCACCACACGATCGTGAAAAAATAATGCTTGCGCAAAGCGCGTGATGTACAACATGTACGACGGCACTATAAAGGGGAAATTCCATTCGATTGACGACACTCTTTGGACTGATTATGCAAATTTCCCTTCTCGTAACCTGCTTCTGAGCATGCTCGTTTTCTTCCCCATCATTAAAGCCTACACGCGACCGTTTTTTAATGCCAATTTTTCACGTCGAGAAAAATGCTCTGGAGCCCACACGACCGTTTTTAATGACCAATTTAAAAAAATATATATTCTCGTCATGAAAAATGGTCGTGGGTGCGTGGCATCAATTTAGCTCATCACTAATGATAACTGAAAGAAAAGGTAGAGCTTCTCCTTGCAGCAAATAAAATTGGAATTTTGTTAGTCTGGTAAATTGAAACAAATCATCTGGTTATCATGTTAGGTAACTCTTCTCTTTCTCTAATTTCATTTTCCTTCAGTTGTACGTTACCTTATCATCTACCAGGCCGTTTTAGCACATAAGGCTTGAGACATCCTTTCCTTTTTCAATGATGGAAGCTATATTAAGTAAAAACGAATTGATTCCATGTCCCTTTTAAGTAGCTCCTCTAACTATCCATTTAGATGAATGAACCATTTACATGCAATTAGCAAACTCAGACAATCCCCTGTATTTGCAAGTTAAGGTTATTAAAATGTAATTAGTAATTAGGAATGATTCATAACCCCACAGAAGGTAACTACATAACACATTAGCAGACTGTGTTTAAGCTTTCTGGCCACCCTTTCTGTTGAACACCCAGGCTCATCAGACATGTGTCAGCCCCCTATTTGCCAGGTGCTTGTGAGGCCATCTGCATACATATGTAAATTTTTATTTGCATCCTACAACATTGGCACAGGCGTGATTTGTAAAGTACGGTGTTATCCAAGGCCTGAATCGCACACATGTGACAGCTGCTCTTATTTGAACCCAACTTTCATTTATTCTTCATTTTCATTCAGTTGTGTTGAATAATAGACATAGGCTATGTCGCTTCTTTGAACTTTTCAAGAAGTGCTTGTACTTAACAACTATGCAAATGTCTACTAGTAATTCTATTCATTAGGGTTTTCAAGAGGTACGCTAACTATAATAATAGTATATGTCCTTTCTAAAGTGTACTTTAGTCTTAAACAAATGTGACTTCAATTCACTAAAGGGTTTGGGCAAAACCTGCTTCCTGTCATGTGCAGACAATTTGAATAGTCTTTTTACTATAATTTTTGCATAATTTTTTTATAAACATTAAAAAAAATGGGATCTGTTGAAGAACCCAATGTTTTTTTCAGGCTGCTTTCTAAACTTTCTTGTAATGCTGTTCACTTAAAATGATTACAACTTTTTAACAAAAGCAAAAAGTTGTTATCATGTCTACCTTCTCTTACTTTCCCTGGCTCCCTGTTGGTCTTTCTCTGCTTGGTGGGTTGACATTTTTTGTAAAAAGTTTGACACGTACACATGGACACGCAAGCGTGCACACACACACTGGACTGGCCTTGGTGTTTGGCTGGTTACTTTTAGGCCTCGTACACACGATCAAATCTGTCTGCTGGAAACGGTCTGCTAGACTGTTTCAGCAGACAGATTCGATCGTGTGTACGTGCAAACAGACGGATTTGGCCACCCGAAAGATTTTAAAGCATGCTTTGAAATCTGTCGGCTGGGAACCCATCCGCCCGACATGTCTGCTGGTTAGTATGCTAACCAGCAGACATGTCTTCTCGCACACACGCCGAATGATTTTGACGCATGCGCGGAAGTGTTTTACTTCCTGGTGCGGTGACGTGGCGGCGTCAACGTCACCGCCATGTCACCGACACGTCAACGCGCTGTCTGCTGGCGGGGATTTTGGTTTGCTCGTGTGTACACGCAAGCAAACCAAAATGCCAGCAGACAGATCTGTTCAAATCGGTCGGTCCGACCGATTTGAACAGACAGATTTGATAGTGTGTACGAGGCCTTAGAGTCATTGAACCATAAGTATAGAGCTGCAAAATTGTTGTCAATTTTCTGACACTCATGTGCCATATGTTTGTTCTAGGTCTGTGTTTTAGAATCAGTGAAGCTTAATAAGCTGGTCAACTAGCATTTTAAGAATGGTGACTAACAATGGCAACCTTCCTATTGCATTCCTGAAAGTCACAGTTCAAGACCGTTTGGTTTGTGTTCTTACATCGGTTATAGAGTTGGTTTAATACCTGGCCTATTAGTATGCCATTTTTTATCAACCCCATTCAGATCAAATACTGGAAAGTAGGAGGAAGCAGGGAGAAAAAGTAAGATAAAAAGTACAGACCTCAAAAAGAACACACCCATTTCCCTCCTACAGGATGCTGTCACCACATCATCCCTCACCATCTCTGCTTCTATCAGGTCCCACACCGATCCTCTGTATGCTTGTTTATTGTTCTTCTGAGCCAGTTGTGTGATTTACTGTATACACTTCTGATATTGTATCGCAGGATGGTTTTGGAGATTCTCCTGTTGCTGTCACATGAAGAGACCTAGGGTTTGATTTAATAAAGACAAATAGGCTCTTCACCTTGTAAGGGAAGTTGCATTCTGCAAGGAAATTTTCCCCAGAGCTTAGTAAAAAATGTGAAGCTCTGCTAACCATCATCCAATAATGTGTAAGCAAAAAATGCTGTTTTCTTCCGTTTTCTTTCATCATGTGATTGAGTATTCTTTTTCCAAAGTGAAACTTTACCACAATTAGGCTCCATGCACACTGGATTTTAAAACGTTGATTCTACAGGCGTTTGACGTTTTTTTCTCCTGCCTCTAGAAGCAATTCCATTGTGCTCTATGTGTCTTTTGCACATTATTGACTGCTACAGGCGTTTTCTGTCAGGGACGTTCAGAGGCAGGAAAAAAAACCTTCTCTATCGCGTTTCCTGGAGGAGTTTAGGAGCTGTAAAAACGTCAGTCTTTCCTAAACTCTTATCTCTTCTGAACGTCAAGTGCCAATGTTTTTTTAGGTGTGTTGTGGGAGTAAAAACTTTTGCAGAGTGGAGTGTAGTGCAAAAAATGCCTATAAACTAAACTCTCATAGACTCTCCTAAACTCTCATAGACTCGCCTAAACTTTGTACAATATGCTTTCATTTTGCGTCTTTTATGCCACGTTTTTTCAAGCTCAAAACTTTGAAGTTTTTTCTGCTCCTAGTGTGCATGAAGCCTTACAAAGCTGGGGGGCAAATTCACTACTTCTGTACAATGCAAGGCACTGCTGGCTAGTTAGTGAACCCAAGTATTCCAGTATTCCAGAGGGTCTTCTACCCTATTTTGCTGCTCTTAATGGGGGACCTCTTGGGGTACATGGGTTAATGAGCTTCCCCTTCCACCACCTTAACTTTCTTTCTTCCCCTTACTCGCAGTAGCCATCCTATGCCCTCTCCCATTTCTTCCTCTCCTTCGCACCCCTCTACCCTGATTTCCATAAAAACCTCAGAGGCACAGCCAAGTGTCACATCTTAATTGTCACAGGAGTTCCCTCCCACTAGAGCAGGGATCCTCAAACTACGGCCCTCCAGATGTTGTAGAACTACACATCCCATGAGGCATTGTAACACACTGACATTCACAGACATGACTAGGCATTATGGGAATTGTAGTTCCTGAACAACTGGAGGGCCGTAGTTTGAAGACCCATGCACTAGAGGGTAACTTACGTCATCACTGTTGCATTGCTTGAAAAACCACAACCTGTAACGATTTGTCTTTGTTTCTATTAATGCCATAGTAAGTACGGTTCGTCTCTGTTAAAGTTTTAGACAAGCACTGCTCTGTGCCCAGAGACTGTATTTCTATGAACCCTGTGATATGTAAAAAACATTAAATCACTAAAATAGCAATTAAGCCCCCCTTTCTAGTCTGCTAAATATCCCAAGTTTAGCTATATTTACCGGTGCTAACTTTCCCGTTTTGAAGGTGGCACCCTCCATTGTGGTCTACAGCCCAGTAGTTAAAAATCTTTTTAGGCTGAATGGGAGGCACCGATACACCAGGAGCAACATCCTAGATAAGTAAAATCTTAACCTGGCACTTGATCTTTACCAGCTAAGCTGTAGACAATTTAGGAGACTGCTGCTGTTATAGGAGGTAAGTAAACACCTGCAGGGAAGATGGCTTTGCTTAGTGCAGTTAAGAGGCCAGGGGGATTGAATCCTTTTTATAGCATTTCTTATTTTGTCCTTCTATGAATGAAGGTAAAAAAGTCTTCAGTGTACTGCCCCCCCCACAGCCCCCCTAATACTTACCCGACCCAAATCCCAATACAGTGATGTGCAAAAGACCCTCGGTTCTCCCGGGTCTCGCTCTCCTCATTGTCTGAGACAGAGCAGCGGGAGCCACTGCTGTCAATCACATATATTGAGGAGTGAGCTGGGGTGGGGACAAGCCACACTCTGTATGTCTTCTAGACACATAGAGGCAGTTTGGCAGTGAGCATGCATGAGTGCTTACTCTGGGGGCACTTAGCAGGGGGTAGGGGCCAGGAGCGTCGGCAGGGGACCTAAGAAGAGGAGGATCGAGGATGCTCTGTGAAATACCTTCGCACAGAACAGGTAAGTATAACATGTTTGTTATTTTTAAAACAAAAACCTGAAGCTGTAGTGGCACTTTGGGTTTTTAAGGAAAAGGTGTAGAAAACCCTCATGGAGTACAAAGGCATAAAAGTTTTGCCTATAGTTCTACTTCTAACAAAATAACTATTGCTTATTTAAAAACTTAAAGTCTAATATGATGTGGTGTTGGATAGTACCATCATCCCTAGAATATATAAAAAGTGTAGAAATCCCTCATCAAGTGGGACTATAGCAGCACAGGCTCAAAAAACATAGTACAGGAACAAAAACACGAAAAACGCTTTATGGATACTGAAATACATGAAAACAGATAAACAGTTTTCCTGTATTTCTATATCAATAAAGCATGTTTGATATCTTTATTCTTGTACTATGTTTTTTTGAGCCTGTGCCGCTATAATCCCACTTGATGAGGGATGTCTACACTTTTTCCATATGCTAGGGATGATGGCACTATCCAACACCACACCATATTAAAGTTTTTAAATAAATAGTTATTTTGTTAGGCAAAACTTTGTTTTCTGTTTTTAATCAGAGTTATGCCTTGTACACACAATCAGAATTTCCGAAGTCAGACGGAATTTTTTCAGCGGATATTCCGACCGCGTGTGTGCCCTGGCGGAATTTTTCCATTGGAAATTCCGACGGACTTAGAAAGAGAACATGTTCTCTTTTTTTTCCGGATATTCCATTGGAAATTACGTTTGTCTGTATATAACTCCGACGGAGAAAAAAAAACACGCATGCTCAGAATCAAGTCTACGCATGCTCATAAACATTGAACTTCATTTTTCTTGGCTCGTCGTAGTGTTGTACATCAACGCGGTTGGAATTTGGTGTGACAGTGTGTATGCAAGACAGCTTGAATGGAATCCTGTCAGAAAAATCCATCTGAGTTTATCCCAACAGAAATTCTGATCGTGTGTATGGGGCATAAGGGTTTGTTATAACTCCTGTAAGGTTTATTTTTTCCATTTTTGTCTCAATGGGGGGATATACCTTTACTTCCGTTCCCATAGCCAAGACAGGAAATGAGAGGAAATCCGTGCAAATTAAGGGAATCTCTTGGGGCCCCCCCAGGTCACCAGAACTAGTGCGCCTATTCTGTTACTTTTCAGTGGACAACCCAAAATTCTGGATTTTCTTTTATTTTCACTTTCAGTGATAATGGTAAACAAGACAAATAGAGAGGGTGAATCTCCCGAATGGGGACACAGACAGCAATAAAAGCTCGACATGGTCTTTAGTGATACTGTAAAGTTCCAAAGTCAGAAAATTGTATTCTTTGGAAAATGTCAGTCTCTGTTTTCATTTCCTTAACAAGGTGAATTTTTTTTAATCATTTAGATACATTTACTGAAATGAATACCACATGGTGATGGTAATCTCTTTGTCTACTTAATGCCTTTATGTAATTTCATAAATTGATAAACCTCCTGAAGAAGAAGCTATTTGTCAGTTATGAAGGTGAAACAAGATCTATAAAACCTGATTTATTTATATATTTGTTTCATGTGAGCTTCTAGAATCACTCGTTACAAATTAGTATCAAAATACACAGCTTGAGTTGGATTTCTGTTGGTGTCTGACCTTGTCTGACAGAGGACAAATGTGTGACCCTCTTAGGCACTAGCTTGTTGGGTCAGAAAATTCATAAATGAAATTGCAGGGAAACCACTATGAAGTGGGACATTACAAGTCAGTGAATTGTTGATGTAAATGATCTACGCTAATGGACCAAGCCATAAACACCTGAGGGCCCTGATATAATTCAGGAATGTTTTAATGATGCTTTCAGTATATCTACTTTCATGGTGCATGTTATGCTTAGTTTCCAACATTTTAAAATAATTTTCAGGGGCATGGGTTCTCGAAAGTAAATACATTTTGTTGTGCTTGAGATTTAAATAGGACATGAACAAATGTACCCAAAACAATCTCTAAATCCAAAATGTCTACAAAATGAAAACATCATGATAATATACTGTATATATAAATATATTGTTAGGTTTTATTGTTATCCAAAAGATAATATACAGTGTATACACTATATTACCAAAAGTATTGGGGCGTTTGCCTTTACATGCACATGAACTTTAATGGAATCCCAGTCCTAGCTTGTAGGGTTCAATATTGAGTTGGCCAACCCTTTGCAGCTATAACAGCTTCAACTCTTCTGAGAAGGCTGCCCACAAAGTGTCTATGGGAATGTTTGACCATTCTTCCAGAAGTGTATTTGTGAGTTCAGGCACTGATGTGGACGAGAAGGCCTGGTTTGCAGGCTCCGCTTAACCTCATCCCAAAGGTGGTCTATCGGGTTGAGGTCAGGCCAGGCAAGTTCCTCCACCCCAAATTCACTCATCCATATCTTTATGGACCTTGCTTTGTGCATTGGTGCACATTCATTATGGAACAGGAAAGGGTCAACCCCAAACTGTTCCCACAAATTTGGGAGCATGAAATTGTCCAAAATGTCTTGGTATGCTGACACCTTAAGGGTTCCTTTTACTGGAACTAAGGTGCCATACCCGGCCCCTGAAAAACAACCCCACGCCATAATCCCCCATCCATCAAACGATTTGGACCAGTGCACAAAGCAAGGTCCATAAAGACATGGATGAGTGAGTTTGGGGTGTTGGAACATGACTGGCGTGCACAGAATCCCGACCTCAACCTGATAGACCACCTTTGAGATGAATTAGCGTGGAGACTGTGAGCATAGCCTTCTTGTCTACAAATGTGCTTCTGAAAAAATGGTCAAACATTCCCATAGACACACTCCTTAATCTTGTGGACAGCCGTCCCAGAAAAGTTGAAGCTCTTTTAGCTGCTGAGGGCTAAGACTTGGATGCCATTAAAGTCCATGTGCATTGAAAAGCAAGGGCCCCAATACTTTTGGTAATATAGTTTAGCATGGGCAAGCAAAAACAGTTATTTCAGTGTCTAACATTTAAAAAAACTTGCAGGCTTTTTATCAATATACATAACCTATGAATATAACATTCTTATCGTTGTATAATTTTTAAACCTGTTAAAAGAAAAAAAGTGAAGAAAGTATAAACATAAGTAGAGAAAGAATAGGATAGGTATTTTAAAGGTTAGTGGGAAAGAAAAACGGAAGGGAGGGTGAGTAAGGTAAAGGAGGTGACCAGCTTAACGCCGATATACGTTGGCAGAATGGCACGGCTGGGCACATCCACGTACATGTACGTGGCTCTTTAAGCCCAGCCGTGGGGTCGCGCGTCGCCGGTGCGTGCACGCGACCCGGTCCGGAGGTCCGTGACCGCGGGACCCACGGACCCGATTGCCGCTGGAGTCCCGCGATTGGTCCCCGGAGCTGAAGAACGGGGAGAGCCGTGTGTAAACACGGCTTCCCCATTCTTCACTGTGGCGGCGTCATCGATTGTGTGACCCCTTTTATAGGGATACACAATCGATGACATCACACCTACAGCCACACCCCCCTACAGTTGTAAACACACATTAGGTCACACAAACCCCTTCAGCGCTCCCTTGTGGTTAACTCCCAAACTGCAATTGTCATTTTCACAATAAACAATGCATTTTAAATGCAATTTTTGCTGTGAAAATTACAATGGTCCCAAAAATGTGTCAAGATTGTCCGAAGTGTCCGCCATAATGTCGCAGGCACGAAAAAAATCCCCGATTGCCGCCATTAGTATTAAAAAAAAATGCAATTAACCACTTAAGGACCCCCGCACGCACATATACGGCCACAGAATGGCACGTACAGGCACAAGGGCGTAAATTTACGTCCCCGCCTAAGTGCGGTTCGGGGGTCCCCCTGGCTCCGGGAGCGATCCGGGATCAGCGGGCGGATGTCGGCGCTTACCCGCCCCCCCGCGATCGCTCCCAGCTTAACATGGCGTACGCCGAACCTATGAAAGGTTACCCATCATATAGCAGGGGTAACCTTATGCTTACGCAAACGACATAAACTACGACGACGAGGTGCAAATACGTTCGGGAATATGCGTATGTAGCTCATTTGCATATTCGACGCAGAAATCGACGGAAACGCCACCTAGCGGCCAGCGGTGAATTGCATCTAAGATCGGACGGTGTAAGTGACGGTGTAAGTGACTTACGCCAGTCGGATCTACACCAAATCTATGCGTAACTGATTCTAAGAATCAGTCGCATAGATACCCAGGCGCAAATACTGAGATACGACGGCGTATATGGAGATACGCCATAGTATTTCATACGAGAATCTGGCCCAGAGTCTAAGAACTCTGCACTTGCTATATCCACAGGGGGGTTATTTGCCTTGTACAATGTTTTACTCGGAAAATCATTTGCGTGTGTAGTATGACTGAAGCAGCTAAAGTACCATTAGTCAAACATCTTCCACCTGTTAGCGGTTGTTTGTAGTTCAGGTCAAGTTGATTGGGGCCGTGTTTGCAGTAATAGAGTATGATGTTTGAATCACATTATTAATGACGTGACATACAGTTCTACAAGGGGAATTATGGTTTACTTAGGAGCCACAGTTGAGGACATGTTACATCAAGCTCTCATTGAAATGTGAAAGTGATTATTGTCATGTTTGCATGGTAATTTACTTTGTCAACTGTCATATCATTGTAATAGTGTAGATAGGTATATAATGTATTCAGAAATGTATGTTACCTTGTCTCTTGAGACACTTGAAAAGCTCTTATTGGGGTTAACTCTTTCTGCTGGCTTATGTGCTGTAGACAAGCTGCAAGAACTAAGAGCGTGCCAGGACTACTAAATAAAGCCGTCTTGTTTCTTCTGATTTTTGCACTTTATTTAATATCTTTTCTGCTTAGCTTTTTCTAATTTTCAAACTTGTGTTTCTTGCCAGAGCGAAGTATCTTACAGAAATACTTAGAATTTTTACATCCAATGCAAAGAAAAACTCCAAAATGCTGTTGTCTAGTGATTTTTTTTGAACTTTTTAGTAGTTCTCTAATAATAGTCAGTGTTGCTTTAACTGACAATTGCGCGGTCATGTGACGTGGCTCCCAAACAAAATTGCCTTCTTTTTCCCCCCCACAAATAGTGATATTTGATCACCTCTGTGGGTTTTATTTTTTGCGCTATAAACAAAAACAGAGCGACAATTAAAAAAAAAAAAAAAAAACAATATTTTTTACTTTTTGCTATAATAAATATCCCCAATTTATTTTTTAAATTACATTTTTTCTCGGTATAGGCCGATACGTATTCTTCTACATATTTTTGGTAAAAAAATTAGCAATCAGCTATAAGGGCTCATTTCCACTGGAGTTTTTACAGCCACATTTTTTAGCCTTTTTTACAGCTTAAAAACGCCTGTCCATGTTCATTTTGAGCTTTTTTTTTAATGTCTGGCGTTTTTACAGCTCTATTGCTGGAGCTTTAGAACGCACTGGTCCTGCGTTTTTTTTTTGCAGCTTAAAAACGTCTCGGCCATCTACAGCTCAAAAATGTCAGGGTGGGCATGAGGCCATAGACTAACATGGAGAGCTGTTTTTAAGCTGCAAAAAACGCTCAGAAAAGTGGCTGTAAAAACGCCAGTGGAAATGAGCCCTAAATATGCACTGATTACTGTATAAATTTGATTGGCAGTGAAGGGGTTAACCACTAGGGGGTGGGGTTAAGTGTGTCCTAGGGAGTGATTCTAACTGTTAGGGGGTGTGGCTTACTGTGACACATCACTGATTGCTGCTCCCGATGAGAGGGAGCAGACTATCAGTGCTGTGTCACCAGGCAGAACAGGGAGATGTTTACAAAGACATTCCCCCTGTTTTTTATGTCACAATGTAGAGAAAAATATTTCCTATCATCTGTGCCCAGTCTTGCCACACAGAGTTAATCCAGCTCTGAGCAATCCTCTTTTTATTGTTCAGTGAAATAAAACGGACTTACAGAGAAAACCTAAGTCCGTTCCGCCCCCATGCTTCGAGTGACAGGTTATTTACATATCTCGTGCACTAGCCTGGAGACAAGCACATCCTGTATAAAAAGTTCACATATCACATGGATTCGCAGGGTTCCCGAATTGCACCAGTGTGAACCCAGCCTCAAAGCATACAGTCTACAAATGTCACCTAACTGCTCCCACCAAGGCTCGGTTCACACTGGTGCGTTTCGGGTAATCTACAAATCCACTGCGGGTTCCCAAATTGCACCCGACTCGCACGGCAGTTCACACTGCTGGGGAGTGTCATAAAATGATAATGACACCCCCATTTCAGCTCGCATATCGCACTGCAAAACTGACAGTTTAAACATGAATCGGATCGCATAGGTGTGAACACCCATGCGATTCTGGTGCGGACCAAAAAAATGCTCCTGGGCGTGTTTGGTCCGAATGTGATGCGATTTCAACCATACAGTTTGTATGGCTGAAATCGCATCGCACAGACATCGCATGTGATCTGAAAAGCAATGCAGTGCGAATCACAGGAATGGGGAGTGTACAGTGGTGGGTAGTACGTGCAGGATGGTGTCAGGATAGTGGACAGTGTCAGATAATTATTTTATTTTACAATTTAATATTTTTTTTTTCGAAAGGTTTTTTGGAACCAGTGGTTTCATGACCCACTTGCCTGTAAAGGCTTTCTGAAACTCATCTGGAGAGATCTCTGCCCTAAGTGTCTGACTTTGCACCTTTCAGGGATTTATGCTTATCCCTGAAATCTCACAATTTTTATAGAAATTAATGAAGAATTCAGGATGGACTGATTGCTTCTACTGAGGCATTTTGTGTACGTGCTGGGGGGGGTGATGAACCAAGAACACTAGAAAGGGACTCTCCTGGTACTTTAACAGGTTGGCAGGAGTTCAAACCTTGTACACTTACAATTTATAACCTGAGAATAAATGGTTGCTTCAAGTCTTTTTTTTCACAGAAAAAAAGTTTTGTCTTGCGATACATCTACAATCATCCTGTTTGTCTTTCTCTAACTTTCTTCTAGTTGAGTAAACATATTAGTTTTTGTTTTTCTGAAAAACCTAACTTTTTCTTCACCCGAAATGTGATAACATTTAAGAGATGAAGAAAAAGCCAAAAGCTTAGATAGCCTGTCATGCTCTGCTTCAGACTGTTAACATCGTGAAAACAGCATGCATTCTGGGGGAGTTAATCTTAGCTTATTCTGATTAAAAGGAAGTGAAGCATTTTAAGTGGATGGCAGAAGATAGGAACATTGGGACATCACTGACATTTGATAGTCTAAGATTTTAGCCACTGTTGACAGCTGGGGTTTAAGGGAAAATGCTACAGAATGAAGAATGCTTTTCCAACGCAAAAAACACGCTTCTGTTTAAATGTAAAAAACTGTTGTAAAAGTCCTGTGATTTAGTTTTGAAATATCTCCCCCATTATCTGAACTTAGGTAATGTCCCTAAAACCCTGGTCACTGATTTGAGTTGCATATCATGTAGCCCAAATAAACATAGCACTTTATTTTCAATTACTTAGATGTGCTTGATCGGATGGCTGCTTAGACGTGACTTGTAAATTACGGTTGATAAACTGGCCTTAGGGCTGCATTTAAAGTGCCTGTAATTCTAAAATGTTTTTTCTTAAATTTGGATAGAGTAGGAGAAGTCAAGAGAGGAGATTTGAGAGATTTCCATTCACTTCCTGTCTCAGAGACAAAACAGGAAGTAAGAGGAGAATTCCTTAAAATTAAGGGATATTCCCTCTTAGTTGTTACCAAAACAGATTTCGACATTAGAAGATGTGCCTCTTCCTGTGACAACTCAAAGGCTTTAAATTTCCTATCACTTACTGTAATAGAGACAATGGTCACTAGAACGTAAACCAGGGGTGAATCATCCAAGGGGGAGACACCAATAAAAATAATGCATTGGCATGAGATTTTACTCTTGTGTTTAATATAACATCCATCCACTGATGAAGTGCTAGATGAGCATGAAACAAGTTGAGTTGCAAGTCCTGTTTTAAAAGTCCACAATAAAATCAATTTAGTATTATTATTAATAATAATAATAATAATAATAATAATAATAATAATAATAATAATAATATTTTAAGTATAAATAATAAAGTGTCCCTTGCTTCTTCCTGTTTCATATCTGTTTCCAGTTAAAGATTTGTTATTAATATTATAATTGTATTTTAAGTTTTAAATGTGGGGAAGAGCTAAAATGTCTGTCAGCTTTTTATTTCTGTGTGTGATCTCATTGGAAACATTTTCCCCCACTTCCTTTCCTTGTGATTCATGTGCAAAAAACAGTGTGTGTGGTTCTCAATGAGGAAGGGAGGAAAAGGCACAGACAGCAATTAATGTATGTCTAAAGCTAAAACTTTTATTTTATTTTGGGGAGTCAGGGTTTTGTAACTGGGGTTCCGTGGCACCTTGGATCATTGCACTGATTATCAGTGCAGATCCGCCCTGTCAGAAAAGCAGATTATTTTTTTTATTTTTTATCAGGCTGGTTTAAGTTGTTTTTCAACTTAATTCTAGTAGATTTATTTTAGTACATCTTTCCACAATGAATTATCTGGTCACACCTTTGGCAATCGTATCAGGTTAGAACTTTTATATGTTTTTTGGTAATTTTTTGCATGATTTTCTATGTGCTCCCTTTTTTGGCGGCTACATTGTGCCTCTTCTTTCTCAACGATGCTCATCTGTTCTATGTTATATTTATTGCCAATCTTTATTTTTTGTATGCCTTTTAGATCTCATTAGTGTTCATTAGTCTTCATTTTTGTCTTGTACTGTTTTATATGTCATACATGGTTTTCCTCTTATCTATGTACACGAGCCACCAGTTCATCTACGTAGTCTCTTCTTTCTTTTTCTAGATTGCTTTTTGCTTCAAAATAGATCAGTGGATCTCCTTCCAGCGCTTAGGCGCACCCTCCTGGGCGTATGTGGCTCTGTAAAGAAAATTAAAAATCAATCAATCAATCAATCAAAGAAGGACACACCCCAGAAGAAAGGGAATTTTCATGAAACGCGTCAGTCCTCATCACAACACTTGAGACAACGTTGTATTAATTTATGATTGTTTTTATGTATTCTGAATTGTTATGAATTATATTCATGATTTTATGGTCGCCATATACCTGGCTTCTTAGACATTTATGCGATAATTAAATGATTTTCAAATTTATCATTTTTGTTATTCTTGTTGCCTTTAAAGTCCCAACCCCTTGCTAGGGAGACACCCCTTTTTTTGTTCTCCAAACAGACGAGATGTTGGCAACATAATTAATCTATCTCTGGTGCAAAACTCTTTTTGTCAGAAAAGCCGATTATTGTCTCTCCTCTACTCGCACGCTGTCATGTGAATAGAGGAATACCGATAACCAGCATTTCCTATGTACACTGTGATCAGCTTTGATTGGACACAGCTGATCACATGGTAAAGAGCCTACATCATAGGCTATTTACTGTGTTTGGAGATGCAGTGTGTCCAATCGACAGACCGCACCACCGATCCTCAAGCGGTTTATTTTGAAGTATGATGTCCAGTCAGAAAGGGAAAACCACCGCTTGGCCATCATTTTGCTATTGGCTGGGTGGGAAGCGCTTAAACCGCTCTAATATGACCAGCAATTTTAAATTCTCTTTAAATATACCTTGCATAATCATAACCAAAGAAGTAGTTTAATTCATAAACACAAATGACACAACTGCCCTGTAACATTTCCAAACATTAGATACATGAGGTATTATATAGCGAGTGTACAATAATAAGTACACAAACTGTTATTTATAAGCATCATTTTCTTGACTTACAATTTCTTAAACCTCAAGTATCAATTATTTGCTGTACATACATTAGTTAATCTGTGCAAAGAGAAGCGAATGGCTGCCTTTTGAAGTAAAATAATATTGTCTGCAACGTTTAATTTCCTTAACAAAAGCAATACAGCTGCAGATAGGCAGACTTCTAAATTCTGAACCCGGTAACTGATACATTTTTGACTGTGTTCCATAATCATCATTATGATCTCGCTGTATGTATATTGCAGCAGTATTATTATTCGCGGTAGGTTCATGACCTAACTAGCAAATATTGAAATACCATTACCGTTGAAATAATGGCAAGCTGTAAATTCCTATGGATGTCATATTCAGAAAAGGTTATTATCACAATGTTTGCTGCTATATATTGAATACAGATACTGTATATTGAACCACATTGTAAAGACTATGTGGGTAGATACACTTGTATGTTTTCTCAAGATCTGTACCTCTAGTGCTAAACAGTGACGGTTCTACGGCTTGAAGATTAATATTAAAATAAATTTTTTTTTTTCATTTAACCAGCTAGTAGAACTGAACTCAAAAAGTGAATATTTGCTATGTTACATGACATATTTATAAATGCTAAGGCTCCATGCACACTGAAGTTGATAAAAGCTATAAAAAAACGCCAAAAGTTTTGCAGGGAGCCTTTCAACATTTTTTAGCATTTTTGCAATAGCTTTAACCACTTAAGCCCCGGACCAAAATGCAGCTAAAGGACCAGGCCCCTTTTTGCAAATCGGCACTGCGTCGATTTAACTGACAATTGCGCGGTCGAGCGACGTGGCTCCCAAACAAAATTGGCGTCCTTTTTTCCCCACAAATAGAGCTTTATTTTGGTGGTATTTGATCACTTCTGCGGTTTTTATTTTTTGCGCTATAAATAAAAATAGAGCGTCAATTTTGAAAAAAATGCAATGTTTTTTACTTTTTGCTATAATTAATATCCCCCAAAAATATATAATTTTTTTTTTCCTCAGTTTAGGCCGATACGTATTATTCTACCTATTTTTGGTAAAACAAATTGCAATAAGCGTTTATCGGTTGGTTTGCGCAAAATTTATAGCGTTTACAAAATAGGGGATAGTTTTATTGCATTTTTTTTTTTTTTACTACTAATGACGGCGATTAGCGATTTTTTTCATGACTGCGACATTATGGTGGACACTTGGGACAATTTTGACACATTTTTGGGACAATTGTCATTTTCACAGCAAAAAATGTATTTAAATTGCATTGTTTACTGTGGAAATTACAGTTACAGTTTGGGAGTTAACCACAAGGGGGCGCTGTAGGGGGTTATGTGTTCCCTGTGTGTGTTTACAACTGTAGGGGGGTGTGGCTGTAGGTGTGACTTTATCCATCGCGTCCCCCCTATAAAAGGGATGGCGCGATCGAAGCTGCCGCCACAGTGAAGCACGGGGAAGCCGTGTTTACACACGGCTCTCCCCGTTCTTCAGCTCCGGGGACCGATCGACACACTCCAGCAGCGATCGGGTACCTGTACGTGGATCTGCCCAGCCGTGCCATTCTGACGACGTATATGTGCAGGAGGCGGTCCTTAAGTGGTTAATCAGTGTTTTTTAGTGTAGCTTTTTTTCTTCAATGGATAAAAAAAAAACTAAAAAAAGCTGGTGCTGGCATTTTTGAGCGGTTTTAAGTGTTTTTGACCATTTTTCGGCGTTTCGCGTTTTTAAGTGTTTTTCCCACCAAAAAACGGCATGTTGAATGCAAATTTCGGGCGTTCAGAAAAAAGCCAATAAACTCCAAAGCTCATTAACACTAAAAAATGGGCACATAGGCTAACATAGAGTTCAGTTTTTGGGCTTTATAAAAAAAAGCCAAAACGCCAATAAACTGCAGTTTATCAGCTTCAGTGTGATAGTACCTAGGCAGTACCATTAAAGTGCACCTTTTTTTTTAATTCCACCTAAAAATAACAGCTCACTTCCTGCTGATACCAGGGTGGTATAAGTGTGCCTTGACACTTCTGTGCCTACAGCCAGATGTATATCTGAAGTGTGAGATCTAAGGCACCGTTTCCTCTGACTGTCAATCCCTGAATATTTTGAGTGAGATGTGGTGGTGCCACTAGTATGTTGATACTGTTCTCCTTGCTGAAATCTTTGAAATGAGGAAGCAAAGCCCTGACTACCAAGATAGCTGCTCCCATATAGAGATGCAGTGTAGAACAAGACATGGGAGCCAAAAATGCAGAACGATCAGTTGCAGGCAGGCTACAGGCAACAATGGTGTTTGGTTCCTTTTCTCCCTGCGTGCCTTTTTTGGGACACAGGGCTAAGGCATGTATTCATATGCCATACACACGATTTCCACCTTGTCCAATCATTGAGGGCATGCAAACAGTTCTCTGAATGTTGCCCATGCTAGGTGAGCCATCCCCTGTGTTCATTATGCAGCAGGGCAGCCTTTCGGCATGTGGCTCAGAAGTTAGATCACTGCAGTATCAGTGCCATGTATGGCGCATCTATACTGTAGTTATAGTGGTCTAAGCTGGGCCACTGCAAATATGCTAAAAAAAAGTCATACCTTTTTGCTGTTGATGCCATTTTTTCCACACCTGTTAAAGTGCACATTCCAATCCTGAAGATTTACAGTAGAAAGTGGGTGGCTTTATACAAATCTGGGAGTCGGGCAGTGGTGGCTGGTGCTCCAGCAAAACCACCCCAGGGCCGATCCTAGGCAGGGTGCACAGGGTTCTTTTTACCCAGGTGCCTGCAGAGGTGGGGGCGCCGAACATCCAACAGACTCTCTAACAGAAACCTTCTCTGTGTCCATCACAGAGGCCCCCCTCCAGTGCCCAATAAAGTACTCTGCTTCTCTTCCTGTATTTTGTTTATTGTTAAGAGATCATGTAAGGATCCCAGGTTAATGAAGACTTTGTGGGGGGAGCATCTCTGTGGTTGAGTCATTACCATAGAAACATTTGTAAATTGACAACGCCCATGTGGGGGCGCCAGAAATATTTCTGCACCTAGGTGCCTGTGACCCTAGGATCGGCCCTGAACCCCCCGCCACCCCCTGTTTGGTAAGTCGGTCGGTTGGTCGCACGTCCACTCCCCCTCCAGTCAAATGATCGTCACCCCACCAGCCATAAACTTACCCCATATAGGTCACGGGCAGCGCTTCCTTTTCTTCAGCTTCACCCTGTGTCTCCTTCTCCTCTGCATTACTGCGGCTTCCCCTGCGTCTTCTCCTCTTCAACGGTGAATGTGATTGCTTCTCCACTTGGCCAGTCGGGTCTCAGGGTTCCTGATTGGGTGGGAGGAGAATCAGGAAGACAACAGCCAATATTAATTTGCAATTGGGTGGGCTCAGGGCACAGTGCCTCTGGCTCTAATCACATGCTTTAAAAAAAAAACATTGGAGACAATGCATCTGCATGTAGATTAGGAGCCGGATGCATGGATTAGGGGGGTGGCACCCCTGTGCCCCTTATAGACAAGCCGCCACTCGAGTCAGGGATACAAATTTAAAAAGTACCTCCAGCTGCTATTATTATTCTGGCAGCTATAAAAGAGTCAAGTCTTTTTAAAGCTTGGTACACATGGGCTGAAAATCAGATGGTTCAGCAGGAACCAGCCAACTTTTGGTTTGTGTGTACAGCTGTCTGTTCAACAAAAGCCGGTCTGATGACCGGCTTCTGTCAATCGGTCTTGCTGGAAACCAGCATTTGATCAGTGCTTTCAGTCATTCTGTTGTGTAATTCTAGCATCCCCCCCTGTCAGAATACAATGTCTCAGCGGGGGGGAGATCACTGCATCAAGATTGCTTGTGTTAATGCAGGGATCTGTCAGTTGTTTTCGTTCAACCCACTGGTTGAACAAAAAAAAGCTGTGTATGTATCCGGCTTAACTCTAAATAGTTTTGGCTTTAAATATATTAAATACTTTTCAAACCCATGAGTATGAAAGGAGCCTAATTAAAGGAGATCTTCAGGATACAGTAACAAATGCCTCAGCAATGGCTCATGTACATATTTACAACTTTATCCTCAGTTCTCTTTTAAGTTTACTCAGTAGGCCTTTTATGGCCATATACCAGCATTTTCTGTACAAGTCTTTACAAAGTAGTATGAGTTTACAGCTTCTTTTGTTTTCATACGATAGTTAAATACATGTGCTTTGTTAAAAATCTTTCATCTCAGAATTGCTTAAGGCAGTAATTCATAACCAGTGTATTTATATTGAATCAGACACCGAGATCGGCATTTAATATATATTTGTCATGTGTTCTGTAAAATGCAACCTGTCTTCAGTACGGAGACTCATACTAATGTGACCCTGTCACTATGAGGCCCAAAGACAACTAAAGCCATCTTATAAAAGAAGAAGATGTATACTTACCTTTATTGTCACTCAAAACTCCACCACATTGCAGATCTCCATCTGTTGCCGTGGAATCACCCTGGAATTGTTGGATACATGCAGCGGATCGAGATCTGCAATGCCGAATTTTAAGACACAGGCCACAAGAAAAGTTAGTGTTTGTCCTCTTTCAGATTTTTTTTTCCAATGTGGCTTTTGTTCTCTTTGGATTCCATAATGCAGAGTTCAAAATTTGGGCTACAAGCCAGGCCTCAAGGGTTATTCGCCACCAGTTGCCCCACCTATGCCCTACCCCTAATCCTGTCCCTAAACACACCTTCATAATAGATCTCATGGAAAGATACTTAAATGTTTTATGCAGAATTAAGTTCCAAAAATAAATATTAACAACAACTTTATCAGTGCCCATCAGTGCAGCATATTAGTGCCCATCAGTGCAGCCTCATCAGTGCCCATCAATGCAGCCTCAGCAGGGCCCATCAATGCAGCCTCACCACTGCCTATCAATTCAGCTTGACATGTGCCCATCAATGCAGCATGACCAGTGCCCATCAAGGCAGCTTGACCTTTGCCCCTCAATGCAGCATAACCAGTGCCCATCAGTGTAGCGTAACCAGTGCCCATCAATGCAGCCTGACCTGTGGCATCAGTGCAGCGTAACCAGTGTCCATCAATGCAGCATGACCTGTGCCCATCAATGCAGCCTGACCTGTGCAGCAAAACCAGTGATTTGTTATACAAAAAATATGTTTATGAAGAATTTATATTTTTATATTTTTTTATTGGCTATGTTTTTTATCAGAAAATAAAAAATATTTTTTTTTCCAAAATTGTCTGTCTTTTTTGTTTAGAGCCCAAAATGTTAAAACCGCAGAGGTGATCAAATACCACCAAAAGAAAGCTCTGTGTGTAAGAAAAATATGACGTTTTATTTGGGTACAGCATTGCACTATTGCGTAAATAACCAGTGCCCTTCAATACAGCATGAGCTGTGCCTATCATGGCAGTCTGACATGTGCCCATCAATGCAGCCTCACCTGTGCCCATTAATGCAGCCTCCCCTGTGCCCATAAATACGGCCTGACCTGTGCCCATCAGTGCAGCGTAACCTGTGCCCATCAATGCAGCCTGACAAGTGCCCATCAGTGCAGTATAACCAGTGCTCATAAATGCAGCATGACCTGTGCCCATCAATGCAGCCTGACCTGTGCCCATCAATGCAGCCTGACATGTGCCCATCAGTGCAGAATAACCAGTGCCCATCAATACAGCATGAGCTGTGCCTATCAATGCAGTCTGATCTATGCCCATCACTGCAGCGTAACCAGTGCCCATCAATACAGCCTCACCAGTGCCCATCAATACAGCCTCACCAGTGCCCATCAATACTGCCTGACCTGTGCTGAGGAATAGGCGAGCCAGGAAGGTCATAAGAGAGCAGGGTATGCCTTCTGTAACAGCTTTCATTTGAATTGCTCAGTGTTCCTGGAGCTCACCGCCACACAGTCCCGCCTCCTGGCCCGAGGCAATATCGCAGTCGCTATAAGTCACTGATCACCACCATTATTAGTAAAAATAAAAAATAAATATAAAACTCATAAATATATCCCATAGTTTGTAGATGCTATAACTTGCGCAAACAAATTAATAATATACGCTTATTGGGATTTTTTATACCAAAAATATGTTTATGAAGAATTTAGATTTTTTTTTGAAAAATTATTGGCTATGTTTTATATCAGAAAATAAAAAATATATTTTTTTTTCCAAAATTGTCTGTTTTTTTTGTTTAGAGCCCAAAAAATTAAAACCGCAGAGGTGATCAAATACCACCAAAAGAAAGCTCTATGTGTAAGAAAAAAAAGGATGTTTTATTTGGGTACAGCGTTGCACTACTGCGCAATAGACATCTGAATTGGCTAAACTTGGATCCGTGGGAGGGGCCCTGGCCGTATCACCCAAGTTTGGATCTGTAGGAGGGGCCCTGGCGGTATCACCCAAGTTTGGATCCGTGGGAGGGGCCCTGGCGGTATCACCCAAGTTTGGATCCGTGGGAGGGGCCCTGGCGGTATCACCCAAGTTTGGATCCGTGGGAGGGGCCCTGGCGGTATCACCCAAGTTTGGATCCGTGGGAGGGGCCCTGGCCGTATCACCCAAGTTTGGATCCGTAGGAGGGGCCATGGCGGTATCACCCAAGCTTGGATCCGTGGGAGGGGCCCTGGCAGTATCACCCAAGCTTGGATCCGTGGGAGGCCCTGGCGTTATCGCCCAAGCCTTCATCCGTGGGAGGGGCCCTGGCGGTATCACCCAAGCCTTGATCCGTGGGAGGCCCTGGCGGTATCACCTAAGCTTGGAATCCGTGGAAGGCCCTGGCGGTATCACCTAAGCATGAACAGATTTCAATCTGAAGATCAAAAGTATCTAGGTCAACCTTCTTATCATGGAGAAATGCTTACAAACGATAACGAAAGCGCAAGAAACGAAAACCGAAAGATCCGGCATAAAAAATGCTTTATTTTCGTTTTCGTTGCGTTAAAAATTCGATATAGAGAGATTCAACATTATAGGGAAAAGATTCGACATTATAGGGAAAAGATTCGACATTATAGAGAAAAGATTCGACATTATAGAGAAAAGATTTGACACTATAGGAATAATAGATTCGTCATTATAGAGAAAAGATTTGACACTATAGAAATAATAGATTCGACATTACAGAGATTAGATTTCGATTTATGAGAAAATAGATTCGACATTATTACTAGTCATACAACATTAGAATTCTTGTAGGTGGAATATTCGAATGGAAATGTACGATTCGACGTAAAGATTCGACGTTGTGTCGAATATTCTTTTGACCATTCGACAGAAACCAAGTATTATTGGATTTTCGGACGAAAGCTATTCCCCAAAGAAAAACTGAATAAATCAAAATGATTTTCGGGAGTAACTAAATAAATGTATTTTCCAAATGAAAACAAAAAAACAAAACAAAATATTTCAGTCTGCACATGTCTACTGCGCAATTCTCAGTTAAAGAACCACAGTGCCGTATCACAAAAGAGGACCTGGTCACGAAAGGATATGATTCTTCCGGAGGTCGTGGTTAACATAAGGCTCTAAATACTTTTGGCCAGATTCAGGTAGATGGGCGCTTCTTTACTGTGGAGTAACGTTTCTCATTTACGTTACTCCGGCGAAACTTTAGCAGCAAGTACTGTTAGTCACATAGCACTTGCTCCTAAAGTTGCGGCGGCGTAGCGAAAATGAGCCATCGGAATTCAAATTGGGCGGGTAGGGGGCGTGTATTATTATAACTAGGCGCGATCCCGCGGCGAACGTACTGCGCATGCGTCGACTGTCAGTGCGCATGCTCCAAATTCTTTCAGGGAACGTCAATGACGTCAATCCCCATTCACGGACGTTTTACGCAAACGACGCAATTTTATTTTTTCGACGCGATGACGGCGGCCATACTTAACATAGGATACTCCACTAGTGGGCTGCTTTATCTTTGCACCGCGTATCTCTTACGGAAACGTCGGAAAGTCACTGGGTCGCGCCCGAATACGATCGTGAATTTCCGATTCCCGCTGATTAACATATTCTCGGCGTTAATCAGCGGGAACGCCCCGCGCGCCATTTTTAAAATTGAAGTCACGATACGACAGCGAAATACAATTACGCCGCTCGTATAGTAACTCCAACCCGGCGTTTCATGTTTTCTGCTTACTGAAAACAGAAACGCCGGCTCAAAGTGAGAGTTAGGCTGGAGTATCACTGATACTCCAGCCTAACTCTACCTGAATCTGGCCCTTTGTGCGTGGCAATTTTGTGGGGGGTGTGCCAGAAATAGGAATCACCCTGGTGCCAAATGCCCTAGGTACTCCCTGGAAGGTCTCAGGTGTGAATGGGGAGCAGGTGTGTTAAATTTGTGTTATTGCTCTCACTCTCTTATACTGGTTACTGGAAGTTTAACATGGCACCTCATGGCAAAGAATTCTCTGAGGATCTGAAAAAAATAACTGTTGCTCTACATAAAGATGACCTAGGCTATAAGAAGATTGCCAAGACCCTGCAACTGAGCTGCAGCACAATGTCCAATACCATACAACAGTTTAACAGGACAGGTTCCACTTGGAACAGGTCTCACCATGGTCGACCTAAGAAGTTAAGTACACGTACCCAGCATCATATTCAGAAGTTGTCTTTGGGAAATAGACATATGAGTTCTGCCAGCATTGCTGCAGAGGTTGAAGGTGTGGGGGGTCAGCTTGTCAGTGCTCAGACCATACGCTGCACACTGCATCAAATTGGTCTGCGTGGTTGTTGTCCCAGAAGAAAGCATCTTCTAAAGATGATGCACAAGAAAGCCCACAGTTTGCAGAAGACAAGCAGACTAAGGACATGTATTACTGGAACCATGCCCTATGGTCTGATGAGACCAAGATAAACTTATTAGATTCAGATGGTTTCAAGCGTGTGTGGCGGCAACCAGATGAGGAGTACAAAGACAAGTGTGACTTGCCGACAGTCCAGCATGTACTGTGACATACTGAAGCAGAGCATGATCCCTCCCCTTCGGATACTGGGTTTCAGAGCAGTATTCTAACATGATAACGACCCCAAACACAATTCTAAGGCAACCACTGTCTTGCTGAAGAAGCTGAGGGTAAAGGTGATGGACTGACCAAGCATGTCTCCAGACCTAAACCCTAATGAGCACCTGTGGGGCATTCTACAATGGAAGGTGGAGGAGCACAACATTTCTAACATCCACCAGCTCTGTGATGTCATCATGGAGGCGTGGAAGAGGACTCCAGTGGCAACCTGTGAAGCTCTGGTGAACTCCATGCCCAAGAAGGTTACATTGTAGCAAAGTGTCATTTATTCAGTGTAGTTTAATGAAAATATGTAATAACATATTTACAAAAATGTGAGGGGAGTACTCACTTTTGTGAGATATTGTAGTTCTTTGTGATGAATATTCGGCTCACATAAATATGATGTATTTGTCTGAGAAGTACATTTTAGGCAGCCTAAAGCCTAGTACACACTTTCAGTTTTCTGACAGCTGAGACATCTGACAACTCAGATGTTAGTACAACAATCTCTCCTGCTGGACTATTGTTTTCTGAAAAGAGGGACAACACTTTGGCCAGCGCTCTCAGCTATTGGCTGGTCGGGGGCTGGTTTTCCAGAATGCTCATCCAACATACCGGCTGCCATACACAAGGGCAAAATGTAGGCCGGCTTTTATTAAAACTAGGGTTGTCCCGATACCACTTTTTTTAGGACCGAGTACAAGTACCGATACTTTTTTTCATGTACTCGCCGATACCGATACTTTTTTTAAAATGCAGCCACGTGTCCCCAAATGCAGCCTTGTGTCCCCAAATGCAGCCTTGTGTCCCCAAATGCAGCCATGTCCCAAAGTTCAGCCATGTCCCTCTGATTAGCCATGTCCCTCTAAGTTCAGCCATGTCCCCTAAGTTCAGCCATGTCCCCTAAGTTCAGCCATGGTCCCTCTAAGTTCAGCCATGGTCCCTCTAAGTTCAGCCATGTCCCTCTGAATAGCCATGTCCCTCTGATTAGCCATGTCCCTCTGTTCAGCCATGTCCCTCTGTTCAGCCATGGTCCTTCTAAGTTCAGCCATGGTCCCTCTTAGTTCAGCCATGGTCCCTCTAAGTTCAGCCATGGTCCCTCTAAGTTCAGCCATGGTCCCTCTGAATAGCTATGTCCCTCTGAATAGCTATGTCCCTCTGAATAGCCATGTCCCTCTGATTAGCCATGTCCCTCTGATTAGCCATGTCCCTCTAAGTTTAGCCATGTCCCCCTGTTCAGCCATGTCCCTCTGTTCAGCCATGTCCCCTAAGTTCAGCCATGGTCCCTCTAAGTTCAGCCATGGTCCCTCTAAGTTCAGACATGGTCCCTCTAAGTTCAGCCATGGTCCCTCTAAGTTCAGCCATGGTCCCTCTAAGTTCAGCCACGGTCCCTCTAAGTTCAGCCACGTGCCTCTAAGTTCAGCCACGTCCCTCTAAGTTCAGCCATGTCCCTCTAAGTTCAGCCATGTCCCTCTGTTCAGCCATGTCCCTCTAAGATCAGCCATGGTCCCCCTAAGTTTAGCCATGGTCCCCTAAGACAAAACCAAGTCAATCCCCCCTCCTCCCGCCGCTGCCGACATCTACTTACTATGCGCTGGGGGAACACAACAGCTGTCATTTGCATTTGAATAGCTGTATTCCCCCGCCGCGCCGACAACCCTAATTAAAACAGCTACTGTAGCCCAGCATTCAGCCTGTGTGTACTAGGCTTTAGGCACACAAACTGGAACTGATATCTATAAACAATGGGGTTGATTTACTAAAGCCAAATAGTCCTCAGAGCTTAGTGTAAAAAGGTGAAAAAGAACAGCTTCAATGCTTGAACATGACTGGATGATGGAAGTCAGCAGAGCTTCACCTCATTCACTAAGGTCTGGTAAAAAAAAATCCTACAACTTCTCTTGCAAATTAAATTGTCTTTTTGCCTTTAGTAAATCAACCTCACTCTGTCTAAATCTGCCCTACTTACCCATTTTACTGGTGCTACCATAAAGTCCAAAGATGAACTTACTTAGTTTATCACAATGTCTAACAAGAGAACTGTCAGTATCTCTACTATCAACCAGATACTATTGATTGTTATTTGCCTTTTATATATATAAAAAAATGACAAATGAAACTTACTTATCATAGGGAATACTGACAATGTTTTGTTCATACACGTAAAATAAAAATAAACACCTATTACTTATCCAACTGTTCATATTAACATAGATAGATTGAGGTTATTCTACAATCATAAAAACTTAATTCTGCATTCTGCAAGCATGAGGTTCTCACCTTTAGCTCTGGTAGCCAGCCAGCCGAGTCTTCACTCTCCAGAACACAGTGATGGCCACATTGTGTACTCATCTGTCATTGGAAGCAGTGGCAGTGATTAAATGAGAAACAAAGACATTGTGCTCAATAGCAAGGGCTTATATTCAGAGGGAAGCTACAAATTATCACAATTTGCAATGAAATACAATAAAATGATTAATAAAAATGCAGTTATGGCTTTTGAACATCTCACACATGCCCTCTGAGCCTGACATTAGGGAAAGCTGGCTTAGAAAAAGTGTATCTAAATCCTAATATGAATCTTATTTGACAGGTAATTGGATGGTTGCCGATATGACTTGTTTTAACTCCCTGCCAATGTACACAGGTGTGCTGGATGTCTGCTCTTAACTTAAAGTATCAAACTTTGGCAAGACAAGAGAAGTTGCATAACACTATCTCAGTCCCTCGGGTTTCATCAATTTATGAATATGTTTGGTGATCTCAAATTATTCTGTAGGTGTATTATGTGGGTAGAAACATACTTACCTGTAAACTAGTATACCTTTTCACAGTTTTTCTGTACTTTAGCCAGTCATATGTCACCAATATGGTCATTGTTATATCCAGGTACCAAGGGTACTTATCTTACTATGAAAGAAGGAGATTGCGCTAGAAATAGTCTGATATAAGTACTGGACAAAGCATTATCATCAAAGAGATATATATATATATATCATTGAAAATAGATCATAAACAGTCCCATATGACGCTTGTGCTCAATAGATGTATCCTATGGAGTAGTGCTCAGACTGGGTGCCCCACATAGATGTACACTCACCTCTGGGTGTTGACCACCTATCGCTAGTATGGTCTGGTAAGCATGTGGGGATACCCCAATATCAATTCTTTAGAATGGCGTCTGGAAGTTGAGATGAGCCTCATAGGGATGGATGGGGATGATAAGAACAGGAAGAGAGCCTCAATGTGCAATGCCGTATAAATTAATTATTTATTCCACAAATATAAAAAGTAGAAGGCGATTAAAATGAAGGGTAATCGGCCCTGGAACTAAATAGCCCCTGTATTCGGCATCCTGGTGCACGATTCCCGGGTAAGGTTGAATTGAGTGGAAGTAAGGCCATGACGCGGTAATACCTTAAAGTTTTGGCTAATCACAAAGCCATTATCAGGAATAGGATCCTGATGATGGCTTTGCAAAACAAGCCTGTCTGAGAATTGTGGACAGTATATCGCCAAGTGCACAGATCCCTCCAGCTATAAATACTTCTTGCCAATTGCAGCTCCTACCCCCCTTGTGACTCTATTCATCAAATCCAAATGCTGTCCTTTTCAAAATGGTCAAGAGATCCCAGAGGGCTCAGGACTTTCTATCTACTAGTTATTTCCAGAAAGGTTACACACCATGCACGGTTTACTTTCATATGTAGTCCGTCGTGTACATAAAACCAAATAAAAGTATCATAGGATGACCGTTTCCCATTGTGGAATGAGTGCGCTTATAAATACCTGTAGACTGTTGGTTTAAAAAAGTTTGGCAATCTGATTGGATCCTCAGACAAACTGTTGATAATTAAGGATGGTCCTAATGGCAAATTATGTATAAATTGAACAGTACTTAGATTAGTTATCTATTTCACTGACAGTCAATAGTTTAAGAAGAACTGCAAACTTAAGGAACCTTAAATACTGATAAATATTGTGGATGCCTGTAAAAAAAATGGGGAATCCTACTTATGGTGGGTTTCTCTTTCACTAAGAATATATCTCTTCTCTTACTGTAAAATAATAAAAAAAAAAGAATATATCTCTTAAAACAGGGGTCTCCAAACGTTCTAAATAAAAGGCCATCAAACTCTCTGGGGGCTGGAATGTGGCCAGTGTGAGTAGAAAATGCTTTGGCGTCAATGGGCGTATACAATGCCACATTATCGGTATTAATGGGGGAGTAGTGGCAATTGTTGGTATCAAGGGAAGTAATAGTGCCCTATCATTGGAATGGTGCTCCATTGTTGGTGTCTGTCTGAGGAATAGACCCATGTATCAGGAGGTGGAATAGGACCAATTGTTGATAAAAGGGGAGGGAATAGTACCCCTTTAGTCAGTGGAGAAAATATCCCTCCATTTTTGGTGTCCAAGGGACAGAAAGGCAAGGAAAGGACGGCATCTGGCCCCCCGAGCTGCAGTTTGAAGACCACTGTCTTAGAAGATAAGATGGAGAGAATCCTGAGATCAACTATACGATGACTGGCATCTCTGATCACATTGAACCATAGGACCACATTGTTGGTTTTAGTAGAGTTGAGATTGACATACGCTGACAGATTTTCATATGTTGACAAAAATTTGGACAGTACATTTGATAATGGCATCAGAGACTTGCCGTATGTCATTCAAAAGCACTTCACAATTTTGCTTGCTTTTATTATTTGACTTTGCAATTAACACAGTTACTTTTAGGATTTTAAAAAAGGATCCTCAATCTGACCCAATTAACTAATAGAAAATTGAATAGATATTCTGAAAACGAAAATTTTCAAACCATATTCTACTGGTTTATGGCCAGCTTTAGGAGAAGTTAGCCAAAACTTCCATGGGCTCTATCCATCCTCAACAGAAGTGGGCGTTGGGAGATCTCCCAGAAATTAAGAGGTATATTAGTGAATGTGGCATCTACCAAACATTCACAGCAGAAGATGTATCTTCCTGGGGCATGTATTTTAAATTAAAGTGATTGATTCACCTTCAGTAAATGTTTAGTAAATATCACATTCCTTGCTTATAAATATGATCCTTAATGTGCTTTGTTACAGGTAAAAGCATTTGGTGTTCCTTAAAATGCAAAGTGGTAACCACTGTTCTTGGGAGGCTAACTGAGATGATTTATATCCATTAGATTATTGGTTTATTTTCATTTACCAAAACTGCCTGATGTTGCTTGAGTATGGATAAAGCCAAGTTTGTATAGTACCATTATGGTTGTATTTTTCTTCCTTGCTCACACATACTCATATAAGTAAAGTAAAAACAAGTACTTTTTCAATTGTTATTGTATTGATATATTCTTGTATTTTTATAAAAAATAAATAATAATCTGTTCATTACCCAATTCATACATTTCCGTGGTTTTGTAAACATAAATATTTTCCCTTATGTGACAGTTTAAATTAGGTTCAATACTGCAAATCAAATATTGCGTCACTTTTTTTTTAGGATGTAGTCTATTCTGTATAAAAAAATGTTCATTTCAATCTAGAATGCAAGACACAATAAACGGTGAATGACAGCTCCCATGCTTCCTTAAGTACTTTAATTTATGAGTAAAATTTCTATTTCCGTTACAGATTAATCAAATCAGCCAGGAAAAGAAAATGATAAAATCTACCTATAATTAGAACAACCACACTCTCATAGCTTATTCCTAATTAAAGTAATTAGAAGCAAAGAGAACATGTGGTAATGAGGACTTCAAATTATATAAAAATCTTCACCTAGCTGATTTGAGATGATTGAACTGTAGTGTTTGCTGCTGGAGTACTTCAAACATTTTACTGGGACTCCAGTTTGTATTCGTGCTGTGTCCATGCCTTACTTGACAAATTGTTTAAAGGGAACCTGTAATGGTAGAAGTACAGACGTACAGACGCTGACCTCTTTCCAACTATCTGTCCCACTGTCTCTGGCTTCAAAACTCTTAGGCCTCGTACACACGAGGCAATCGATTTGTTCAAAATGGTCTGTCCGACCGATTTGAACAAATCTGTCTGCTGGCATTTTGGTTTGCTCGCGTGTACACACGAGCAAACCAAAATCCCCGCCAGCAGACAGCGCGCTGACGTGTCGGTGACGTGGCGGTGACGTTGACGCCGCCACGTCACCGCACCAGGAAGTAAAACAATTCCGCGCATGCGTCGAAATCATTCGGCGCGTGTGCGAGAAGACATGTCTGCTGGTTAGCATACTAACCAGCAGACATGTCGGGCGGACGGGTTCCCAGCCGACAGATTTCAAAACATGCTTTGAAATCTGTCGGGTGGCCAAATCCGTCGGCTCGCCCGTACACACGGTCGAATCTGTTTGCTGGGACGGTCGGGCCGACCGTTTCCAGCAGACAGATTTGATCGTGTGTACGAGGCCTTATACACATTAAAAAGTCAGAATTAAATCTTAACCCCTGATCTGCATACTTGTTCCAGCTCAGTCCCTGATAAAGTTTCTCAGGAAGCATGGAACCCTTTGTTCCAGGTGTTTTAGTGCACCTGGGAGGTGTAGAAGCAACCTTGTTTGTGTTTCAAACAAACAAGAAAGAAGTAAGAAAGTGCACGTCTACCCTAGTGTAATTTTGTTTATTGAACCAAAAAAAAAACTTTCTATAGATGTACTTACTTTTAGTAGCATATGTAAAAACATGTAGATCACTTTGTTGCCCTCTCCTGGATCATCACTGTAAGGTGCAACTAAGGACATCTAATCAACATAGGACCGGTTGGCAGCTCAAGAAATTCCGGGACACAGCTCCGGCGTGCACGGTCTACTAAGCATGTGCCTAGAACAGCCGGCACCAGGCAGCAATGTGGGAGCCCACTACACTGGAGAGAGTGAAGGAGACAAGGACAGTTCATCATTACGTCAGTACGTCAGTACGTCAAGGCTGCTATGATAACATCTTTCGGAGGCTTGGCCTCCCTCATCAAGTCAATCCTATATCAGAAGTGCACAGCTTTTTATCAAGAGTAAAGACACCTTCCCTACCATACATATTAAAGGGATAATGCTAGGGGCGGGTTAACTTAACTTAAAAAGCAGGTTATGGGACTGGAAGCAACCTTAGGGATACTAAAATCCATAAATTCATTAAAAATGTATTGAAACTTCATAAATATATTGTATATGCAGAAAAAATATGTGCTGTATAAATGAATAAAATAAATAAAATAGTGGCAACTTTACCAGACACACCTAATTACTATACTTAAATGTCAGTCTTCCATATATTGCTTTTAGCTTACATACATCTATGCAATAAGTGTGAATCACCCACAAATGCGATATTGGGGAGCCCAAAAATTCATAATGTCACAAGCTGTACATTTTTTGTTATGGGAAATCTTCAAAGTGTTATCAGTGGCAGTTACAAGCTGGTATTTATTGTAGAAAACATCTATTTTGAAAGCACTACAAGGGATGGTACTAACATTGAATGGAAAGAGAAATTTGAAAAACGTCTGCCCCCCCCCCCCCCCCCAAAGCCCTGCCATGGTAATCATCTGATTATACAGGGGTTAGCATGAGCTGCTGGACCTATCATAGGAACTTATCAAGGGTGCTTAATATGCTTGCTCTTTCTTCGCCCCTCTTCCATTCATAGAATCTGCACTATAGATTACAACAATGAAAAGCGCTCTATGACTCGTGGATAGGTGGATGAATGAAAGGTCCTCCTTCTCCATTTATAGAGCACTTTTCACTTTGCAAAGCTATGGTACACCTTTTATAAATAGAAGTGGGGGGGGGGGGTTAGAATGGTCAGACATAGTTGGCACTAGGGATGAGCCCAACATACCCGTGTTCAGTTCGCACCAGAACCGTCGAACAGACCGCGGGTTCGCGCAAACATTTAGAACCCCATTGAAGTCTATGGGACTCGAACGTTCGAATTCAAAAATGCTAATTTTAAAGACCAATATTCAAGTTATTGTTGGAAAACGTCTTTGCGAACCCGGGTCTTGCCCCAGGGAACATGAATCAATAGAAAAAAGTTTAAAAAACGTTTGTTTTTCAAGGAGGAGGACTCCTGAAAAAATTACCGTTTTTTAAAACTTTTTTTTCCATTGATACATGTTCCCTCGGGCAAGACCCGAGTTCTCAAAGACGTTTTCACAGGCAAGCTATAGACACCTAGCAGGTACAATATTTAACCTCCCTGGCGGTCTTCCCGTGTGTGGCACGGGGTGAGATTTTAAAGCTACGATCGGTAACCCCGTGCCACACACGGGCTTGCCTCGCTGGATGCAGAAAAAAGTTTACTTACCTTTTCTCTGCGATCCAGCGATGAATCCCTGCAGTACACGGCAGCCGGATGTCCGCTTGATGCTCTGTGTTCCGCCGATTCCCTTCCCTGCGAGCGTCGCGACGTAGGGGGGGGAACGGCGCCAAATTTAAAAAAGTAAACAAACACTATACATACAGTACACTGTAATCTTATAGATTACAGTACTGTATGTAAAAAATACACACCCCCCATGTCCCTAGTGGTCTGCCCTGTACACTACATGTCCTTTTATATAATAAAAACTGTTCTTTCTCCCTGCAAACTGTAGATTGCCCATAGCAACCAAAAGTGTCCCTTTATGGCAAAAATTGTTTTAGAGCAGCTAAAAAACAGCGATAATAAATCAGAATCACTTGCAGAATTTAGCGATAGCGATTTATGGGGAAATTCGTCATAAAAAAAAAAAATAATGACAGCAAAAATTCTGCAACTGAGCAAATTTCAGTGAGTTTGATTTGATTACATTATTGAATAATTTTTACTATAATTATATTATTATTTGTTATAATTTTTTATAATTATTTATTATATTATAATTTTTAATAAGAAAAAAAAAAAAAAAAAATCATACCCAGGATGCCTATTAGACTCTTGTTTGGATAGATTTCAGTGAGTTATTCCTAAGAATTACAAGCCTACAGTATAAAACGCCAAATTCCCTTGCAAATAATGGTACCGCTTTTAGCACCTAAAATCTGAAAGAATCATACCGCCAGGGAGGTTAAAGGAATTTTTCATTTTTTTTTTTAAGTTAAGCATCATTAAAATCACTGCTCTTAAATTTAAAAAAAAAATTCCTTTAAATATTGTACCTGCTGGGTGTCTATACCTGTGATAACGTCTTTAAATAGCACAAACACCAGCCTGCCAGTAAATTAGGAAGAACTGATCTAGCTAAGCTATACAGTGTATAAATATATGTACAACTCCTAGGGAAGTATATATATTCTCTACACACTGTAAATTAAGCTAAATTGACTAGCCTGCCTGCCTGCTCTATCTAGCTATATAAAAAGACAATCTCTCTGTCTCTCTGACTGCTTTCATTAACAAGCCAGAACACACTACACAAGGCCGCCCAGCAGGCGGCCTTATATATTGTGGGACGTGTGCTAAAGCCCTCAGCCATAATTGGCCAAAGCCACCCAGGCTTTGGCCAATTATGGCTCTTCGTTTTTTGCGCGCTGTGATTGGCCAAGCATGCAGGACATACAGCATGCTTGGCCAATCATCAGCGCGCAATGCCGCAGTGAATTATGGGCCATTTTGCGTCACTCGAATTTGGCGCGAACGACCGCTTTTGTTCGAATTTCGACGAACGTACAAACAGACAATGTTCGAGTCGAACATATGTATCGTATTCGTATCGAACGCGAAGCTCATCCCTAGTTGGCACTCTTAATGAGTGCCTATGACAGATCCAGTGGATTGTAGTAACCTAACAGCACCAAGAGATTACTGCAGGAGAAGACGGACTAAAGATTTAAACAAAGAGAACAGCAGCGTACAAGAGGCATTTCTCATTTAATTCAAGTACTGCCCCTTGTGCTTATTTAAAAATAGAAAGTTTAACTAAATGTAAGCCTTAATACTGGGAACACAAGTATTTGTTTCTCTTTCTGGAAAAAAACTACTATAATGGAGACATGTGCATTTGTTTTCGTCCAAATGCATTTTTGCCAGAATTTCAGGGATTTTCGCGTTTGTTTAAACAAACGATAACGAACGTGGAGAATCTGAGATCCGAAAGATCCGACATAAAAAATGCATTATTTTCATTTCATTGTGCCAACAGTTCGATATAAATAGAAGATTCGACAGGACGGTGACAATAGACAATAGAAAAGATTCGACATAGAGAGAAAAGATTCAACATTACAGAGACATGAAGATTCGACGAAGCAGCTAAAAACATACGATCGGCGCGAGCAGACATTTATGGTCAAATGCTCCGCCCATAGGCTAAAGAAGAATTCTAATGTTGGTTGGCTAGTGATAATAATTTATAAATATAATTATTACTAGTCATCCAACATTAGAATTCTACTATAGTTTGTGGGTGGAGCATTCGACCGGAAATATACGATCGCGGCGTCGTACAGTTTAGCTGCTTCGTCTAATCTTTTTAGAACATTCAACAGACACCATAAGCCCTCAGTTGACAGATTAGACCTTAATTAATACGGATTTTCGGATGAATGCATTTTTTAACTAAACAAAATAAATAAAAGCAAATTTCGTGAGTAACTAAATAAATGTATTTTTTGGACGAAAAACGAAATTCCAAAACAAAATATTTCAGTGTGCACACGTCTACTGTAATTTTGATTTTTAGATTTTAAAATTGTTGGCGATCATATTTAAAATGGGGGTTGGACACCAATAAATTATTGGAATAAATGATACTGTAAGGTTGATCCATACAGGTACAAATGGCTGTTGGTAATGTGCAAATAAATTCATTCTGGAAATGTGTTTACTACAATATTTGGAATGTTTTTTTTCTGGGAATAATTACACTGTAATTATTATTTCCAGATTTCCAGATAAAAAATGAGTGTTGATGGCCCTGTTAAATTAAGGCTTGAATGCAAATCATTACAAATTGGAAACATACCATTACAATCTTTTGTGATTGCATTGAATTGCATTGCTTTTTTTTCTTGGAATGAATGAGGAATACTGTAATGCTGGTTTCTATATTTTATTATTTTATTAACTTCTGTTGATGGAGCAGTTTAAATACGGGCTTAGTGGATAAGGTGGCATAGGGTGTCTAATGCCCTGTACACACGATCGTTCCCTCTGATGAAAACTGGCCGATGGATTTTTTCATCAGATATCCGATGAAGCTGACTTTCATCAGTCTTCCCTACACACCATCGGTTAAAAATCTGATCGTGTTCAACGCAGTGACATAAAACACTACTACCTGCTGAGAAAAATGAAGTTCAATGCTTCCGAGCATGTGTCAACTCGATTCTGAGCATGCGTAGATTTTTGCCCGATTGATTTCCCCACAGACGATTGTTTTTTTCTATCGTTTTTTCCACCATAAGAACATTTTAAAACAGGTTCTATTTTTTTATATCGATGGGGAAAAAAATGATGAGGCCTACACACGATCGGTTCGTCTGATGAAAACGGTCCATTTTCATCAGACGAACCGTTCGTGTGTACAGGGCATAAGACTCGAGCCTTGGCATACTGTATCCCAAGCATTCGAACAGATGCTGGAGAGGCTGTATCATGCAGGGCTCTTATCCTCACATCTGGTGGGTCCGTCTGAAAATTAAACAATTTTGGATTGAAATCAGTTGATTTAGAATATTACCACTTTCCAGATTACTGATGCTGATGAGTGCAATGTTTGTTTCGTGCCACTTTAGCTTCCGACAGGGGTTATAGAAATAGTGTAACACCTAATTTTCTCTGCTGGTGAAAATGAACCTTAGAAAAAAATTGCATTATATTGCACTAAAATGTTTATTTCTTGCAATAAATGGTGAAATATATTGGGAAAGCCTATATTCATGTTAGTAAGTTTATATTTTCTGAGTTAAAAGATGCTTTCTCATACACGCTTCCACCATGGTTACAGTCCCTCTTCCCTGGTTATTCCAGGTTGAATCAGTATAATATACACAGGGGGCCAGGTTCACGTACCTGGCGGCGTATCCTATTTACACTACGCCGCTACAACTTACAGGAGCAAGTGCCGTATTCTCCAAGCACTTGCTCCGTAATTTGTGGCAGGGTAGTGTAAATGGCCCGGCGTATACCCGCGTAATTCAAAGGGGGCGGCTTGTATTTAAATTAAGCTTGCCCCCGCGCCGAACGAACTGCGCATGCGCCGGCCATAAATGTAGCCCACTGCGCATGCTCCATACTACGCCGCAAACACATTGGTTTTGACGTGAACGTAATTAACGCACAGCCCTATTCGCGAACGAGTTATGTAAACTACGTAAACGACGGAAAAACACGACGCTGTCCCGACGTCCATACTTAACATGGCGTACGCCAAACCTACGCAAGGTTACCCCTCATATAGCAGGGGTAACCTTACGCTTACGCAAACAATGTAAACTACGACGACGTTCGGCGTATGAGGCTCATTTGCATATTCGATGCAGAAATCGACGGGAACGCCACCTAGCGGCCAGCGTAACGTTGCAACTTAGATCCGACGGTGTAAGTGACTTACACAAGTCGGATCTAAGAAAAATCTATGCGTAACTGATTCTAAGGCCGCGTACACACAATCAAATCTATCTGCTGGAAACGGTTGGCCCGACCATCCCAGCAGACAGATTTGATCGTGTGTACGGGTGAGCCGACAGATTTGGCCAGCCGACAGATTTTAAAGCATGCTTTAAAATCTGTCGGCTGGGAATCCGTCCGCCCGATATGTCTGCTGGTTAGTACACTAACCAGCAGACATATCTTCTCGCACATGCGTCAAATGGATTCAACGCATTCGCAAAAGTAATTTTCTTCCTGGTGCGGTCGACGTGGCGGCATCAACGTCACCGCCACGTCACCGCGCTGTCTGCTGGCGGGGATTTTGGTTTGATCGTGTGTACAGCGATCAAACCAAAACGGCCAGCAGACAGATTTGTTCAAATCGGTCGGTCCGACTGATTTAAACAAATCTATTTGCTCGTGTGTACGGGGCCTTAGAATCAGTCGCATAGATACCCAGCTGCAAAAACAGAGATACGATGGCGTACCTGGACATACGCCGTCGTATCTCATTTCAGAATCTGGCCCAGGGTCTTTAGCCTTTGGTTTTGACTGTTTGTCAGAAGCTCAAGTAAACAAACAAAATAGTAGCATGGTTGATTACTGTCTTTTTTTGACATGACAAATTCAAGTCTCGTTATCTCTTTTTTCTATTTTACTTTTTTCTTTATGCTGTTTATTTTATTATTTATTTTTTATTTTATTATTACTATACTCTTCAGTTGTTCTATATTCTAACTGTGTGCAAGCACAATCTCTCAATAGTTTTTTTTTTTTTTTACATGTTTGGGTATTCTTTCCAATGTGAATCTCCACCACCACATTCACTAAGCTAAAGGAAAATGTGTTTGCAAAGGAACACTCTATTGCAAAGTGAGCAGCCCACATGCCGTTAGTAAACACCATAGGGCCAGATTCAGGTAGATGAGAGTATCTTTCCTCTGGAGTAACGCTTCTCATTTACGTTACTCTGAAGACCCTTTCAGCGCAAGTCCTGTAATTCACATAGCAGTTGCGCGTAAACTTGCGCCAGAGTAACGATAATGCGCTGGCGTAACCCGACGCAAGTGGAAGTGGGTGTGATCATATGTAAATGATGGGCGGAGCCCAGCGCAGAGGCTTACGTTCAGCGCATCAACCACGGAGCATGCGCAGTGAGTGAGGCTCCACTCGCCCCCTTTGTGCGCATGCTCACAACTTCCGTCGGCACCACTTCACGGGAAACGTCAGCGCAATGCCTTCCGTTGGGCGTTTAAATGCGCCCGTAGAAGCGCCATTCCGGCACTAAAGTATATCCTGCTCCCCCTCCCCGCAGTGATGTTACTTTTGTTCTGAGATAGCTGCTTCCATTCCCCGCAAACACACAGGAGAAAGCTGAACTTTAATGGCCAGGAGCTGACAGCCGTCATCTCGGCTATGGAGACCTATGATGTCTTCCTCCATGGCTGTAAAATTTGACAGACAAGCATGGACAGAGGTGTTGTCCTGCAAGTGGGACTGCTCAGCTAGCTCTTATCGTCGGTAACGCTGCTGTAGCTGCTCTCCTGCTGACCTGTGGCCGTCTGGAGTAAAGATAAAGCAGCCTTTTGTAGAAATAACTTTGCGCCGGACGGACGAGATACGCGCGGCGCATGTAGCCAGCGTATGGTGCTAATCCGTTCGTGAATTGGGAAAAATCCCTCATTTGCATATTTGCAGGGGAAATCAATGGGCGCGACTGATGCGCCCAGCGAAAATAAGCGCTGACGATACTCTGGCGTCGGAACGTTCTGCCCGTCGCAAATGACCCGTTATTGGGCGCATCTAGTTTGGTGGGTACGGGCACATAGAAACGACGGCGCATCATCACAGTTACGCGGCGCATATCGAAATACTCCAGCGCAAGTGTTCCTGAATCTGGCCCATAGTGTGCATTGACTGAACAATTTATCTGCCTTTTTTATGTGAAATATTACACTCTAATTTTACATTATTGAATAAAGTCTGCCTGGTGGCCCCTTCTTAAAATGCAGGCTACTAAAGTTGCTTACGTAGTGTGCATTGAGTCTGTTCAATACTTCTGTTTTTTTTCTGTGAAATAATGCCTATTTTTATTATAAACCTGGCTGTTATTTCCCTCTTTAGTTACAGGCTTTTAAAATGATAACTTTTTACTTTTGTTAATTAGACCACAAAATTCAGTTGTTGCTGAAAGTCTGGTCAAAGGTTATCTTTATCTAAGAATATTACTGCATCCTTTGAATCTTCTCAAAAAATATACAAAATACACTGCATCGGAAAAAAAATGTGCACTCTCACCCCAGGTCATTAAAATGCAGCTTCTGAGTTCCAAATTCACCCCACTGCAAAGAAGGCCCTCTCTGACATAATAAATGCACCAGGCCAGCCCAGTACCTAAAGAACATGTAGCACCACACTACCTCCAGCCAGTGGCTTAGCCTGGACACACACAAGTTAATTAATGTCACAAATTAAACAGCGTACACCCAGAAAATGCACACCCTCACTCCAAGATATTAAAATGAGGCTTCTCAGTCACAAATTCAACCTTCTGCATTGCAGGTCCTCTCCGTCATGACGTGTATAGCAGAGCAGGTTACTACCTTAAATGCATGTCGGGCCACTTCCAGACAATGGTGAAGCCTGGAAACTCAATAGTTCATGAATGGGATTGCTTGCAAGTGTTTCATTTACAGCATTGACATCCCTGTCTAGCATATTTGTTTGACCAGTGCATAGACAATAAAAAAAAATCATAATAAAGAGTTTGAATGATAATCTTGAAATATTGTTGCAAATAAATAACATGGCATAAAAAGGTGCTGGTGGAGGGAGGGGAAATGGGTGGAACTAGTCCAGTTTTTAGCTCTATTGGGAACAAAGGCACAACCAAAACCAGCTTGTGTGAGGCTGGGCAACCTATGCCATTTGGTTTTCCCCTCCAGTGTAGTGAAATAAAGCCACTAGATTAAATAAATGTTATAGCTGGTACGGCAAACGGTGGGACAAAATAGTGGGGTGCTTTGGAGTCAACCTCTGTTGAATAGTGTCTTGTGCCACACGCAAAGGGCAACTTTTCCGGTTTAAGCTACAAGTCAAAAACTGAGACAACCTCCTTGGGAGGGAAGACAGCCTTTTTATATGTATAGAGCTCAGTGGATCCAGCCTCCATCAGGAGATGCCCCAAAAAGATCTATAGCCACACTACCCTGGAGATGGGATCTTTATGCTCCCTCTTGGTTGGGGGCAGAGATCCCCATACCATTCTACCCTTGGATGAGGGAGGGGTGGAACTACTTTATTGAATCCTTCCAAAATGTAACCCTCCTCACTGCTAGGACCACCAGCCTTCCTCCTTCACACTACCAGCAGCACAACTCACTGGGATGAAGGCAATTGGTGAAGGATCTTGCTGACCCAGGGACAATATACAATTTTCCACTTCCCTCTGCTGGTGTGTCTCAAGTGACCATGCTATTACACCACACAATATGTGCTGTAGGCAGGAACAGTAGCGCAACCTTGAATCTCATTGTGGTTTACAATTCCAGACACCTCTGGCCTAGCACAAGCTGGTGTGGGGTCAGCCACCTATCAGCCTGCCTGTCTCTAGACGGCCTCCAGAGCCCAGTAGGGCTCCTCTCTTACCATCTGCTGGGGTGCTTAGGGGGACTGGTGGTTCTAAGAAGGGAACCCCGTCTAAGACATTGAGAGGGTGGAGAGGTGACACTCTCCCCACTTAGCCTTACTTTTAATTATTTTTATTTTTTGGCATTAGTATGTACACTAGGGCAGTGCCCAACTCCATATCTCTATGTATAAGCTTGTTGTCAATTGAATCAGGATATTGTTGGGAATGATGTAGGTCCAAAATTTTACAGATCAGCACTTCTTTCTCCCTACAAAAGTAGGTCCTAAATAAAAAGCAGACACCGTTAAATAGGTATTCACATTTTATATATTTTGATAGATCTTGTGTTTTGCCTGACAGTCACTATTAAAATGTTTGATTTATTACAACAGACAAGCATGCCACATCAAGAACTACACTCCGCTTTCACATTGTATCAATACTTGCTTAAAAACAAATAAAAGCCTATGAGGTACAAGAGGGAAAAAAGAGAAGAATTCCATCACCTTTTACCTCCATCCAAATATTTCCTTAACCTCGAGATTGTGGTAGTGAACTGAATCATTTTCTTACACGGGTCATATGCTTGTCATAGCAGACACCCTAGTTAACGTTTAACTACAAATTAATAGATTAGATACCTGTGACATACTTTTAGTGCCAATTAATTTAATAGCTGCCTTTTTTTTTCAAAGCAGGAAAAAAAAGAATACAGAGCATGCTTTGCAATAGAGTGCAATAGATGTAGCTTAGGGCTTTTCTGCAACAATTACTAGCAATTGAATGGGTTGACACATGTAATCCTTCTTAGATGCTTCAATAATATGATGTCAGTGAGAATTCCTTCAAATGGGGCTATTAAAAAACACAATAAACTTGCTTCTTGTTGTAAGATTTATGCAAGCTTATGTTAGAATAACATAAATGAGGTGGTATTTGTTTGAAAATGAAAGGATTACATGGTCTTTGTAGAACGAGGAATTCAGTTTTGGGGAGGGATGGGCATCTTGATTTATTTTTTGTTTATATACCGTTGACTCCTTTGATATGTCAGCTTCTGTCACTAAGCATTAGGCCACTTGTACTTTCTTGTATTAACCAAGATAAAATACATACACCCTCAAATAATTTGTGTCAAATACCCAACTGAACTGAACAACATAGACAGAAATGTTTATCGAGAGATTAGGACGGGTTTATGTTTAATGATATACCAGACAAGTTTCATTTTTTTTAAGTCAATGACAACAGCACCTGTTGGGGTTGGACATGCATTAGAAAACTCTAAAGAGGTGTAGAATTCAAAAAAGGGTAATCTATCACATTTTACAAAAGGCATCGCACAATATAGTTATGTGTATTTTTCCTTTTTGCCATGCAACTTTTGGTGTGGATTTATGAAACTGTTTTATTTAGAGCAATTCATGTTGATGAGTCATAAAGCATAGAGAGGCCATTAGCGTTTGTGAAAAGAAGGTTATTAACCCAGCAAAGTAATTTAATTAGTGATGTAACTGTCATATTATAATAGTAAAGAGGACATTTTATCCCATGTGCTTTAATCCATAACAAGACAGTTGTAGCTTGTTGACTTAGCTGATTTATGAGTTTCTATTCTATTTAGTTTGAGCAATTTTAATGGATGTGGCATGGTAAATATGATAAAAGGTATTCTTCTCTTTTAAAAGGGATCTTTATTCTTTATAAATTTTCAGTAAAACTGAACTGCACGCAATAGCTAAATACAAAGAAGCAAATATTGGAACTGTTTACCTACTAAAGTATGCCCCTTGTACAGTCTGGGACTAGGACCCAAGGAGATGCCACAAGGACCCAGAAATCAATTTAAGAACTTCAGCACTGTTGTTACCTTAGGAATGTTTCTAGGTTCACTTTAAGGCCATATGTTCTTAATCGAAACTAGAGATACTACCCCTCATGCATCAACTAGATGTAAAGGGGTTGTAAATGTTCGTTTTTCATTTACTAAATAGGTTCCTTTAAGCTAGTGTATTATTGGTTCACTAACCTTTTCCTTTGATTTCCCTTCTAAGTATTTTTTTTCTTTGTGTGAATTTCTCACTTCCTGTTTCTCCTCTCCATTATCCATGGGGGTTAGTCAGCCAGATCAGCTTACTGAGGAGGAACAGGAAGTGAGAAATTCAGACAAAGAAAACAAAGAAAAAAAAACATTTAGAAGGGAAATCAAAGGAAAAGTTTCGTGAACGTAAACCAACAATGCACTAGCTTAAAGGAACCTATTTAGAAAATAAAAAAATTACCTCTACAACCCCTTTAAAGCTGCCCTTACAGTTTGATTGGTGGCTACACATTGATTGTAAAGTAAAACTGTATTAAGGCTTTGAACATTGAAGTATTTACATTTTTTAACAATCTCTACAAGCCTTTGCCTCTGTAGCTGCAGGCATTGTGGAGCAATATATCCTCAAAGTAAGTACACAGAGGCATAGGCAATGAAGACCTTAAAGTTATTAAGTGTTTGCAATAAAGATTAGAAGGGGGAGCAGGGCTAGCTTAGCTGCTGAAAGAATAACTTTAATGCTACCGTTGTGAACAATGAGGATGAGTTGCTCCCAAGTCTCCCCAGCTAAAGAAGTCAGTGAGGCTTGTTTTGAAGTTCATTTACTGCTTGTCAAGAATCAATACAGTACCTTGAAAAGTAATTAAATTGTGAAATCCTTCGCGCTAAAATAATCAATTGTGAGAATAGTACTCAGATTGCAGCAAAAACTAATAGTGTTTACCCATACACAAGTGAAGCATAAATATAAAAGTGAATTTGCGCAAAAAAACACATCAATTAATATAAAACATATGTGATCAATATGCAATAAGTGAAAAGTAGATAAAATCATATATTAGAGTGAAAATAAAAGTCCATATGTGTCAGAAAAGTCCATAAGGTGCAAACGTGCAGCGCACAAAAGTTGCTCTCAGTGAAGCTGTAAAGCTTGCAGTAAAGTGCTAGTGCTCCTCCGTGAATATAGCCTCTCAGGCCTCTCACCTTGGTGGCGTAAATAAATGCCGTGAAACTGGGCCAAGATAGCCCGTTCCACTCCAAACACACAGCCTCACAGGCCTCTCACCTCTCTACAGATTAGTATAAGCATCGAACAAAACCTCTGGATAAATCCAATGATGGTGGACAGCACCAGGAGCCTGTCAGTCTTCTCTATGTCTTGTAATACCCCTTCGCTGTATTACTCGGGGAAACATAAAGAAAGATAGGCCTCCAATGGTGTAGTATGTAACAACATGCATATTTATTGAAAACAAAGTAATATCCTTACATCAGCAAAAAACACAGCAGGCATCAAATAGTAAACAAGGCGGCATCTGCCATATATCTCACGTCACTTCCAGGTGTACGTCTGAATCCCTACGCGTTACGGCTCTTTTGCCTTCATCTGGGGCCTTGTAATTATACCCCTTGAAATTTTCAACATTTTTGTCATGTGACAACCAAAAACGTAAATGTATTTTATTGGGATTTTATGTGATAGACCAACACAAAGTGGCACATAGTTGTGAAGTGGAAAGAAGATGATAAATGGTTTTCAATTTTTTAACAAATAAATATGTGAAAAGTATGGTGTGCATTTGTATTTTACTCTGATACCCCTAACTAAAATCTAGTGGGACCAATCGCCTTCAGAAGTCACTTAATTAGTAAATAGAGTCCACCTGTGTGTAATTTAATTTCAGTATAAATACAGCTGTTCTTTGAAGCCCCTAGAGATTTGATAGAAAACCTGAGTGAACAAAAAGCATCATGAAGGCCAAGGAACACACCAGACAGGTCAGGGATAAAGTTGTGGAGATTTTAAAACAGGGTTAGGTTTTAAAAAAATATCCCAAGCTTGGCACATCTCACGAAGCACTGTTCTTGCAATCCTTCATCTGAAAATGGAAAGAGTATGGTAGAGCTGCAAACCTACCAAGACATGGCCGTCCACCTAAACTGACAAGTCAGGCAAAGAGAGCATTAATCAGAGAAGCAGCCAAGAGGCTCATGGTAACTCCTAATGAGCTGCAGAGATCCACAGCTCAGGTGGGAGAATCTGTCCGCAGGACAACTATTAGTCGCACATTCCACAAATCTGGCCATTATGGAAGATCGGCAAGAAGAAAGCCCTAGTTGAATTAAAAGCCCTAAGAAATCCAGTTTGCAGTTTGCGAGAAGCCATGTGGGGAACACAGCAAACATGTGGAAGAAGGTGCTCTGGTCAGATGAGAAAAAAATGTAACTGTTTGGCCTAAAAGCAAAATGCTGTGTGGCGGATGAATTGGTACATTGGTAAATTGTATAAATACTGAAAACAAGTCACACTGACTCCAACAGTAAACTAAATAAATAAAAGTGCAAACAATGCAAAAACAGGTGACTGTGGTGTCACAACATTTAAATTATATAAGGAGCTGTAAAATTGTTCAACTACATATACGTGCAAAATGCTGCAACTGCTGCTCAGTCTGGAAGTAATGCAATCTTCCTAACTGGAAAGTGTAAAGTGCAGATGAGTAAAGGTGCTAAATTACATCAACAAGTGGCAAGGTGACTTTGGTGGATCTTCGGTGTGAAATGACACCCACAGGTGTGCTAACTTTTTACCTTACAACTGCAAGGTAAGCAGCATTTCAATGAAATCAATCTCTGGGACAGAGGGGAGATCTCCTTTTCTTTTTTCCAGTATGTGTGGCGCCTAGGGGGTTAAAGCTTCCTCCAGGGCTATATATACAGCAAGGTAACTGCTCCAGGTGTATTAACCAAATGGGGTAGAGAAATAGAGAAAGAGGCTCTCTGGTGTATGATTTATAACACTCGGTATTATTTATTAAGCATAGAGAAACAATCAGGGTACTCACATTTAAGTAGAGCAAGTACAATGTATACAAGACGAGCAGCAAGCTTGCGCCGTAAAAACATCACTTTTCGGTGTTCTAGTGTCTGTCACGTATCGTCACTGTCACGTCACTTCATCGGAGATACATTATGTGTCTTTAAATAGTAATTGAAAAATGCCAGTCTGCCATTTTCTTGAAGCCCGCCTATTAAAAGAATAGCGGCGGCCATTTTCTATGTAATTGCCTCCATTTTGTTGTGGATAAATAGGGACACTTGCCATTTACCCTGCACAAACCATCACCACTGTAAAACATGGTGATGGCAGAATCATGTTGTGGGAATACTTTTCTTCAGCAGGGACAGGGAAGAATTGATGGCAAGATGGATGGCGTCAAATACAGGGCAATCTTAGAAGTTTGCTGGGGTGGAGGCTCACCTTCCAGCAGGACAACGACCCTAAAAATACGTCAAAACTACAATGGAATGGTTTAGATCAAAGCATATTCATGTGTTAGAATGGCCCAGTCAAAGTCCAGACCTAAATCTAATTGAGAATCTTTGGCAAGACTTGAAAATTGCTATTTACAAATGCTTTCCATCCAATCTGACAGAGTTTGAGCTATTTTGCAAAGAAGAATGGGCAACAAATTCATTCTCTAGATGTGCAAAGCTGAGACATATCCAAAAAGACTTGCAGCTGTAATTGCAGCAACAGGTGGTTCTACAAAGTATTGACTCAGGGAGCTGAATACAAATGCACGCCACACTTTTCAGATATTTATTTGTAAAAACATTCGAAAAACCTTTTTTTTTTTTTATTCCACTTCACAATTATGTACCACTTTGTGTTGGTCTATCATATAAAATCCCAATAAAATACATTTACGTTTTTGGTTGTAACATGACAAAATGTGGAAAATTTCAAGGGGTATGAATACTTTTTCAAGGCCCTGTTAATACTGCTTATTAATAAATGATATGTAGTTTACACTAAGAAAGTGATGTATGGAGAATGAACACACTCTTACACAGGGTTCAGCACCTGAGTAACCCATAATCAGGCACACATATAGCACTGTGGTAGGTGAGGGAAGGGGAAGTGGGCAAATACATGATTTTTGAAAGTCAGATGTGGGTAAACAGCTAAAAAAAAAATTCCAGATACACCTGCCATGGACAATAGCCAAGTCCTAATGCCTTTCTCAGGCATAGCATACAGCATGGTCAGGAGTATACCTACAGGCTATGCGACCCTATAGCAACATTTCTATGAAGCCCAACAGTTACCTTCCTACTGTCATTTCAATATAAAGCTTTGACTACAAAACTAAAGAGAAAACAAAGTGCACTGGATAATTTAGGTAAAACAGTTTAATAACAACAGTTAAGCCACGTACACACGATCAGTCCATCCGATGAGAATGGTCTGAAGGACCGATGAAGCTGACTGATGGTCCGTCGCACCTACACACCATCGGTTAAAAAACGGATCGTGTCAGTACGTGGTGACGTAAAACACAACGACGTGCTGAAAAAAATGAAGTTCAATGCTTCCAAGCATGCGTCGATTTAAATGTGAGCATGCATGGATTTTTAACCGATGGTCGTGCCTACTAACGATCGGTTTTGTCCTATCGGTTAGGAATCCATCGGTTAAATTTAAAGCAAGTTGTTGAATTAAATAATTATAATAATGAAATAACCGATGGCGCCCACACACGATCGGTTTTGACCGATGAAAACGGTCCATCAGACCATTGTCCTCTGGTTATCCTATCGCATGTACGAGGCCTAAAAATAACTAATTGAACTCACAAAAAGTTGTCATCAAAGAATCACACCATTGATCATCATATGAGGATTTGACTCTATGAACGCAACAATGAACACAAGCTGACAATGATCAACATTGCAAGGATAGAATACCTGAATAAGATGTATAGTATCCTCCATGCAACAGCCTCAACTCACAGACACCATTACTAATGTTTTTTGAGGTTTTGCCTCTTCTTCAGAGACATGGTAGCATCTAAGAAACCTGGATATAGTCTGTGGGCCAGATTCTCATAAGAGATACGACGGTGTATCTCCAGGTACACCGTTGTACCTCCGGGTATCTATGCGTCTGATTCCTAGAGTGATTTAAGCATAGGTACGGCGTAGATCCGACTGGCGTAAGTCACTTACACCGTCGGATCTTAGATGTAATTCTACGCTGGCCGCTAGGTGGCGTTCCCGTCGCAAATGAGCCTGATACGCCGATTCCCGAACGTTTTTGCGCTGCTTCGCCGTAGTTTACGTTGTTTCCGTAAGCGTAAGGTTACCCCTGCTATATGAGGGGTAACCTTACGTCAGTCCGCCGTATGCCATGTTAAGTATGGACTCGGGACAGTGTCGTGTTTTTCCGTTGTGTATGTCATTTACGCAACTCGTTCGCGAATAGGCGGCAATGCCCTTAGTTTGTAATAATGTACATTTGATTAGTCAGTCTTTAGGTAAAAACAAAGTTGAACCACGGTATTGGTGTGATTTAAAAAGAGGCAGCCATCCTTAGAGTGTGTCCAGCAACTCGGAAAAACATATGTAAGAAACAATTGAAGGGGGGAGGCACCTCTCTAAGTGTAGTATTAAAACAGTATCAGTCCTGGCAGTTCTACTGCTTTCCACAGACTCTGCGCACGATCCGGGTACCTGGGAAAGGTTCTGGTGTGATGTTGTGCTGAATAGCTGTACATTTAGGACAACCGGGAAGTTGTCAGCTCCACGCTGACCAGCTTGAACCTGCAAGCGGAAATTTTGTCACCAATTATGTCACCAGCAGGGGTCAGGACTGTCTCTGAGGAACATACTTAAGTTGAGCATGACTCCCACTCCACTTATTGATCAGTGCTGAATTGTCAGATTTTTTTTTCTGTCCCTTGTGGGTTGAAAAGCCAACATTTTATTTATCTATAATAAGACAGGTTAATTTCAGTGCTGGATGGGATAAACAGCAATAAATCTACACTCTTAGGATAGCTAAACAAATTGTCCTTATTGCAGAGCCTGCAAAGGGAGGTCTGTGACCAGTAACAGCCACCATTCTGAGCACTCTTGCTGTAAGTCTGACGTTAATGCTTTTTGATTGGAAATGTTAATGTGGGTATAGGGCAGTGATGGCGAACCTTGGCACCCCAGATGTTTGTCAACTACATTTCCCATGATGCTCAGCTACAATGCAGAGTGCAAGAGCATCATGGGAAATGTAGTTCCAAAACATCTGGGGTGCCAAGGTTCGCTATCACTGGTATAGGGTCTGTGTTAACAGCTACCTGTGCAATCCTTAAAGTGATTGTAAAGTCTTGTTTAAAAAACAATGTTATACTTACCTCTTATGTGCAATGGTTTTGCACAGGGCAGCCTGGATCTTTTGATTCTGAAATCCCTCTTTGCTGCTCCTGGCCCCTCCCACATGTTGAGTGCCCCCACAGCAAGCGGCTTGCTATGGGGGCAACCGAGCTGAGCTGTGCCCATATAGACACGGAGTTGCCTCGATCGGTTACGCCCCTCTCGCTCCTGTTTGGCTAACTGACTTTGATTGACAGCTGCTGGAGCCAATGGCTAAGCTGTTGTGTCTCAGCCAGTCAGGAGGGAGAGTCCCGGGCAGCCGAGGGACTTGTGGACAGAAATGGGGCTCAGGTAAGTATTAGGGGGTGCTGGGGAGGCTGCTACACACAGAATGTGTAGAATACCTTAAGACAAAAAACCTTCTGACTTTTTGATTTTCTATGTTTTCCAATTCCAGGCCTCATAGCAACCACACAGGGTGCTCTGGCTATTGTTACACCACAAAACTTGTTTAATGAATGGGATTTGTGGTTAATGATTCTTACTCTGAATGGTCCAAGGTTATCAGCGGTGTACCCTAAGGTTCGGTGCTGGGTCCCTTACTTTTCAATATATTTATAAATTATATTGGGTCTGAGATCAAAAGTAACATTTCTGTTTTTGCAGATGACACCAAGCTATGCAGTGGAATAACGTCCTTGCAGGATGTCTCCAATTTACAAGCCGACCTCAATGCTCTGTCTAATTGGGCGACTAAGTGGCAGATGAGGTTTAATGTTGATAAATGTAAAGTTATGCACTTAGAGGGCTAAGAATATGCATGCATCATACATGCTAGGGGGAGTACAACTGGGGGGATCTGTAGTGGAGAAGGATCTGGGGGTTTTAGTTGATCATAAGCTCAATAAAGGCATGCAATGCCAAGCTGCGGTTTCCAAAGCGAGCAAAGTCCTTTCTTGTATTAAGAGAGGTATGGACTCCAGAGATAGAGATATCATTTTGCCCCTGTACAAATCATTAGTAAGACCTCATCTGGAATATGCAGTCCAGTTTTGGGCACCAGTTCTTAAAAAGGATATCAGAGAACTGGAGAAAGTGCAGAGAAGGGCAACCAAACTGATAAGAGGCATGGAGGAGCTCAGCTATGAGGAAAGATTAGAGGAACTGAATTTATTCACTCTTGAGGAGAATAAGGGGGGATATGATCAACATGTACAAATATATAAGAGGTCCGTATAGTGAACTTGGTGTTGAGTTATTCACTTTAAGGTCAACACTGAGGACAAGGGGGCACTCTTTACGTCTGGAGGAAAAGAGATTTCACCTCCAAATACGGAAAAGTTTCTTCACACTAAGAGCTGTGAAAATGTGGAACAGACTCCCTCCAGAGGTGGTTCTGGCCAGCTCAGCAGATTGCTTTAAGAGAGGCCTGGAATCTTTCCTAAATGCACGTAATATAACTGAGTACTAAGATTTGTAGGTAAAGTTGATCCTGGGTAAATCCGATTGCTTCTCGGGGGATCAGGAAGGACTTTTTTCCCCTCCTGTAGCAAATTGGATCATCGCTCTGCTGGGGTTTTTTGCCGTCCTCTGGATCAACTGTGGGTATGGAGTTGGGTGTATGGGATTGTACTGTGTTTTATTTTGTTTGTTTTTTTATTTGTTTTTTTTATGGTTGAACTGGATGGACTTGTGTCTTTTTTCAACCTAGCTAACTAACTAACTATTAGATAATAAAGAAAGCAGCAAGGGACTTGCCAGCCTTCCTCAGCCAATTCCAGATTGTACAGTAGAGGGGATTGTGTTTTGTGAAAATGACAGGTCAAAAAAACTATATAAAATGTCAACATTTTTAATAAGATAACTGGATTAAATTAGGGTCTTTTATAGCTGCCTAAACTTCTGCTTCATGGATGTCAGGTTACATCCTTACTTTAACTAGGATCGAGGATGAGAGGATGTTCGTGATAGGCGGAACACTGAACACTAAGGCCGCGTACACACGAGGAGACATGTCTGCTGAAACTGGTCCGCAGACCAGTTTCAACGGACATGTCCGATCATGAGTACGGCCTAGCGGACAGGTTTCCAGCGGACAAAAGTTTCTAAGTTTCTAGCATGCTTAGAAACTTGTCCGCTGGAAACCTGTCCGTCGGACATGTCCGATGGTTAGTACGCCCAACCATCGGACCGAAATCCCGCACATGCGTCAATTGATTTCATCAGAAATGTCTCCTCGTGTGTACGCGGCCTAAGGCCTCGTACACACGACCGAGGAACTCGTCGTAAATGAAACATCGTTTTCCTCGTCGAGTTCCTTGTTAGGCTTGTTGAGAATTTTGTCAAGCTTTCTTTGCGTACACACTGTCAAGAAAAAAATCTTGTCGTTCTCAAACGCGGTGACGTTCAACACATACAACGGCACTATAAAGGGGAAGTTTGATTCCACTAGTACAACCCTTGGGGCTGCTTTTGCTAATCTCATGTTACTGCGTGTTAAGTAAAAGTTTGGTAAGAGACGATTCGCGTTTTTCAGTCTGTTACAGCATGATGAATGTGGTATCTCCATTACGAACGCTACTTTTACCGAAGGTGCGCTCCGTCTCATACTTTATTCTGAGCATGTGCGGGTTTCTAAGCATACACACGAACGTGTTTCTCATCGTAAACCAGCCCGACGAGAAACACGACGAGGAAATTGAGACTCCCAATGATCAAAAGAAAACTTGTTCTCTTTTTTTCTCGTCGAGATCCACGACAGTTTTCTTGACGAAAAACATACACACGGCCGTTTTCCTCGGCAAAAAAGCTCTGCCACCAAGTTTCTTGATGGATTCTGTCAAGGAAAACAGTCGTGTGTACGTGGCCTCACTCACTGCTGGGAAACTGAGTGTTTCCCTATCATGGACGAGGAGGAGGCATGGCTTCTTGTACACTGGATGGCCGCCATCTGACTGAATGACACAGGCATGATCAGAGGTATGCAGATGACACTATGCACTGTCCTGAGTCTTAATATGTTCAGTGGGAGTCCTGGAGCCATAGTCCGTGACTAACATAGCAGAAGGAGAATGCCAAGTTGTCAATGCCCAACGGTTCTGTGATCCTCAATATGCTGCATAGGTTTACAGACAGGTCAGCTCACTTGTCACTGTAGCTGGATGAAATAAGTACCGTTGGGATGCATAGTTCTCATGTAATTTATTTAAGTGCCAGATATCAGTACCAGCCACCTGTTAGTGCCATCCGTCAGTGCCAGCCGTCAGTGCTAGCCGTCAATCAGTGCTGATCTGTCAGTGCCATCTGTCAGTGTCCAGCCATCAGTGCCATCTATAAGTGCGAGCCATCAATGCGTCACTGTCACATGACATTAAAATAAGTATCGGTATCGGCCAGTACTTGAAAAAAAGTATTGGTACTTGTACTCGGTCTTAAAAAAGTGGTATCAGGACAACCCTATGTTTAACATACTTATACTCATAGCCATCCTCTCTTTTGCTGGTTGAGCTAAATGCTGTGATAAAAGTAAGGTCTCATCTTTGAAATTAAATTAAACAGCACACGTGCGGTAACAGCAAGTACGTTTAGGTGCTATTAAACAGCACATGTGCAGTAACAGCAAGTACGTTTAGGTGCTATTAAACAGCACATGTGCAGTAACAGCAAGTACGTTTAGGTGCTATTAAACAGCACACGTGCAGTAACAGCAAGTAGGTTTAGGTGCTATTAAACAGCACACGTGCAGTAACAGCAAGTACGTTTAGGTGCTATTAAACATCACACGTGCAGTAACAGCAAGTACGTTTAGGTGCTATTAAACAGCACACATGCAGTAACAGCAAGTGCGTTTAGGTGCTATTAAACAGCACACGTGCAGTAACAGCAACTGCGTTTAGGTGCTATTAAACAGCACACGTGCAGTAACAGCAAGTACATTTAGTGCCCATGAGTGCCGCCTCATCGGTGCCCGTCAGTGTAGCCTATCAGTGACCATCAGTGCAGCCTCATCAGCGCACATGAAGGAGTAAAAGTACTTTTTTTTTTTTACTTTTTTCAAAATTTTCCATTTTTTCAACAAAAGAAAGCTATATCTGTCTCAAAAAAGTATGAACATTTAATTTGGGTACAGCATTGCATGGCCGCACAATTGTCATTCAAGATGTGACAGTGAAAATTGGCCTGGCCAGGAAGGGGATAAAAGCGCCCAGTATTAAAGTGGTTAAATAGTTACAGAAAATGCAGCAGAAAAAGTGAGACTGCAAAAAGCAAGATGCCACATATTCTCTTTGAAGGGTCTAGGAAAAGTTCACAATGGGAATGCATAGTAAATATAAAAAAACACAGAGTATTCGCCCACTAGTTTCTCCTAAACCTAAATATATGTTTGGTGCAGAGTGTTTTTTTTATTTGTTTTTTTATCAGCAACACTTGATAGACAACATTTGTAAATTAGTTTCAGTTGTGTAACCCTGTACAGTGCAAATATGGTAGTTATACATTATGTTCAGGTATTGTACAATGTTATCTTTTTTAAGTATACAAACATAGAAAAGTGTAATATACTTTACATAAATATTTGCTTTTCAATCATGATAGGTTCTGTTAGCCAGTTTGATAAAATGTATAACTAGACTTCCATTTAAACAAACTTTACAGATCGTATTGTATCATATTTCATGTTATCCTAAGTGCCATACCTTAAGACAGATGTATGTATATGTTCATGTATTCATTTTCAATACCCTTTTCTTTAATTACTATTGTGATGTATGAGATTTCTAAGCCAGGCATTACCATCACAATATCCACATTGCCATCGACACCGACTGGCCTAATCCAGTAAATTGTCTTTTCTTTCAGTCCAGAGCTTGGATCAGGAAGGCCAAACAGGCAGTGTCTGCTGTGCTGTCTCTTAAGCTGACCCTTAGTGCTCTAGGACTTCTTTCTCATGTATGAAATGTTTATTAGTAAAACATATATTGTAAAGTAAGAAAAAAATGTTTATTATAAACATTGAAAAAAACAACTACAATAAAATTGATCAAAACACATTACAGTTTGACGCTAAAATGTATTTACTGGTGATTCTGGTAACTTTCAATGCCATGATAATATTTTGGGACTTTAACACTGAAAGTGTTTAACCTTCCTGGTGGTTTTCCCGTGTCTGACACGGGGTAAAAATTTGCTGCTAACATTATTGATCCCGTGTCAGACACGGGGTGAGCTGCAGAGCGCACAGCGAGTGCCTTACCTTATCCCGCGATCCCGCGACGCTGTGTTCGCTCGATCTGACACTTCCTTGTTCCACTCTCTGCGACGTAGCGACGCACGGGTGCGGAACTAGGCGGGAATTTCAAAAAAATGTTACACAAGAGGTGATACAGTGCAATACAGTGCAATCCCCTCAGATTATCACCTTTAGTAGTTACAACACTACTCACTTGACTACTCACTAGTACTCACTAGTAGTTACAACACTACTCACTTGACAGTGCCCTTGCCTTCCCCATAGTGATCTAATAAAAAAAAAATGACATCAAAAAAGCGCCACTTTTCACAAAAAGCGCTTTTGGAGCAGCTGAGTGACAGCGACAATGGTGCAGAGATGCTCGCCGAACAGAGTGAAAGTGAGTCGTGGGATTTGTCATCTGACCCTGAGACCGACACTGATCTGTCAAGTGATGAAGGCGAAGAACCTGCACTTAGCCTCAGTAATGTGCGCACTTGGTGCCCTATTGCCGATACGGACCAGGTTGCGCCCCCAAGATTTCCGTTTACCGGATCACCAGGGCTGAAGGTAAATGTGGAGCAGGACAACCCTCTGGCCTACCTAAAATTATTTGTTACAGAGGATGTCATAGAAAAAATTGTAACGGAGACAAACCGCTACCAGGAGCAGCAATCCGCTACGCCGCATGCCAAATTTTCCCGCAGCAGAAAATGGGAACCAGTGACCAGAGAGGACATCTGGCAGTTTTTGGGGCTCATTATTCTGCAGGGCGTGGTGGGGAAACCGCTCCAGAAGTGGTACTGGACCACCAACAAATTATTGGCCACTCCATTTTTTGGCACTGTGATGTCAGAATGCCGTTTCTCTCTCATCATGAAGAACTTCCACTTCACCAACAATGAAGAGTTCGATGAGGCCACGCATCCTGCGCCCAAACTCAAAAAAATATGGGAGGTATGGCAAATTATTGTTGGTAATTTCCAGCGGACCTATGTGCCAGATAGGGATGTCTGTGTGGATGAGAGCTTGATGGCCTACAAGGGTCGCCTGAGTTGGATTCAGTACATCGCTTCAAAAAGAGCGCGGTTTGGCATCAAGTCATTTATGCTCTGCGAGGCATCCACTGGGTATATATGGAACTCCGTCATTTATACTGGTAAAGGCACAAAGTTCAACCCCAGGTACAGCGGCTATGGGATGGCCACATCATCTGTGCTTACACTACTGGAGCCATTGCTGAACCAGGGGTACTGTGTGATCACCGATAATTTCTATACATCTCCGGAACTATATGAAGTCCTGATACAGAATAAGACTGATGCCTATGGTACCGTTAGGCCTAACCGCCGTGAAATGCCATCTGCATTTGGGAAGAGAAAATTAAAAATCGGAGAAATTGTTGCCTGGCAAAAGGGTAAGATCATGGCAATGCGATGGCGAGACAAAAAGGACGTGTGCCTCATGAGCACTGTCCACAATACCTCCACTGCCATGGTCCACACAAAAGGTGGAAAAGACGTGCTGAAGCCCCAAGTCGTGGTCGACTATAACAGCTCAATGGGAGGAGTCGATAGAGCCGATCAGGCTATGACATACTACCCCGCTATGCGGAAACAACAGAAAAAATATTACAAAAAAATATTCCGGCATCTTCTGGAACAATGCCTTTGGAACGCCTACATCCTGCACAGGGCATATAGTGCCAAGCCTCTTGTCCACTCTGACTTCATCTGGAAGGTGGCTGAGCTGATTTTCGTCAACCACCAGGTGCCATCTGTATCTGCAAACAGACCAGGACGTCGGGCTGTTGATGTGGTGAATCCAGAGCGTCTGACGGGTCGCCATTTTTTGGTTTATATCCCACCAACTGCAAAAAAGGCAGCACCTGCCAGAATGTGCGTAGTGTGCTGCTCAAAAAGAGATAGCAAGGGGAAAAAAGTCCGAAAAGAGACAAGATACTATTGTCCTGACTGCGATGTCGGACTTTGTGCAGTCCCCTGCTTCAAAGTGTATCACACTCAAGATGTATATTGAATTTTCTTTATTTGACTAAATTCATTATTCTTTATTACAGTATTAAATAAAATAATATTAGTTATTAGATTATAATTCATGATTTTGTGTTTCATCTTTTATCACATCTGGGATGTCTACTAGAGTCTTGTTTGGTCAGGTTTAAGTAAGTACTTACTAAGAATTGCAGGCCTATAATACATAACACCACATTTCCTTGCAAAACAATTGCAACGCTTTTGGTACAAAATTCCAGACAGAATCATAACGCCAGGGAGGTTAAAAAAACTGCAGCCATTAGATAGTTTATTGGCAGGCCCACGTCAGCCCTCACTTGGCTCCTACTGGTCGGCAACAGCCAATCCCGTCCGCAGCGCTCAAGCCTCGTTATCGCCCCGCCAGCCTGAATCGGTGAGACGACGTGATCAGGATGATGCCGGCGCATATACGCGCACAGTGACTTAACACAGCCCCGGTTTCACAGTCCCGGTTCCATCTCCTACCTATCACGACTTGCCACCACACTTCTCCTCGGTTCGGAAAGACTGTATCAGTCTGATTACATTGATGTTTGTCCATCACATGTCCGCTTCCCTTGTTTGAGAAGCCGTGCCTGTGGGAGAGGTGTTATCACATTGGAACGCTGATTGACTGTGTTGCTTAATATCTGTTTCGCCTACCAGTATTGTGATTACAAGTCTTGTCACACCATGGAGTTAAAGCTGACATTTTAAAAGTGTTCATAGACAATAAATACCATTTTAACTTTATCATTGTTTGGACACAAATCTTCCTTTGATTGAGCGCTCTTCTTATGGATGTTTGTTTTGTTCACTAGTTTATTGGCAGGCACCCAGCATTCATGTTGGAGTGATGAGGGTGACTGTAGACCCATCTGATCACTTCTATGTGTAGTGAAAGTGCAGGGTCCCTTTCCCCCAGAACCACCCACCAACCACTTCCAATGGTTCTCAGGCTCTCCCATTCCTCATGGGAGCCTGGGACCAATGAGCTCAGGACCAATGCAGGGGAGATATTAGGGGTCTAAAAGACCATTGCAAATTATTATCACATAGGGAGCTTATCAGCTCCATTTTGATAGTGAAAAATGTAAGTAAAAAATAATAGTGAAGTTAAAAGTAATACAATTAACCATTTCAGGCTTGCGCTATAAAGACAAAAGACGGCTACAGCGTGGGCCTAAATTCCTGGGAGGGTGTACATGGACATCCTCCCATGCTTGCGCTCTGTGTTCATTTGGCATTTTATCACGTGATTAGCTGTCAGCCAATGACAGCTGATGATGTGATGTAAACAGAAGCCGGTAATCTGCTTTCCCCCCCCCCCTCACGCTGACAGCACGAGGAGAAAAAACAAGCTGATTACCAACTCATGTAAAACGGACATTGGTCCCACACATGAACAGCCACTGCTCCTAAGCATTGCCCACCAGTGCCACCTAGCAGTGCCCACCAGTGTCACCTATCAGTGCCCATCAGTGCCACCTATTACTGCTTCCTATCAGTGCCACCTAATAGTGCCCATCAGTGCCACCTATCAGTGCCCATCTGTGCAGCCTATTAGTGCCCATCAGTGCACATCAATGAAGGAGAAAAATTACCTGCTTGCAATTTTTTATAACAAATCTATAAAAATTCGTTTTTTGGTCTTTTTTATTTGTTTAGCAAAAAATAAAAAAATAAACTTTATTTATTAACCACTTAAGACCCGGACCTTTAGACAGCTAAAGGACCCGGCCAGGTTTTGCGATTTGACTGCGTCGCTTTAATAGACAATTGCACGGTCGTGCGAGGTGGCCCCCAAACAAAATGTACGCCCTTTTTTTTCCCCCAAATAGAGCTTTCTTTTGGTGGTATTTGATCACCTCTGCGGTTTTTATTTTTTGCGCTATAAACAAAAATTTAGCGCCAATTTTGAAAAAAATTCAATATTTTTTACTTTTTTCTATAAAAAATATCCCCCAAAAATATATAAAACTATTTTTTTCCTCAGTTTAGGCCGATACATATTCTTCTACCTATTTTTGGTAAAAAAAATCGCAATTAGGGTTTATTAGTTGGTTTGTGCAAAATTTATAGCGTTTACAAAATAGGGCTTAGTTTTATTGCATTTTTATAAAAAAAAATTTTTTGACTACAAATGGCGGCGATCACCGATTTTTTTCGTGACTGCGACATTGTGGCGGACACTTCGGACAATTTTGACACATTTTTGGGTCCGTTGTCATTTTCACAGCAAAAAATGCATTTAAAATGCATTGTTTATTGTGAAAATTACATTTGCAGTTTGGGAGTTAACCACAAGGGGGGGGTTATGTGTGGCCTAATATGTGTTGCTAACTGTAGGGGGGTGTGGCTGTAGGTGTGATGTCATTGATTGTGTATCCCTATAAAAGGGATCACACGATCGATGACGCCGCCACAGTGAAGAACGGGGAAGCCGTGTTTACACACGGCTCTCCCCGTTCTTCAGCCCTGGGGATCGCGGGACTCCAGCGGCGATCGGGTCCGCGAGTCCCGCGTTCCCGGAGCTTCGGACCGGATCACGGGAGTGCGCCGCTGGCGCGCGCCCACGACCCATGGCTGGGCACTAGCACAGGACGTACCTGTATGTGCATCTGCCCAGCCGTGCCATTATGCCGACGTATATGTGCAGGAGGCGGTCCTTAAGTGATAAATACCACCAAAAAAAAGCTCTATTTGTGTGAAGAAAATTAGAACAATTTTACATGGGTACAGTGCTGCATGACCGCGCAATTGCCATTCACATTTTGACAACACTGAAAGCTGGAAATTGGCATGGGCAGGAAGGGGGTATAAGTGCCCAGTAAGCAAGTAGTTAAATAAAAAACAAAACACAACATAACGTAAATTACAATTGTGTAACACATTTTTTTGGCTATTTTTTGGCCCATTATTTATAAACTGATGAGATGTGAAGTTTTTTTTAAAACGTTGCCTATGGACAATATTGGGTATCATAATTTGTCACTGTTCTGTTGTTATGCACAATTTACCAAATTTTTGGACTTGACATGTTTGGTATATATTTACCTAGCACAATCTCATCTTTTATTCTATTACTGTATGTCTTCTTGCATTAAAATTTATTTTAGTAGATTTTTAAGTGAAAATATAGATTTAATAAGCAGTTACATAAATATCATGTAACATAAAATTCCGCAATTAAATTATAAATATTTTCATTCTACAGGTTTCTTCTTTTCAAAAATATATAAGGTTTTGGAAGTTTTAATTAAAACCAAAGGCCAAAATTTGCATTTCAATGTGTGCAAAAAATTCTCAGACAGCAAATGAGTTAAATCAGCACTTTAAAAAGAGTTGGTGGAGTGCAAAGTAGTTTTACTGTAGTGTCAGTGTAATGCATCTGTGCAGTTTTACTTCAGTATATAGAAGCGTGTCAGTGTAGTGTGTCAGGGCAGCTTTATTGTAGTATATTGAAGTGTGTCAGTGCAGTTTTACTGCTGTATATTTTAGTGCATTGGTGCAGTTTTACTTCAGTATATTAAAGCGCGTCAGTGCAATTTTACTGCAGTATATTGAAGTGAATAAGTGCAGTTTTACTTCAGTGTACTGTAGTGTGTCAGTGCTGTTTTACTGCAGTTCATTCCAGTGCATCAGTGCAGTTTTACTGCAGTATAATGAAGTGCATCAGTGCAGTTTTACTGCAGTATATTGAAGTGCATTAGTGCACTTTTACTGCAGTATATTGAAGTGCATCAGTGCAGTTATATTGCATTATATTGAAGTGTATCAGTGCAGTTTTACTGCAGTACATTGTAGTGTGTCAGTGCAGTTTTACTGCAGTTTATTCCAGTGCGTCAGTGCAATTTTATTGCAGTATGTTGAAGTGCGTCAGTGTAGTTTTACTGAAGAATATTGGAGTGCATCACTGCACTTTTACTGCAGTATATTGATGTGCATCAGTGCAGTTATACTGCATTATATTGAAGTGTATCAGCGCAGTTTTACTGCAGTATATTGTAGTGTGTCAGTGGAGTGTGTCCACTGAGTGCAGTCATGTCATGTTCCCCCAGCAGAAGCATATTGCCAAGTTGGCTCCAGTGATCATGAGGATGGTGGGGGTGATGATGATGAGGTCACTGATGCCACTTGGGAGCCGGATAGAGCAGATGAAGTAAGTGAGGGTGTGGCACAACCCCATTGAGACAGGATGTCCTCCAGGGGCAGCCATCATGAAAGAGAAGGGAGAGCAGCCATCCTATTTCATCAGATTGTGAATCTGTTATCTCCTGATCCAATTCCCACAGCTCAGCTGTCTGGGCCTTTTTTAGCACATGTGCAGCCGATCGCACTGTTGCAATTTGCAAACTTTGCCCCAAGCAGATCATGCATGACAAAAACACTAGCCATTTGGGTACCACATGTTTGACAGGGCATTTAACCTCCCGCCACTCTGCCAATTGGTAAGAGCACCTGAAACTCTTCCTCACTCTTCACCTTTCAGGTCTACCCCCCACTATATCGCATTACCTCTCAGCAGCCACCACTGACAGGGATGATGGTATAATGAAGGGTGTCGCAGGTTCTTGCAGCACGTCTGCCAGCAGCACACCATCAGCTGTAGAGTATGGCAGGCACATTTTTCTGCCCCAGCTTCAGCAGAGAAAAAAATACAGTCACTGCCACCCACATGTTCAGCGTCTAAACTCCAGCTTGTCCAAGCTGCTGGCTTTTCAAGTCCTACCTTTAGTTCTGGTGGATTCTGCCCTTCCTTAAATTTGCAGAATGTGCTGTAACACAATAGCAAGTTCCCAGTCACTATTTATTTGCACGTAAGGCCATTCCAGCTCTGTACCATCACATGGAAGGCAATGCTGTGGCATCGTTGGGCAAGGCAGTAAGTTCACATTACTGCCGACACGTGTTTCAGCAAGCATGGTCAGTGACGCTATATTTAGTTCACAGCACATTCTACTTGCAACTGAGAAGCATGCAGGACAGGGCTCAGTGATGGAGCTTGTTTTGCCAACACGTCTCCATACAGCTGGTGGTGATAATGCAAGATTTGTCAGCTCCACCCTCTCGTCCTCCTTCATGCCCTCCTCTGCTGAATTGTCCTGTGAACCACCGGTACCCTTACGCATTCAAGGACCTATTCAATGAGTTAGGCTAAAAAATGCCATGTAGTGCTTCAGCTGGTCTGTCTAGGGCAGGCATGTCCAAAGTTTGACCCGTGGCCCAATCACGGCTCACGGTCAGTTTTCTCCCCTGAAACTTCCCTCTTAAAGTGAAGGTGCGTGTTATACGCCAATAAATATGGTATATCCAAATAATACGCCTGAGCTCATCTCTTTACTCACACACAGCCTGAATTTTAATAGTTCAAAGAATGTCAGGCAAAATAGTCGGCCCTCACGCATGTTCACGCATGTTCACTTTATCAAATCTGGCCCTCATGGAAAAAAGTTTGGACACCCCTGGTCTAGAGCAGTGTTTTTCAACTCCAGTCCTCAAGGCACACCAACAGGTCATGTTTTCAGGCTTTCCATTATTTTGCACAGGTGATTTGATCAGTTTCACTGCCTTAGTAATCACCACAGCCGTTTCATCTGAGGAAAATCCTGAAAACTTGACCTGTTGGTGTGCCTTGAGGACTGGAGTTGAAAAACACTGGTCTAGAGGACCATGCCTGGCACATGTCCTCTCTTTGATGGTGCAGCATTCCTTAAACAGGTACCCAGGGTTGCAAGATCTTCTGAAGCAGGCCAAAAGAGTCTGTAGCCACACACAGCCAGTGTCCGGTTGGCTTAAATTCAGCGGGAATTCCACCTGCCCATAAACCACCTGATTTTTGACATGCCCACCAGGTGGAACTCAAATTTGGCAATGTTGCAGTGGCTGCACATGCAGCAGAGGACCATAAACGAGTACCTGTGTGAGTATGGCACGAGGACAGGCTCAGCACACTGTGGCTTATTTTTCCCACGTCAATGTCTGCTGATAGAGGATGCATGCACTGTACTGTCACCATTTAAGGAGGCGACAAGGATGGTGAGCCAATGCAATACATGCATCAGTGATACAATCCTTTATGTATTCCTGCTGGAGCAGACTCTGTGTGGCACTATGGACAGGGCACTCGAGGCAGAGCAGCGGCAGGAAGAGAAGGACTTCCTTTCCTCTCAAGGCCCGCTTTATGCAGACACCATTCTTGCAATGCCACAGAACACACAAGAGAAGAGGGAGAAGGAGGAGAAGGAGGAAGAGGATTCTGGCAGTTTTGGAGACATTGAAGCAGAGAGAAACATATGTCAAACCTTAAGAGATTGTTTTCCATCCCCAGAACCCTTGGGAGTAGTATGAGGCTGGGAAGAGGCAGTAATCCTCAGTGATCACGAGTTCTCTGCACAAACTTGGGGTGCATGGGCTCCCTTATTCTTCAAAGCCTGTGAAAGGAGCCAAGAATTTGTGGCATCAAAGAGAAGGATCATTACTGGTTGGCAACCCAGCTACGAGTAAGCATCACATGATGTGAAACATGTCACCCCTTTTCTCCTTGTCCACTCACCGTTTTTGACTGCATGCATTTTGGCTGTTTTTTTCTATTGAAATTTTGTTTGCTTATGCTTAAATAAAGACATAGTTTTCCGAGGAGTGCGGCGATCCAGGATTTTTTCCTTCATCCCATGCTGGTTGGCAACCCTCCTTGACCACTGTTACAAGGAGAAAGTCTCAAACTCTTCCTGTCCCCACAGAGGGAGCAGAGCATGAAATATCATGAGGGCGCCTTCAAGAGAAGTATACGTAATGCCTTTCCAGACTCTGGTAGGTTACACTTTAATGGAAAATCTAGTTTTGAGGCTTCTATTGGTCAAAGGAGGAGCAGTGTAGAAGAGGGACGCCTCAGTGATTTGCGCATATCATTAATTTGTATACGCCTCAGTGATGCATTTCAATATTTTTTATAAGCGCTCGATGCTTAGGGCTGTCAGCTCCCACATCTCATCTGCAGCGTCTGCATCATATGGTGGGGGAATATCTAGGGGTGAAAACAGACATGGAGAGCTTTCCATTTGATGATTCACTGGGTTACTGGTTCATGAGAATAGACCATTGGCCAAAATGTTCCCAGTATGCAATTGAGCTGCTGGCCTGCCCTGCATCCAGTATGTTTTACGAATGGGCATTCAGTGCTGCCAGATGTTTTATGACAGATAAAAGAGCGTGTCTGTCCACAGACTCCGTTGACGGCTAACATTAAACAAAATAAATCATTCTTGGATTAGCAGCAGCTATCAAGCCTCTGATGATGATGTCGCCGATTAAGTGTTTTTTGGGATGTGGAATCTCTGCAAGACTGTCTAGGCTGCCTAGCTTTGTAGGTGTTTGGTAAAGGTTTCATGGGCACAATTTACACCTAAAGACCAATTTTTCTGCACCTGTGTGACAGGTGCATAGAATTGTAATTTGTTACAGCACAGACAGTTCTTTCATCAAGTGTACCTCTATAGCAGGGGTATGCAATTAGAAGACCTCCAGCTGTTGCAGAACTACAAGTCCCAAGAGGCATAGCAAGACTGAAAGTCACAAACATAACACCCCGAGGCTGAGGCATGATGGGAACCCAATTTTTCTATTACTGTTTGGCTGGGGCATATAATAGTTTTTATTACAGCAAGGCCAATTCTTTCTTTCAGCAGCAGTACCTCTACAGGGTTAGGGTGTGAAGGCACCAACAACACCCAATTTTTTTGCACCTGTTACTTCTATCCAAAGTTTGCGAAACAGACAACAGACACCAGAATTTATCCAAAAAATTTGTAATCTTGTTCCGAGTGCACTAAATCATCATACAGACTGGCTACCCAAGCCGTTGTTTACAAAATAAAGAAAGCTTGCAGGGAAAATCAATTTAAATTTCATTACTTTTCTTTTTATATGTCAGTTTTTATGCAGCGGGTTCTATGCATGGTACAAATGTATCCCCAAGCACTATATTTAAAGGCATTTTTATTGTTTCACTTTAAGCATCATTAAATCACTGCTCATTCAAAAAAAAAATGTTTTTGTCATTGATACATGTCCCAGAGGGCAGAACCGGGACCCACATGCACTTTGTATGCCCAATAACTTGCATATAAACCTTCAAATGGGCACTTTTTTTGATAGACTTTAATGGGGTTTGTTGTACAGCTCCAAACTTTTTTGATGTTGGAAAATTCTGGCACAAACCGAACTGGAGGGTGTTCGGCCCATCCCTATTATTCATAGTTATTCCGGCTTCACTTTGACCCATTATTGTCATCAGTTATTTAATTGTTACACATATCTAGTAACTATGAGAAGGAAGAGGGCTTTGTCAATAAAAGCTTTTTCTGCCAGGGTTAACTCACGGTTGCAAGCACCACATGCTAATTAGCCATGTTTACCATCAGTATCACAATCTGTGGATCATTAGATAGACCCATGGACTTGATTAGTCAGTGTTGGCATAAAAGAGGAAGTAATATGTAGTACCATCTATATCAGCAATTTATTATAGGCAGTTGAGAAATGCCCACACATTCCTTGGGATTTGCCAACTGTAAACTCTTTCATAGGAACGTAGCCTACAGCCCAACATCCAAATAAGATGTTTTTGTCCTACAATTTGAAATTTATTTTGTTATGCTTTGTTTCACTTTATTATTAGAATCTTTTTTCCCAGACTTCATTTCTAAGCTATAATGCTTTAGGTTGCTGTACTAAAAATAGAACTTTACCTGACTTATTTTGCTTGCAGACAGTTTTTTTACTGCAGAAAACCTACTATGTGAAGCTCAGTGTACATTATTATGCCTTGGTGCTGAGGCAAATTATTTCCCATGCACATGCATGGGAGTAAAGCTCACCCTTTAAGATGGCTGAAGATGCAAACGCTCAGAAGAAGACTGGGTAAAGATCCTGGTGCAAGTGAGGGAGCTTGTGGACTTCACTTAAATGAAAAGTGAGTATAGTGGCCTTAAGTTTTGCTGTTGGAATGAAAACAGTATTAAACCCAAAAGCAAACAATTATTATATTGCAGCTTACAAATTTGTAGATGAAATGGCTGTATTCATTTTCTTTTTTAGACTGTCTTTCCTTTATTTTCATCTGGTGATCCAGCCAAGAAGTCTGTTATTTTTCAAAAGAACAAGCTCTCTTGCAGATTGTATCAGTTACAGGGATGAGACAAACCATTTACCACTGACAGGGGTGCTTACAATGATCAGCTTTGTGTATCTAAATCTACTAGTATCTATATCTAACACTCCCCTCTCCAGATTGACATTGCTGCTGTCCAAAGATTCCCCTGTGCGAATTCATCCAAAATGGGGGCACACTAATACAGGAGTTGTGTTACTGGTTGGATCACCAGGTGAAAACAGAAGGGGAAAAGCTTTAAAAAAAGAAAATGAATACAGCCACCACATCTGAGGCCTGCTAAGCTGCAATATATTAAATTGATGGTTTTGGGTTTAATACCATTTTAACATGTATGAACAATAACTCTTTGATCAATAAGGATGTTTATGTGTAGTACCAATTATACATTATAGAACAGATATTGCTCGGGACATTATTAATTTATAAGGAATCTTGTATTACCCATTTGATTTGATGTAGTCTATTAGGCTTGTTTCATTATATAATACAAAGTCAATTTGTCATGATAATCTTACAGTTGACAGGTTTTAAATTTAATAGAGATCTTTACAGGGAGATTTGTATTGATTTCTGGCATTTTGTATACACTGTATCCCAGATTTATTTAAACTAGATTGGTTATTTATTTTATTTGATATAATTTGTAACACAAGATGTTATAGGCCGGGTACACACGATCGGTCCAAACCAATGAAATTAACTTAAAGCAGAGGTTCACCCAAAAATCTACTTTCTGACATTAGATCCAGCATACTGCTAACATCTGCAGTATGCTGTTTTTTTTTTTTTTTTTTTTGTACTTATCGTTTTATGAGCTGTTGTTATCCGGTTTCGAGCAGGGAATCCTGCGGGGAATGGGCGTTTCTAAGCCAAGAGGAGTTGATAGACGGGCTGCTGCCACTCGGGTATTTTTGGAAGGGTAGACACGCCTTAGCAGCCCGTCAATCAACTCCTCTTGGCTTAGGAACGCCCATTCCCCCCAGGATTCCCCGCTCAAAACCGGATAACAACGGCTCATAAAACGATAAGTACAAAAAAAAAAACAGCATACTGCAGATGTTTAAAATAAAAAGAATGATCAGCGCTTCAAAAGGATGATGCAAAATACCTGCACCTCAACACAAAATTACATAAACGTGAATAAATGCATATAAGCAAAAAATGATGCAGAGTGGCTACCAAAGTAGCAAAGTACTAAGTATTAAAGTCAAACAGAAACACTAAACAGTGATCCAATCCTATACACAGTGTGCATCCAAGTGCTAAATGTGAATGGATGGTGAAGAATCAAGGGAGTCGTGACCACGAGACATCCGCACAAGCCGGAGGCCAACAGTAACCAGGCGGTGTAACGATCGCATCGTTTGCTGCACTTTTTTACCTCTTCACCTTTTGTTCCATCAGTCTGTATCGACTATTTTTAAGCAATAAAACGCCCATTTTTTACCTACTACACCATTGGAGGCAAATTTATTTTTCCTTTCCATATCTCCCTGTGTGGATCGCTAAATCTGGACCAGCACAGCAGCGCCCAGCAGAGAGGAACCATTCAGCTGTAAATCCTAGATGTGCTGCACTATATGCCTGCATATAGCTCCTTTAAGGTAAGGGAACTACATGACCTGTGCTGACATCCAGAAGCTTTATCATTGTTCCAGTGAAGTTACCCATCTGTCCATCATTTTATCCATCACCCTGATACCTGCAAGAGACTGTCCTTTTGATTCTTCACCATCCATTCACATTTAGCACTCGGATGCACACTGTGTATAGGATTGGATCACTGTTTAGTGTTTCTGTTTGACTTTAATACTTAGTACTTTGCTACTTTGGTAGCCACTCTTGCATCATTTTTTGCTTATATGCATTTATTCACGTTTATGTAATTTTGTGTTGAGGTGCAGGTATTTTGCATCATCCTTTTGAAGCGCTGATCATTCTTTTTATTTTATTCATTTTGGTGTATTTGTGGATACTTCAGATCTAGCTGCCTCTATTTATTTATTTGATGCCATCCGAGCACTTTTATTTGTTACTCACAGTAGCACATTAGATCATTCACCCTTTCATTATACTGCAGATGTTAGCAGTATGCTGGATCTAATGTCAGAAAGTTGATTTTTGGGTGAACCTCCGCTTTAAGTCCAGTTTCATCGGTCCGAATCAATGAAAATAAATTAGACAGAATTACGAATCATTGAGTATAAATGAAAATAAAACTGTTACGAAAATACGAACGGGTTCGAATAGGAAAACTTGCGTCTTACGAAATATGAACGGGTCCGAATAGGAAAATTTGCGTCTTACGAAATTACGAATCTTTACAAATCTACAGATTAAGACAAAACGAAACAGAATTTAGCTGTATAATTTTATAGCATAACCATTGTATTTGTTTGTTTTTAGAACAATCATTTTATGTAAATTATGTTTGTATAATAACATTTTGTAATACCTCTTTATAATTGTTTTCTACTCCTATACTTGGATATATCCCTTGCCCATACAGTCCCTGGGGGATCTTCTCCATTTTTCTTTAGGTGAACATTGATCTATAAATATTTGTGAAAGCAGTATCTGTATAAGAATATTTGTGTGGTCAGGTCTGCTTCCCAGCCCCAAATCGGCCCTACACAACACACATGAGTTATTGTGCTATTTCAAACATCAGCTGTATAACATATCTCTTGAATGTTTCTTCCGGGTGTTGTGTATGATTTGCAGCTTACAGAAATTTGCACTTGATAAATAGTAGGGGTGTGATGTTTCTAATACCAGCAGACTAGCTGGCAGCCATTCAAGCAATATGCCACTGGCAAAAATCACTCATAGTTTAATATACAAATTCACTTTTAACAAATAAGACACATTAGTTAGTCTATTGCTGAGTTTCCATACAGATTGTTTTCTGTGATCCTTTCTGTGCTCCATAGCTGGTTTTATAGTATGTTAATTTGTTACTTTAGAAACATTAAACTTTAATTTTTCTACAGTAGCACCTATGTGAGATAATGGTCTTCTGAAAGCATGTGAAGCAGATCACACATGCATGTAGATGCCCATGTATTTTAGTGTAGTCATACCCTAAGGCCTCGTACACACTATCAAATCTGTCTGTTGGAAACGGTCGGCCCGACCGTCCCAGCAAACAGATTCGACCGTGTGTACAGGCAAGCCGACGGATTTGGCCACCCGACAGATTTCAAAGCATGCTTTGAAATCTGTCGGCTGGGAACCCGTCCGCCTGACATGTCTGCTGGTTAGTATGCTAACCAGCAGACATGTCTTCTCGCACACGCGCCGAATGATTTCGACGCATGCGCAGAAGTGTTTTACTTCCTGGTGCGGTGACGTGGTGGCGTCAACGTCACCGCCACGTCACCGACACGTCAGCGCGCTGTCGGACAGACCGTTTTGAACAAATCGATTGCCTCGTGTGTACGAGGCCTAAGTGGTTTAGGCAGGTGCCACAATACAAACCTGACTTCCAAGTGACACAGCAAAAGCTACACTGGAAAGTATCACTACCTTATCAGTACTGGCAAGTGCCAAATGGAAAGAAGTACTGGCGAGTGGGACATTTAAAGCAACACTGGCAAATGCCACATCTAAAGCAGTACTGCCAAGTGCTACATCTTAAGCAGTACTGGCATGTTCCACATAAAAAGTAGTACTGGCAAGTGCCACATATAGTGTAGTACTGGCAGCTGTCTAAAGGAGTACTGGCAAGTGGCAAAATAAAACAGTGCTGTACAGTGGCACAACTAAAGCAATACTGGCAAGAGCCACATATAAAGCAGTAATGGACAGTGGCACAACAAAAGTAATACTGGACATTGTCGCAGCCTAGATGGAACTAGCAAGTGCTATACCCTAAAAAATACTTATTAGCACCACAGCCAAAGCAGTAATAGCAAATTCCACACTCAGTTTGGGCAATACATGTTTAAAACAGCAGCCTACTTGCTCAAATATTTAACTTCCTTTTTACACTTCAATGTTCCAGCTATCTTATTCTTATTCCTATATTCGAGCCTTAATCATGGCAGACCCCAGCTGTCCAACAAAGCCACTCATAAGAATTAACTGGGCCACTTAATAAAGATAGGTGGAATGCAGAGGAAAGTAAGAACTTGGCCGGGTGGTCAGGACTTAGTGGTGGGGGAATAAATTAAAAGACAATTGTAGCAAAAGTGTACAGGTGTCCTGTAAGCTTCACATCCTCCTAGTGCTAAGCACCTCCCACCCCCCACCATTCGAGTCTCCAATGCCCAGTAAATCACTTGCATTTGAAAGTCAAATCTGAGTGTACCACATTACACGGAAACAAAACTGTAGTAAATATTTAAATGTTTTGCCAGGAGCACAGTACTGGAAAAGGCCTGATATCTAGAAATCTAAGATCGTATGCCCACTGTCCAACAACAAACAAGCACTGAAATATTTATCACATTTTATGCTAGTCTGAAGTCAATCTGAGAATCATGGCATGCAATGTGGTTTAAAAGTTATTGTTGCATAAACTAGTTCAAATCAAAACTTTAAAATTTGGTCTGGTCTTATTATCACTTCTTACCAAGCCTACTTGCCTGGTTGAGACTCTTTTTCATGTTAGCAGAGAATCTTGGTTTGCCTTCTCGTGCATCCGGGCTTTTTGAGGATGTATGCTTTTTTGGGACATTTTTCACTTTTTCATTACACTACCAGCTCTTTTTACCAAAACACTTTGGGCCAGATTCCCGTACAATTGCCGCTGGCGTAGCGTAAGCCATTTACACTACGCCGCCACAATTTAACAGATCAAGTGCCGTATTCCCAAAGCACTTGCTCCGTAAGTTGCGTCGGCGTAGTGTAAATGGCTCTGCGTATCCCCGCGTAATTCAAAGGGGGCGGCTTGTATTTAAATTAAGCGCGCCCCCGCGTCGATCGAACTGCGCATGCGCCGGCCTCAAAAATAGCCCAGTGTGCATGCTCCAGCTCACGTCGGAAAAAGTGAATGAAACCGACATTAGCGTCGTTTACGTAAATCCCTAACGACTTAGTAAAACAACGTAACCGACGAAAAAAGACGACGCTGACCCAAAGACATACTTAACATGGCAACGACGGAACTTCGTAAGGTTACCCCTCATATAGCAGGGGTAACCTTACGCATACGGAAACGACGTAAACGACGACGGGGCGGCGTAAAAACGTTCGGGAATCGTCGGATTAGGCTCATTTGCATAGGCAAATGAGAAATCATCAAAAAGGCCACCTAGCGGCCAGCGATGTCATTACATCTACGATCCGACAGTGTAATTGTTTTACACATGTCGGAGATTCACTGTATCTATGCGTAAGTGATTCTAGGAATCACACGCATAGATACCCAGTAAAAAAAACAGAGATACGACGGTGTTTCCTACGAAACGCCGGCGTATCTCTTTTGATAATCTGGCCCTTTATCTCTGTTTATAGTTGTATTCAATGATGTATCACTGGTCAATTTGTTGTGTGTTTGAGCTCATTTCTGTCTTGCATTTGTCTTTATGTTAAAACTCAATAAATGCATATTTATCTAAAATTTGGTCTGGTTGCAAAGGTTTTGATTACCTCTGGACATGAAGCGTGGGAGCTAAAATGTGTTTTGAGTCAAGATTTTTTTAAATTACTTTTAGTTTTCAAACTGTTGTTTTATGCCTGTTTTTCATCATTATGTCATGTGTATTATATAAATATATAATTGAAATAAAGGGATCATATACATTATTTAAAGAGACACCAGAGCAGAACAGCTTGTTTTGCAACTCCCTTTGTATAATTAAAGCCACCTGATATAATTGGGAGTCACTGCTGTAAAAACTCATTTGAATTCTAAATTTCAGCACAGCTGAAAAGTAATCATGATAGCGATGAGAAAAGAAAATTTGCACTCCATCTGCTGCTTGGATAGTGGGCTGCATAAAAATAATACTATACAAAATAAATGATTTAGCTGTAAAATGTCATAAGAAAATACAGAATATACAATGCCAATATACATTTCCTTTAGTAATATATATAATACATTAAAGAAAGTTTGTCTCAATACAATGATGTACTCTAGGAATGTATCAATCAATAGCTGAAAAAAAGCATGCTCTTGTGCAACTTAACCAGCATACAAATTGTTAGTTTTCTAGCACAGGACAACTATCTTAATGATCTAACACTAAGAACTTCCAATTTATTAAAGTCACCTTTACTGTCACTGGCTTAACTGCCATAATAGTTTATGATTTTACTTTTAAAACACTTACCTTTTGGCAGCCTCTCCAACCTGAATAAGTAGCTTCTGTTCCAAAAGCTGACGTATTCCTTGTTTAAGCCAACAGATGCATGACACTAATCAAATGGCTACAGCTACTAGTTTTAAAGCTGCAGGACTAGATAGATGATGCAGTCTAGAGTTCTGGAATAGAAGAGTAGACTCCATCTATGTAGGAATCAGTATCACACTGGTCATAAATATTACAAGAATAGAAAAAATGGAGCTCATCTGGTTAGGATGCCAAGTTTTATAGAACTTTATTAGCCTTGGTTTTGTATCCAGTGTTGGATTTAGAGGTTACTACCCTGGTCCTCCTACCAGAAGGCTGCCCTCTCTATACAAAAACATAATAATAATTAGAACATTTGTTTTCTTTATTAAAATGTATTTAGGGAAGCAAAATATTTCCTGCAATCACCTGGAAAAGTTTTTAATCTGTGATATTGTATCCGTTTTAAACAAATTTTTACGGTTCAAGCAAAACTGGCATAGAGCACTAGATAAGCTACAATTGTGATTGTGCATGTACATGTGACTTCATGACAACTGCATATTTAACATTTTTGACTGTCTTTGGAAAATAAAACCAACTCCATAGATATTGATGAGTTTGTTAGTGAGAAAAGTCTATTACCTGCAGGACCCATGAATTAGGTTTTTCATATTTATGTAGGCAGTGGACGTAGATCCATAGGTTGTAGTATTGCCCTTAGAAACATAGAAAAGTGATGGCAGAAAAAAGACCAGTTATAGAAGAAGTACTAAAGGAAACAAGCAGACTTTTAAATTAAATTAAAGCTCTAATATTGCCAACCTGACAGTCTGCAAAATTTAAAAGTATAACTAAAGGCAAAACTTTTTTTTTAGTTTTGGATAGAGTGAAGAGGGATTAGAACATCTGTCAGTTTGTATTGCTGTCTGTGTCTCCGTTAAGGAGTTTCACTCTCTCTCTCTCCATTTGTTCTGTTTACCATAATCATTAAAAGGGAAGGTAAAAGAAATTACCCAAATTTTGGGTTGTCCCCAGAAAAGTAATAGCGGGGAAATCCTCCAATGAGGACACTAGTACTGGTAACCTGGGGGTCCCCCAAGCAATTCCCTCGATTTACAGGGATTTCCTCTCACTTCCTGTTTAGCTATGGGACAAGGAGTGAAGGGAAATCTCCACAATGGGACACAGATAAAAAAAACAGACATGGGTTATAACCTTCCATTATTCTATCCAAAAAAAAAAAAGTTTGCCTATAGTTTTACTTTAAAGCGGGGGTTCACCCCAAAAAAAGTTTTTAACATTATATTCAGCCGAGTTGTGAGATTACGGCAATAAAATAAAAAAAAAACAGTGTACATACCGTATTATCACCGCGGCTTCCTGATACGTTAACTGGGCGTTCCTAATTGATTGACATCCTTCAGAGCGGGGCATACAGCGCGTCACGAGTTGCCGAAAGAAGCCGAACGTGGGTGCGCATATAGAGTGTATAGAGCCGCACCGACATTCGGCTTCTTTTGGCAACTCATGATGCGCTGTATGCGCCAGTCGGAAGGATGTCAATCAATTAGGAAAGCCCAGTGCCGCAGTTAACATAACTGGAAGCTGCGGTGAAAATACGGTATGTATGCTGTTTTTTTTTATTTCATTGCCGTAATCTCTATCTCACAACTCAGCTGAATATAATGTTAAACATTTTTTTTTGGGTGAACCCCCGCTTTAAGTTATTGTGTACTTGAAATAAATATGTACAGAGTTACAAGTTAAATATTTGACAATTTCAAAATGCTTAATACATTAGAAAGGCTGCTTGTCATAAAAATATTGCCATAATAAACTATTCCATAATTTGGTACACCCTTTATTTTTTGTTTGCAATTTTGAACTTGTTTATGGGAAAAAGAAGAACTGGATGTTTTTGCTTCAACAGGATTTTGCCATTTTGGAAGAAGGCTATATTAAAGTGGATTTGTTGGGGTTTCAGGGCTTTAAATAGATTTTGGGGGATAGGAAAGCTCCTATCAACTATCCTCAACTTGTTCCTTTGCTAAAAATGCTGCTTGTTAGCTTAGAACATGAAGTTAGATATATAAAAACTGAGGATTCCTAATGCTAACCCTAACCCTTTGCTTATTAATAGCAATATAGAGTATGTCTGTTGATTGTTATGTCAGTACTGATTTCTAGTGCATGCAATCATTTGTGGCTAATTTTAATACATTTTAATTGATGGCAAAATCAATAATTTTACTGCAAAATCAGTTTTAATGAAATCACTCTGCTCATCCCTATGCATTAAAAATGTATCTGTAATGTAAGATAAACATAAATAGTTTTCAGACAATTTTTATTTGGATTTGTTTTAGGTATATATATATATTGTAAGCTAATAGTAAACCAAAACTAATGTTTATGTATTTTTGTACATAATCATTATTTTCTCAAATATATATATATATATATATATATATATACTGTATATTTATTAGGGTTAGCTAATTGGACAGCATGGCATTAAATCTCTGCCTTGTAGCTCACTTCCTTTAATTGAGTCCTCAAACTCAGCTCTTTGGTAAGAAATAACTGCTTTGACTTATTCATCTGAGTGATTTGATTTCAGCTTCAGCTATTGAGCCCTGTAAACAACAAGTAACATTTTTATTTTTTTACTCCTGACCAAAATAATTGAGTGAAGGATTTGCAAAACCATTCTACATTTCTGTTAAAGCATTTTCATTTTTTTTTTCATTAAAATATATGGAGGTTGGTATTGCTGACCCCCGTCTGAACATGCTAGCTGCCTGGCTGTCTGTTGCATCTGAGTCACTGAACCTTTTGGGTCAGGAAAAGTTTGGAAATCACTGGATCAACATAGCAGCCGAACAACTAGCATTGCTGGCAGCCTATATATTTTCTTAGCAAGTTTCCTTCAACAAATTTACTGTTGTACCAAAATACTTAAATGTGACTTAGACAGCATGCAAACTGAAACCCATTTTTTGGACTGGACCAATCATAAGGAGTCATATAGTAACACTTAACAGATCACACTTTTTATCATATTTTTAGTACTGTTAGATGTAGAGCAAAATGTGACCAATGAACTTCATAAAAATGTGTCCCTGTCTGCAGGTTCCATGTTACAGCTATACAGGCACAGGCTGGGAGTCATACTACCTGAGCTTTTTCTGATGTCTCCTGGCCAGCCCCATGATACTCTGCTTTATTTCTTCCTCTTTTGGCTCCCCCTAGTGATGATGCATAAAGTGGCACTGATGTGATAACATTAGCACCACTCTCAGCACCAATGCACTACAGGCCACCATACAGTAGCTCAAGGGGTAGTGCCATGTTAGGGCCATGTCCCTCTGCACATACAGTTTAGTTAGATGGGAAGTCATGCAACCAAGAATATCGTAGCGAAGAAGAGATATATCAGGTGACAGATCCAGATTGAATGTTAGTATCTTTTAGGGGGCTCAGAAGAATATTAAAAAAAATGTAGCACAGAGTCTGGCTTTAGCTTTTTTTCACCTATATCCATTTTATTAAAATCCTGTGTAACTTTTCCTGGAAATATATCTCTTACATAATGGATTTAGAAGTGATATAACAACTCTAGTGAAATACACACTGCGTGTCTGGCTTGTCTATGCAAACAATAGAAAATTCTAAATTAAGTGTAATTATTATGTCTCTGAATATAACTGCTAACACATGCATGTTAACTATATCCTGTGGAGTTTAAACTGATGGGATCTCCAACATGAATACAATAAAGGGGCAAGTTATTATTATGCTACAGACAGACATAAAAGTATACACATATTTAATTCTTCTTGCCAGTTCTGCAGTTTAACCGCAATATGCTTCACTGTCTAAAGTCTAGATTTATTTTGATCATACTTTATATCATTATTACAAGATACCAAACAAATGTTTTTGTTTTTTTCTACCAGGCGTCTAATTTCCGATTTTACATGCTATCATTTGCCAAGGAAGATAATGAATGGAGTTAATGCATTTACTTTGTATTGTTTCCCAGTCATTTCACTTTAATTGTTCAGCCCAGCAAATAAAGCAAACTAAAAATGAAGAATGATGACAAATTACAATACAACTGTACATCCTTGAAAAAATTTAAGGAATTCATCAAAGTTCCCGTTTAGAGATAGACAAGTTTTATCCAAAATTGATAGGGTAGGTGTCAGTTGATTTGGATAAAATATGGGTTTTTGATATCTTTGGTGGCTCCATCCTCTGGCCCCTATATAACTACCGTGTTATTTATTGGGATGTATGAAATTAGGATTTTTTCCCAAAATGTTAGAAAAAAATAGCAAGAAGCAAAATTTCACCATTTTGGTAAATGCATTATGCCGCGTACACGCGGTCGGAATTTCAGATGACAAATGTTCGATGTGAGCTTGTTGTCGAAAAGTCCCACCGTGTGTATGCTCCATTAGACATTTGCTGTCGGAATTTCCGACAACAAATGTTTGAGAGTGGGTTCTCAATTTTTCCGAAGTTCTTGTCGGAAATTCCGATTGTCTGTATGCAATTCAGACGCACAAAAATCCTACGCATGCTCAGAATCAATTGGAAGCATGCTCAGAATCATTGAACTTAATTTTTCTCGGCTCATCGTAGTGTTGTACGTGACCGCGTTCTTGGAGGTCTGAATTTCCGACAACATTTGTGTGACCGTGTGTTTGCAAGACAAGTTTGAGCCAACATTCCATTGGGAAAAAATCCATGGTTTTCTTGTTGGAATGTCTGATTGTGTGTATTAGAAGCATTAGAAGGCAAATTAAGGGCAATGAGCATTGCATGACTCCTGAGAATTGCAGAAGCATCTTTGTAATATCCTGGGCCTGCCCTTTTGCCACACAATGGCCCCCAATTAGCATCTTTACTTTACTTTTTGTCACGAAAAGAAAAAAAATGATTGTGAAAAATTCAGTAAACAAAATGTAGCGAATTACATTCAAATATGCCACCAAAAGAAAACACTTAATATGATAAACTCAACCATCCTAAAAACACCCCTGGAAATACCTTCTTTTCACCTTTTCAGACAAATTTGATCTAAGAAGCTCAATGATTTTAATACAATTTTCTGTTTTGGCAAAATGTTTTCAACAGTGGCATCTGTAATTTCAGGATGAAATCAATTTAGCTGAAATCATTCCACTCATCTCTAGTCCAGTGCACAGTGGTATCCAGTCGGTAACCAGGCACTCAGCAAACCCAGAAGTCCATGAAATGCCAAAAAAAATTTCAGTCAATGTAGCTCCCCAAATGAACAAAGATTGGAGTCATGGATGGTAGGATAGGTAAGTAACTTTGTTTTCTATGTGGGAAGACCTTTTTTACTTTTTTATCTAGTGACAGAGTAGCTTCAAGGCAAAACAACTGTCAACATATACATACCTTATAAAACCTGCCGACTGGGTTTCAGATAGTCATTTCCTTATTTACATTTTTTCTTTAGGAATGTAAACGATCTTTGAAGTGTGGTTTATCAGCAGTATGTGAAAGTACTTTAGTGACAAGATGCCTCCATAATAACAAATCTTCAAATATTCCATCACATTTCACTTTTAAATTTCCAAGCCAGATGAATTATGGTTCCATTCCCATATGAACTATCTCTAGTCAAACAAAGAACCCGTGTTTACGTTCGTCACTACTATTAGATGAAGATGACATCTTCTTTAGCCTTTGTTTGCTTATGTGGGGCTTAAGGCTTATGTTAAAATTGGCACCTAAGTATAGAATAGTTTCCTGCACAAGAAAAAATGAGGTTTGGAAGAGAGGTCAGCTTTAAAGCTTTCTTTTAATTGTTGCTCCTGTAATCCCAAGGCTTGGAATGCTTTCTTTTTACAGACAGTGGCGGGTGCACGGTAGACAATCCTAGGCATGAATCTAATCTTCTGAAATTTCCAGCAATGAACATTAAGAATCTTTTGTCACTTAGAGAAAAAGAATCTACAGGCAGAATTTCAAGAGAATAATTTGCAACTTACTTTAAAGCAGGAATATACAGCGTGTGAGGTGTACTTGTGTAAAAAGCTTTGTGCGTCTCTGTAACCCCTTTAACCAGTTGAGGGGAGGGGGGGGGCAAAATGTGCCAAGTTGTGGACTGGTTTGGGATGGTCATCATGATATTGGCAGTCAAGTACGCTCTGAGGGTCTCAAAGATGTTAGGCATCCTTGATCACCCCTACAGAGACAAGTGGGTGTGGTTTAATAAGGAATAATTTATTAATGACATAGAATCTATAGAATCTATTCCATAGTTTCACTTTAGCGCGCACTTGTAATTAGAGGAGCACAATGGCTGCCATTGATAATCCCCTTCTAATTTTGATTCTAGTTGACTGACTGTTATGCTGATCCAATTGTTTTAAAGTGAAGTAAAGGCTAATACAATTTACTCCTTAAAATGCTGCTTCCCTCTTCACTAAATCTGATCTGGTTCTGTCACATGATCCAGCAGTTCTGGCACACCCGTGTATGGGAGCACTCGACAACAGCCGTGAATTCCCAAAGCCATGGTGTCACTTTCCGGCTTCCGTTGCTCATCCATTGTCGGTGATCCCTCATCCCCCCTACAGCAGCCACACTTTAACACAAGGGAGACACAGTTGCTGGTTCAGACAAGACAAGACTGGATTAAAAAAAAAAGATATTTACACTTCTCTTTGTTGTACAGGCTACACAGAATAGGTAGAAGGAGGGGGAGGCAATTTCAACAGTAATTGTTATTAGCCTTATCTTCCATTTTAATACAAACATTAATCACTTTTGTACCGCCCATGTGTATACACATCGCTACTTTGTCATTAAATACTGGGCCTATGGCAGCAGCTAGGTTCCATAACCCTGGTATTTTTTTTACACAGTGGGCGATCCTTTTTCACATAAAAGTGGTCCCAGCAGCAGATTTGCCATGGGATCACTTTTATGGGCAGTGGGAGAGGTACTCCCGCCACTTCCCGGCCATATCCACCATTTACTGGAGAAATCAGCAGTGGTGGAAACTATCCGATCCGGTGGAGTGATGGGCAGGAAGTTGAGTGAGGGCAAGATTGCCCCCACTTGACTCTAAAGACTTGGAGGACCGGAGGGACGTTAAACGCCACTTCCACCCTCCGGCCTTAAAGGGCCCATTTTTTTAATGTGGAAACATAAAATTACTTTTTTAAATTTCTTTTAAAGGGTCACTAAAGGAAAAAAAATATTTAGCTGAAATGACTGTTTACAGGGTATAGAGACATAAAAGTTAACTGATTCCTTTTCAAAAAGTTTTAGACACACAGTAATGACAGCTTAAACCATCGTGAGAAAGCTCCCAGTATGGTGGTTATAAGGAAACAGACAAGCAGGAAGTGTGGAGAACAGAGCAGGATTACAGCAACTTTAAAGCAAAAACGAACAATAAGGACATGAAACCAGTACTGCAGTAAGGTAAAGGAAGCTATTTACCTAAAAAAATGTTTTCCTTTAGTGATACTTTAAGTGTAAATGTGAGATCTGACGTCTTTTTGACCCCAGATCTCACATTAACCACTTAAGGACCACCGCATGTACATTTACGTCGGCAGAATGGCACCGACAGGCACATCAACGTATATACGTTGGTGCCTTGGGGGGATCGGGGGTCCGATCTGACCCCCCCCCCCCGTACATGCGGCGGTCCGCGCGGCTGCAGGAGCGATCTGACAAGAGGGGGCGGCTATTCGTTTTTGTCCGCCCCCTCCGGATCGCTCCCAGCCAATGCGCACGCCCGCCCGCCCGCCCTGTCACTTCCTCCTCCTGTGTAAACACAGGAAGGAGGAAGCGATGTGATCTCTCCCTCGGCGTTTTTTTCAACCACCGCTGAGGAGAGATCACCACACAGTAAGTCCTGCACCAACACTACACTACACTAACACTACACATAAACACATTTAACCCCCGCGATTGCCCCCCCTCCCCCCTGTCACAGTGTCACTGAATGCAGTAATCATACATGTATGATTACTGTATTTAGTGTCAGTGTGACAGGCAGTGTGACAGTCAGTTAGTGTTATGTCCAGGGTAGCCCCCGTACCCCCCCTAATAAAGTTTTAACCCCTTGATCACCGCCCTAGTTAACCCTTTCACTCCCTATTGCCAGCATCACTAAGCGATCATTTTTCTGATCGCTGTATTAGTGTCGCTGTTCCCGCGTTTTTTTATTGCGATTTTTTTTTACTAAAGACATGTGGCTAAATAAATTTTGGCCTAAATGTTTGACTAAAATTTAGTTTATTGATTTTTCTTATAACAAAAAGTAAAAAATATTGTTTTTTTTTCAAAAATGTCGCTCTATTTTTGTATATAGCGCAAAAAATAAAAATCACAGAGGCGATCAAATACCACCAAAAGAAAGCTCTATTTGTGGGAAGAAAAGGACGCAAATTTTGTTTGGGAGCCACGTCGCACGACCGCGCAATTGTCAGTTAAAGCGACGCAGTGCCGAATCGCAAAAAGGGGCAAGGTCCTTTACCTGCATTTTGGTCCGGGTCTTAAGTGGTTAAAGAGATGCTGCCCTGATTAATTCTATTACAACAGATGTTTTAATTTCTTGTTATAGGAATAAAAGTGACCAAAACATTTTTTTTTAAAGGAAAAGTGTAAAAATAAAAATAAAAATAAATAAGATTTTTTTTTTAAAGCGCCCTATCCCTCCAGTCGCGCCCACATATGTTCAAATCACACATTTGAAGTATCACCACGATCGTTGGAGCAAGAGCAGTAATTATAGCACTAGATTTCCTCTGTAACTCGAAACAGGTAACCTGAAAAAATTACAAGCGTTGCTTATGGAGATTTTTAAGTAGCTTGTTGCCATTCCACAAGTGTGCACAATTTTAAAGCATGACATGTTAGGTATCAATTTACTCAGCGTAACATCATCTTTCACATTATACAAAAAATTGGGCTAACTTTACTGTGTTATTATTATTTTTTTATTAAGGATGCATAGGATGCATTAAGGTGGAAAAAAAACAGGAAGGTTTACAACCCCTTTAAGTTGTACACTTGCAGAACACTTGAAGCACAAGTTCTGGTTGACACTTTTCAAATTTGTCACAAATTTGCATGGCAAGTCTCTAGCAAGAGCAAAGTTGCAGTGGTCAGTCTACATTAAGAGCTCTGCAAATCACAGTGACCCCTGTGGTGGGATGACTATTGCACAATATAACTGAATCAGAACTTGCAGCAGACTTGCAGAATGTTTGCAAAGAAAGTTGGCCCTGGAGCCATGCAATGTGGACTTGCTCCAATTGTGCAACAAATTTGTGAAGCCAGACAAGTCTAGCAATAACTTAGCAAGTTATTTTAAAACTTGCAGCTCAATTACTTGCTATCTGGTGAGGGGGGAGAGGGGAGGAGGCTGCAGATGCTGGAACATGTTACATGTTTTACCCTAAATACAAGTGGAACATGTGACATGTTCTAAAAGGTGAATTTATTATTTAAGGGTGAGCTCTAGTTGAAAATATTGGGCCAGATTCAAATACAAAAATGTATCTTTCCGGCGGCGTAGCGTTTCCTCTTTACACTACGCCGCCGCAAATATTATGGACAAGTGCCTTATTCAGAAAGCACTTGCTCCATAATATGCGGCGGCGTAGCGTAAAGTGCACAGCGTAAGGCCGCGCAATTCAAATTTCTAAAGTGGGGGCGTGATTCATGTAAATGAATCATGACCCCACGTTATTGACGTTTTTTTTGGACGGACGTAACTAACGTCGAGCCCCATTCCCAAACGATTTACGCAAACGACGTAACCGACGTTCAATTCGACGTGGTCCCGACGTCCATACTTAACATTGGCTGCGCCTGCTATAGCAGGGGTAACCTTACGCCGCTATAACGATAACGCAAACGACGTAAACTACGACGCGCCGTCGCAAGTACGCTCGTGAATCTGCGTAAGTAGCTCATTTGCATAATTTAAGCGAAGCGCCACCTAGTGGCCAGCGTAAATATGCAACTTAAGATACGACGGTGTAAGCGAATTACGCCGCTCGTATCTTAGGAGTAAGCCGGCGTATCTTCTTTTCTGAATAGCAAAAAAAGATACGCCGGCTATTCTTAGTATTTACGCAGCGTATCTATAGATACGCTGGCGTAAATGCTTTCTGAATCTGGCCCATTGTTTTTTGTCAATTCCATTCTAATGTTGGTACCCTAAAATTATTATTATTATACAGGATTTATATAGCGCCAACAGTTTGTGCAGCGCTTAACAAAATGAAGGCAGACTTTACAGTTACATTACAGAAGAGGAATCAGAGGGCCCTGCTCATTAGAACTTACATTCTGAAGACTAAACTTTGATGAAAGGATTTTACCCTCAAACTTTACAAAAGATTTATTTTACTGTTGAGTTCACCAGCTCACCTCTCCCAGCAGTGATTTGGCTGCCATATAGCCTTCTCATCTTTAATGTAACACAGATAAAAAGCCCCATAATGGTGAGGGGAGAGTGCTGAGACTGCATCTGTGGGTTTATTGCTTCTACTGTAAACTTTAAAGTGGTTGTAAAACCCCAAAAAAACAAAAAAAAATGCAAGACAAAAGGAATAATGAGCTAGTATGCATAGCATACTAGCTCATTATGTATTACTTACTACAGATGGAAGTCCCCGCAGCCTTCCTCGACCCCCCCTCCGGACCACGGACATCTCTCCCGGAGCTTACTTTCGGGTATCACAGCTCTGGTGCTGTGATTGGCATTCGCGCAGGAGCCGCTGGTAACAGCCATTGCTTCAGTGCCCATGTGCCGATGACTTTGGCACATGCAGACACAGGGGGATATCTCCTAAACCGTGCAGGTTTAGGAGATATCAGGGTAGCTACAGGTAAGCCTTAATATAAGCTTACCTGTAGCATAAAGTGTGTTGTAAGGATTTACAACCACTTTAAGGCCTTGTGCACATTGGCTATTTTGCAGCTGCTTCTAGGGACGTCAGGCATTTTTTTTCCTGCCTCTAAACTCCCCTCCATTGGAAATTTGACAAAGTTTGGCAGTTGTGGTTGTCTCCTGGTGAGGGGTGATCTCCCTTGTCCTCTCTCTTTTTTGGGGGGTGGTGGGATTTCTACTGAGGTGCCTTGTTCCCTTTTAATTTTTAATTGTATTTTTTCCCCACGGATTGGTGATGCTTCTACGGAATTTCTCCTCTCAGCAGTTTTTTATTTATTTTTTGTTCTGGCCCTGTGGATCCTGTCTTAAAGACTCCTATGTGTACACCTAGTTTCTTTTTCTGTTACTCTCTCTGCTTATTGTGGATGCTGTTCATGTGATTACTGTTCATATATATTGTCATGCCAATCGGCTACGTTAGCCAAATGTATTTCTGATACTATACTTGTACTGTACTCTTTGCTCAATAAAGAACCCCTGTTTATTAAAAAAAACTCCCCTCCATGATAGCTTATGCGTCGATTCACACATAGGATTTTAGCAGTGTTTAGTGGCAGGGGGAGAAAAAATGATGCTAAATGCTGCGAAACACATGATCAGTTCGTCTGATGAAAATGGTCTAATGGACCGTTTTCATCAGGCTAACCTATCGTGTGTGGGCCCCATCAGTTTTTTATCCATCAGTCAAAAAACTAGGAACATGTTTTAAAATTATCTGATGGATAAAAAACCTATAGAAAAAAACGATCGTCTGTGGTTACGTACATTGGTTAAAAATCCATGCATGCTCAGAATCAAGTCGACGCATGCTTGGAAGCATTGAACTTCATTTTTTTCAGCACGTCGTTGTGTTTTACGTCACCGTGTTCTGACACAATCGTTTTTTTTAACTGATGGTGTGTAGGCACGACTGATCCTCAGTAAGCTTCATCAGACCGTTTTCATCAGACTAACCTATCGTGTGTACAGGGCATAAACGTGCCTAAATGCTAGGCGTGTTTAGCGCTTAAGCGCTAATTAATTTCAATAATTATTCTGGCCAATGAAATTAATTAATGCCCAAGCTCTTGAGGTCTGTAAATGCACCTAAAAGCTTGTAAAAACGTTAGACTCTTTTATAAGCATCAGGCTTTTTTCTGCCAAAACGCTGCTGTCAGGAGGAAAGTCTTCAAAAAGAGTTTGAAAAACGTCCTGTGTACATGAGGCCTAAAGAGAATATGCTTCTATATATAGTATATATAGGTTCACACTGAGCTGCGGGATTTCACTCCCCCGTGTCAGTCCCGATTTCGGCGACATCTGTGCAGGTTTCTGCACAGATGTCAATGTAAATAGCAGCTAGAAATTGCAAAAAGTAGTAGAGAAACAACTTTTTGAAATCGGGGCAGCACCACAGATGCAGTGTCGCTCTGATTAGGATGGTGCCATTGACGGCAATTGCTGCCAATTTGACATGTCAAATCACATGTCAAAACGCTCTAGTGTGAACCAGGGCTAAAATCTATTTACTGTTGTTTGAGAATATGTAGATACCTGAATGTCCATAACCTGACCACAGTATATTTTTTTTTTTAATACCGACATCTGGAAAAGTAACATTCAATATTCTGCTTTTGGTGCTTCCTTCTTTAACTGTTTTGACTGTAGAAAGTTGTGATTAAATAATTATGTGGGATCTGCTAATCACTACCTAAAACAATCTGTATTTCCTGTAAAGAAAGCAGGCATAGAGAACTGGCAGTAATATTTACTGATGTATATAAATTGTGTTGAAGGAGGTGAGTACATGTGCTTTTTTCTTTTTTAAGGGTCAGATTTACCCTTTTCAATGGATCCTGTATGCATGCATTCTTTTGTGCCTAAGCTCCACTTTATTATGCATTAATTTTCTGTTCAGACACTTTATTGCATTTTTGACATTCTACATGGTAGAGTATTGGTTATTTAAAAGCTGAAAGTGGACTGCTTGATCATTACAGGTACCGTATATTCATGTCATATATCAACATTTGCATTTTAACTTGTTGAGGAGACACAGTTTACTTTCTAAATTGGTCCATTAATCCTAGTGTTCATCTTGTGCAGATGGCAAACTTAGTGATTAACCACTTGCTGTCCTTAGGACGTACCCATACATCCTCGGGTTTCAGTGGTTATACCGGGGTCATGGCTGCAGCTGCAGCTGCATTCAAGACCTTGGTATCTGTTTTTTCAGATGATGATGCTATACAGCCACTGGATCACTTTTGCATGTGGTGGAAGGTGGCTCCCTCCGCTGCCTTTCTGGGCTCTCCCTGTTGTTTAAAAGACGATACCAGCTTGTAAAAGCATCTAATCAAACTCATCTTGGTTTGAACAGATGCTTTTAAGGGCAGAAGAGAGATCAGGGGACCCCAAATGTCTCAGTAAAGAGAACCCATCACTGCCCATCCCATAACAAGGGTTGTTGTTAATCCATTGTGATAGCAATAAAGTTAATAAAAAAGAATGAGACAGTGTGAAAAAATTATTTGGATTAAAAAAAATAATAATTGTTGGAATACAGAATTGTATTCTGTGAACAACTACTGTACCAGTATTTAGTAGAGATATGCTCTTCAACCAATAGATGGCAGTATTTATAAGTTTGTAGCTGCAGTCTTTTCTCTATAATAAAGTTCCTGCTTCCTGTCTGCAGCTAAGCAGCGAAGCCCATGTGCACTGTGCACTATCTGTTCTTTACGGAATTTCTAACAGTTTTTGGGCCCAGACGTCCAGCCCAGATAAAAGCTGAAAACCCAGAAATAGCTAGCTACAGCAAATAAGTGCAAGATACAGCAACAGAAAGAAGACTGTAACATAATATAAGAAAATGGCCAGTAACAAAGCTTTCATTTGCAAATCTGACAAACCAGAACTACCAGTCTTAGAAATTCAAGATGAAAATGCTGCTAATAAGAGAGGGTACATGTACATCTATAAATTAAGTCAGGCCAGAACACCTTAAAATGAGTGGATAGAGAAAGACCAAAAAGCTTAGAGCACAATCTCTCTTAGCATATAAGATGATCAAAATTATTCATATATTTAAGTGTGAAACTACTAAAGAAATGTGATAAGGATTACAAAAGGTTTAGCGAAGAGCCAATCTCAGCAATAAACTGTATTTGATTAGAAAGTTATACCAAATCAATCTGATGCAAGGCTAGGATATGCATGCATGGATTTTTCATGTCACAGCACTATTATTCTAGCTATGAAATGCTGGTCACAGCATCTGATGATGAACTGGCATTGAACTATGTTAAGGGCAAGTTTGTGGATGAATATAAGCGTAGGGAGAAGGCATTAATAGTGGCGGTGCTTCTGTCGCGAAGACTTCTTTAAAGAAAAAGGATAGGCATAAAAACAGTAACATGCTACATGAAAGACAGGAATGTTTTGTGTGCAAGAAACAACGTAATTTAAAAGCAAATTACATAGGGCTGTGCAAATTAACTTTTAATTAATCGATTAATCTTTAATTTTTTTGATTGATCAAAATCTTTTTGATCGATTAAAATTCTTTTGATTTGTACTCACCTCTCCGCCGTCTTCCGGGTCTTCAGGGAGTTCTGTCGGAGATCCGGTGACGTCACGGACACCGGCGGGTTTGCTGTGTCCATCTCAAGGGCTCCTTTGCTGTGCCTTCATATCTGCATGCCGGCGGGACCTTACTATCTGCCACACGCAAGGGCTTTTACACTTCCCTCTATCAACCTGGGATTCTATAACCATCCACTGGGAGTTGTGATAGTTCCCTTCATGGGACATCTACATGCCGACGGACTGATGTTAACCCCTACTTAACTGGATTCAGCAGTGGTATCGTTGTACACATTTTTATACCAGTATCATACTTAGCTACATGTTTTTATGACTGCTTTTGGTACCGTTTGGTATTACTCGCACCATTTTTACAGTTTATGTAGCTACATCGATTTTATCTCCAGTGCAATATTTATTTTGTTACCTACTTGAAGACAATAAAAGTTTTAATGCTATTCCCATCGAGTGCTGCTTTTGTGTGTTTTTTGTATCCTGCTATCCATTTTTCCAGTGGTTGGTAGCTGCATTGGGAATCAGCCTGCAAGGAGGAGATCAGCTAAAAGTAGTTGGATCTGTATGTGTGTTATAATTAATCGAAATTAGTCAATTAATCCATAAAAAAAAAAAAAACAATTAATCAAACACAAAAATTTTGATCAGTAACAGCCCTATTTTAAAAGGCTAGGATTACAGATGAACTGTATCAGCTGAACTGCAATCAGGTGGTTAATACTGCCAAGAAGGAAAAACATTCAAACTGCATTCACACATGGCACTTGGGCACAGAAGTCATGACATAATAAAAAAAATTAACTGACAGTGGCTATGCAAGTGGAATAAAAATTAGTCCATGTGATCAAAGCCTTTCCAATGCAGAATAGCAGCATAGCTAAGAAACCTCTAGACTTAATTCATTCAGATCTAATCCAATATAAATGGTCCAATGGAAACATTTACTCCAGGAAAGAAGAGGTATTTTCTCACTTTTATAGATGATTATGCCAGGTATACTACACTATAGGGTCAATTCACTAAAGGTTACCGCATGCGATATGAAGGTAACATGACAATTTTTGGGGGAAATATTACATGAGATAACCGTTTACAAAAGTGCAACAGTGGAGTATGTCATCCATGACAATTACTCCAGCTAAAGGTGACCTTCTGAAGTGGTCACTGTAATACTGTTGGTTATTATACACCAGTACAACAAGTTAAACTTGGATGAACATAAAAAGAAATAAAATGTTTAAAAAAATTGTAAATAAAAAAACAAGTCAAGTCCCTCAGTTTAGGGCGATACGTATTCTTCTACATATTTTTCGTAAAAAAAAAACATATGCAGCGACACAGAATTGGGCCAAAAACATAGAACAATCTAATAAAGCACTTTGAACAGCTCTAGTAGTTTGAATGGTTAAACTGCGCTTAAGATAGTACAATGGAGAGTGGTTAGAATGTAGATGTTGGACTGCAGCCCCCCCTATATATAACTCCCCTAAGGGAATAATATGAAGTAATTAGAAAGAGAGGTGGGGGTGGTGGCGCTGTCGCTAGTAGGTTGTAGAGTCAGGCCAGTGTAGTAACCCCAATCGGTGGGTGGGTGTGGCCTCCAGGGGCAACCTTCCCCATCCTAAAAAGAGTGGTGGCAAGATCTGCCTAAACTAGTATTGTGGGAGATGAATAGAGCAACCTCCACATGAAATAAAGTAAAATAAAAGATATAACAACCACTAAACATATAAGTGCAGTGTTACCAGTGTTAGCTTAACCACTTAACCCCCGGACCATATTGCTGCCCAATGACCAGAGCACTTTTTGTGATTCGGCAGTGCGTCGCTTTAACTGACAATTGCACGGTCGTGCGACGTGGCTCCCAAACAAAATTGGCATCCTTTTTTCCCCACAAATAGAGATTTCTTTTGGTGGTATTTGATCACTTCTGCGTTTTTTATTTTTTGCACTATAAACAAAAATAGAGCGACAATTCTGAAAAAAATGCAATATTTTTTACTTTTTGCTATAATAAATATCCCCCAAAAATATATAAAACATTTTTTTTTCCCTCAGTTTAGGGCGATACGTATTCTTCTACATATTTTTCGTAAAAAAAAAATCGCAATAAGCGTTTATTGATTGGTTTGCGCAAAAGTTATAGCGTTTACAAAATAGGGGTTAGTTTTATGGCATTTTTATTAATATTTTTTTTTACTAGTAATGGCGGCGATCAGTGTTTTTTTTCAGTACTGCGACCTTATGGCGGACACTTCGGACACTTTTGACACATTTTTGGGACCATTGGCGGTCTCACAACTAGAAAGAAACCGGTCTTCCGAGAGCAGATAAAAGAAAGCTGAGGGAGCTCAACGCGCCATCACCTCATACACCGTCGTATGTATGAGGTGACGCTGAGCTCCCTCAGCAGGTGCCGAGTTGAGAGGGTACGGCAGCCAGGAAAGTCCCCGGCTTCTGGAGGAGGCTTAGGCCACTGCCAGCTCATCCAACAGAGGCTGATCCTAGGATGAACAGGCAGACCTGGCATTGTCTGCACACAGGAACTCTGAAGCTCAAGGGAACACAGACACCTGGATAAATGACATACACCAGGAACCCAGGAACTATAAACAAAAATAGAGCGACAATTCTGAAAAAAATGCAATATTTTTTACTTTTTGCTATAATAAATATCCCCCAAAAATATATAAAACATTTTTTTTCCCTCAGTTTAGGGCGATACGTATTCTTCTACATATTTTTCGTAAAAAAAAATCGCAATAAGCGTTTATTGATTGGTTTGCGCAAAAGTTATAGCGTTTACAAAATAGGGGTTAGTTTTATGGCATTTTTATTAATATTTTTTTTTACTAGTAATGGCGGCGATCAGTGTTTTTTTTCAGTACTGCGACCTTATGGCGGACACTTCGGACACTTTTGACACATTTTTGGGACCATTGGCGGTCTCACAACTAGAAAGAAACCGGTCTTCCGAGAGCAGATAAAAGAAAGCTGAGGGAGCTCAACGCGCCATCACCTCATACACCGTCGTATGTATGAGGTGACGCTGAGCTCCCTCAGCAGGTGCCGAGTTGAGAGGGTACGGCAGCCAGGAAAGTCCCCGGCTTCTGGAGGAGGCTTAGGCCGCTGCCAGCTCATCCAACAGAGGCTGATCCTAGGATGAACAGGCAGACCTGGCATTGTCTGCACACAGGAACTCTGAAGCTCAAGGGAACACAGACACCTGGATAAATGACATACACCAGGAACCCAGGAACGACAGAACGGTGTGAAGGAGCAGCTGTTACTCTTATACGCACTCTAGCCCAGCAGGGGTGAGTGCCTCTGGTGAGTGGGGGCCCATAAGGGGGAGCACCGGATCCACTGCGAGGAGCACCCATTGTATTGGTGCATGATCACCCACCTATATAGGTGCACCTTGGACTACACATTGTTTCAGCTATCTCTATTGAATTCATGTTATATGGACTTATGCATTTGATTTGATTTGTGCCTGTGACCTTTGTGTATTGCTCACTATATTGGTGCACTTCTCTAGAGGTGTCTAAAGAAGCTCATTTCAGGAGACTACCTGCTCTCATTACTAGTAGGGGCTGATCCCACTTTATTTTAATTTGATATATTTTTTCTTCGTTTGTATTTCCATTTTTATGGTTATTATGGTTCACAGACACCACGAATTTGCACCTGAGTACAATTGTTTCAAAATCTAGCCAATCAGATACATGCCAGATTTATATTGTTTTGCACTTTTTAAGCTAAGTGTTAGCTTAAAAAGTGCAAAAAAAGTGCACATATAAGTGCAGTGTTACCAGTGTGGTAACACTGCACTTATATGTTTAGTGGTTGTTATATCTTTTATTTTACTTTATTTCATGTGGAGGTTGCTCTATTCATCTCCCCAATACTAGTTTAGGCAGATCTTGCCACCACTCTTTTTAGGACGGGGAAGGTTGCCCCTGGAGGCCACACCCACCCACCGATTGGGGTTACTACACTGGCCTGACTCTACAACCTACTAGCGACAGCGCCACCACCCCCACCTCTCTTTCTAACAACAGCTCTAGTAGACCATACATTTACAAAAATAATTATGAATGTATGGCATAATGGATTTAGTAAAGGAGCGCAAAACAGCTCAACAGCTATTTCCAGGCAATAGATCCATGAAAAAGACACAGCTTGAATTACCAAGCATCAGGAGATTTGAGAAGGTAGTTCTAATTTCAATGCCTCCAAATACAGATTATTGTAAAAAATTTAGATTAACAAATTGTTTTTTTTGCAACAGAAAAATAACAAACATGTTACAATGTAATATCTTATAAGGAAATGACCTTAAACAACCCTTAACTTAATTTTTTGCAGCACATCGTAGTGTTTTACGTCACCGCGTTGGACACGGTCGGATTTTTGACTGATGGTGTATAGGCAAGACTGATGAAAGTCAGCTTCATCGGATATCCGACGAAAAAATTCATCGGATTAGATTCCATCAGATATCCGATCGTGTGTACAGGGCTTTAGTGAATTTAACTTTCACAACTGATTTACCGCATGTGTTTTTTTACAGCATTTTATTTGCCGTTATTTAACTCTTTAGTGAATTGACCCCTATATCTGTTACACAACAAAAATGAAGTACCAGACAAACTTGAACCGTATGTGGCTCAAGTTATTAATACATTTGGCAAAATGTTGATTACATTTCGCACAGACAATAGAACTGAATAAACAATTAGGGAAAAGGGAGCTGCCGCTCCAGGTGAGTGCACTATACAATCAATGTCCTCTCAGAAGCGTGGGTGCTGGCAATGCATGGAGCAAAACCTAAAAAGAAAAAATGGACAGCCGCACCTCCACAAAAACCCTTAAAGGGTGGTCTTCAATAACAAAAAGGAATAGAGCACTACAAAACACAGCAAACCATGGGGTACATAGCTGACGTGCTCCACACTGCAGTCTCAGTGCTTTGTCATAGAACTGAATAAACAGGTGAAAACACTCAGGCGATTATCAGAAAGCATGGCATAATATTTCAAACTGCTGTACCATACAACCCACAATAAAATGGGGTTTCAGAAAGAATGCACAGTACGCTATGTGAGAGGGGAAGAACCATGCTTGTTTGATGCAGATATGCCAACCACATACTGGTGGGAGGAAATTATGACAGCATGCGATCTCCAAAATCGACTACAAGGAAAACTGCATATGAACTGCAGAATGAAAAAGCCCCAAATTAAACATTTTTTGGAAACAAAGCCTATGTAGACATCCCCAAAGAAAAGCTTACAAAACGGGATGCTTGCACAAAGGAAGGTGTACTTATGGGGTACAGAGAATCTCTAAAGGGATAAAGAATTCTACACCAAGACACAAACAAGGGAACCATTAGTAGAATTGTAATTGAAACTTCAGTGACACAGACAATCCAAATGCTGTAAAAGAAGAACCCAGGCCACAAGAGGCCTCAATAAGGAAATCCACCAGAAGCAATAGAGGCATCCCAGCCAAACCTCTGTCCTATGTTGCTTGCATAGCATAAAGAGCAGAGCTACTATCATGGGATGAGATGCAAAGACTTCCAACCCATAGGAAACAAAAGTAGATCAGAGCATTTCACAAAACTGCTTACAAGAAACATATTTATAGAACTGAGATCTGAAATGGGACTAATAGAGGAGTATTGTAGTTGTTGTACAACAACTACTGTGTATCAGTACTTACAGATGAAACTAAAAATTTGAATATTGTGCAAAATGTCATTTATTTCACTAATGCAACTTAAAAGGTACAACTAATATATGATATAGACTCATTACATGCAAAGCAAGATAGTTCAACCCGTGATTTGTCATAATTGTGATGATTATGGCTTACAGCTCATGAAAACCCCAAATCCACAATCTCAGAAAATTAGAATATTGTGAAAAGGTGCAATATTCTAGGCTCAAGGTATCCCACTCTAATCAGCTAATTAAGCCATAACACCTGGAAAGGGTTCCTGAGCCTTTAAATGGTCTCTCAGTCTGGTTCAGTAGAAATCACAATCATGGGAAAGAGTGCTGACCTGACAGTTGTGCAGAAAACCATCATTGACACCCTCCATAAGGAGAGAAAACGTCAAAAGGTAATTGCAAAAGAAACTGAATGTTCCCAAAGTGCTGTATCAAAGCACATTAATAGAAAGTTATGTGGAAGGGAAAAGTGTGGAAGAAAAAGGTGCACAAGCAGCAGGGATGACCACAGCCTGGAGAGGATTGTCAGGAAAAGGCCGTTCAAAAGTGTTGGTGGACTGAGGCTGAAGTCAGTGCATCAAGAGCCACCACACACAAACGGATCCTGGACATGGGCTTCAAATATTGCATTTCTCTTGTCAAGCCACTCCTGAACAACAAACAACATCAGAAGCATCTTACCTGGGCTAAAGAAAAACAGACCTGGTCTGTTGCTCAGCGGTCCAAAGTCCTCTATTTTGATGAAAGCAAATGTTGAATCTCATTTGGAAACCAAAGACCCAGAGTATGGAGAAAGAATGGAGAGGCACACACTGCAAGATGCTTGAAGTCCAGTGTGAAGTTTTCACAGTCTGTGTTGATTTGGGGAGCCGTGTCATTTGATGGTGTTGGTCCACTGTGCTTCATTAACCTCCCTGGCGGTATGATTCTTTTTCAGATTTTAGGTTCTGAAAGCGGTACCATTATTTGCAAGGAAATTTGGCGTTTTATACTGTAGGCTTGTAATTCTTAGGAATAACTCACTTAAATCTGACCAAACAAGAGTCTAATAGGCATCCCGGGTATGATTTTTTTTTTAAATTAAAAATTATAATATAATAAATAATTATAAATAATTATAACAAATAATAATTTAATTATAGTAAAAATTATTCAATAATGTAATCAAATCAAATTCACTGAAATTTGCTCAGTTGCAGAATTTTCGCTGTCATTATTTTATTATTTTATGACGAATTTCCCCACAAATCGCTATAGCTAAATTCTGCAAGTGATTCTGATTTATTATCGCTGTTTTTTAGCTGCTCTAAAACAATTTTTGACATAAAGAAACACTTTTGGTTGCTATGGGAAATCTACAGTTTGCAGGGAGAAAGAACCGTTTTTATTATATAAAAGTACATGTATGGTACAGGGCAGACCACTAGGGACAAGGGGGGTGTGCATTTTTTACATACAGCACTGTAATCTATAAGATTACAGTGTACTGTATGTATAGTGTTTGTTTACATTTTTGAATATGGTGCCGTTTCTCCGCCCCCGTGCGTCGTAACGTCGCAGGGAACGGAGATCGGCGGCACACGGGGACACTGTGTGAATCGAGCGAGCACCCGCTCGCTCACACAGCGTGGCTGCATCGCTGGATCCAGGAACAAGGTAAGTAGTGAACCAAGCCTGTGGATTCAGCGAGGCGAGCCTGAGTCTGACTTGGGGTTACCGATCGCAGCATGAAAATTTAACCCCGAGTCAGACTCGGGTATACCGCCAGGGGGGTTAAGTCCAGGATCAACACAGCCGTCTACCAGGAGATTTTGGAGCACTCCATGCTTCCTTCTGCAGACGAGCTCTATGGGGATGCGGACTTCATTTTCCAGCAGGACTTGGCACCTGCCCACACTGCCAAAAGCACCAAAACCTGGTTCAATGACCGTGGGATTACTGTGCTTGATTGGCCAGCAAACTCATCTGACCTGAACCCCATAGAGAATCTATGTGGCATTGCCAAGAGAAAGATGAGAGACATAAGACCGAACAATGCAGAAGAGCTGAAGGCCGCCATTGAAGCATCCTGGTCTTCCATAACACCTCAGCAGTGCCACAGGCTGATAGCCTCCATGCAACGCTGCATTGAGTACATATGCATACTTATACTTTTCAGAGGTCAGATATTGTTCTATGTATAATCCTTGCTTTATTGATTGCATGTAATATTCTAATTTTCTGAGATTGTGAATTTGGGATTTTCATGAGCTGTAAGTCATAATCATCACAATTATGACAAATCACAGCTTGAACTATCTTGCTTTGCATGTAATGAGTCTATCTCATATATTAGTTTCACCTTTTAAGTTGCATTAGTGAAATAAATGAACTTTTGCATGATAATCAAATTTTTGGAGTTTCACCTGTAGTAGACATATATTCTTCAACCAGTAGATGGCAGTGTTTATAAGTTTGTAGCTGTATCTATTGTAAACTCTATGGCCCAGATTCAGGTACATCTGCACATTATTGGACCGGCGTAGCGCACCGCCTTTACGTTAGACTTGCGCAATTTTGCCGCGTAATCACCCTATTCTCGTAGCTTTTGCGCAGAAAATTGCGCATGCGTAACGTTATTTCAGAGGCGTAAGGCGGAGTAATACAAATTGGGAAGGACGTGGGCGTGTTACATTGAAATGAGCCGTGACCCCATGCAAATGAAGGGCCGGCCGGCTCGCGCATGCGCGCTTGAAGGAGACCATGGTCAGCTCCGCTGTGCGCATGCTCTCAACTAGGGAGCGGTGCAAACAGTGAAATTGGAAATGGACTAGGGCAACGTTGTGAACTACGCAAACAGCATAAATAGACAGACACAAACGCACTTGCATTGCAAAAGTACATCCCTTTGTCCCTTCCCATTTAACCAAGTGCTTTTGTCCTGTTGTTCGTTGCGTTGTGTTTTGTAGTTGTCAGATTAGTGTTCTGTGTGATCAAGTGTTTGTTAGTAGATCTTTGAAAGTGTTTTTTTGATTAGTGTTTGAGAGACTGTTTGTTTGATATATTTCTGTTCGCTTGTTTTCTTGCTGATTTTTTGCTGTTTGTTTTTGTGACTGTTTCTTGCTGAGTGCTTGTGTGATTTTTTGGGTGTTAGTTTTCTCTTTGTGTGTGTTCTTGCTTGATTGGTTGTGCTTGTTTTTGTGAGTGATTTTTGTTGACTGGGAGTGAGTTTTTTTGGAAGTATGACAGAGAGAAAGCGAAAGCTCAATTTTACTGCGGGGGAAAAAAGAATTCTTGCCCGGGCCATTAGCGATTATGGGCGTTTCCTCCACGGCCCAGACAGTGCCAACACCACCCCGGCCAGGAGGAGGGAGATTTTGGACCTCATCACTGAGCAGGTCAATTCAGCGGGGGAGGGGGAGACACGGACCCGTTCTGGGATTGACAAAAAAATTAATGACCTCCGGCGTCTGATCAAACAGAAGCTGTACAAAATGCATGCCCATGCCAGGGGCACAGGAGGGGGCCCACCATGTTGTATTAGGCTGACAGCGGAGGAGCGTGCGGTGGCCCTGACCTTTCATCGGCATGAAGTTGCGCGGACGGATGCGCCAGTCTAACGAAATTACGCTGGACAAAAAAAGTATTTTTTTTGCGTATCTCGTTCTGGGGATGCCGTGCATCGAAACGCACGTGCACATTTCGACTTACGCCGCGCATCTCCTGATGCGCAGGCGTAATCGCTCTGTGAATCTGGGCCTATGTCTTTTCTGTGTGATAAAGTTCTTGCTTCTTGTCTGCAGGTAAGCAGCAAAGCCCATGTGGACTGTGTATTGTCTTTTCTGTAGGAGTTCTAACAATAATATATATATTTTTTATATAAGCGCCCCATGTATGTGAGAAATGTCAGAATTGGCTTGGGCAGTTTGTAGCTGCCGGTAAAGATATTTTCTAAAAAAGACCATGAATCGAATCCACCTAAAATATAGAACATATAATTTAAGTTATGAATAAATAAAGTGATGAGCGCAAATTGATGCACTAAACAGTGTAAAACAGTACACACTGATTATAGGTATAAACAAACCATGTGATAAGAATCAAAAATGTGCAATACGGACCTGAAATGAAAATCTCAAGTGGCCAAACTAACAAAGGTGAATCAATAAATAAATGAACCAAAAAACAAAAATTGTGAATGAATTCACTGAAAGTCCCATCCAAGAAAACAACTGCAAAATGGTATCCATGATTGATAGGATGCATCTTCACAAAAATGTTGAGCTCACAGAGTGCTTACCTCCCCACTGTGGGAAAATCGCCTGAACCAATCCTCAGATCACCTATACTGGAGACTATGGGTCTTCTCAGCTGTATGAACGATCTTGGTCTTCAAAATAAAGGGGACTCGCCAAGAGGTGCCGATGGGTTACCAAAGAAAAAGTAGAAGAAAACAGACTCCCGTCGTGAAGTAAATCAAAACAATGGGTTTAATTTATTTACAAGCATGTGAATAAAAAAAGACGCCAATTGCAAACACTTCCACTGACACAAAACCCCGCTCGCCATACCGGAAGTGTTTGTAATTGGCGTCTTTTTTAGTTTCAATAGATTTTTATTGAAGTTTTTCATGAAAACATATACAAACAAGGTATAAGCATACATGGGAAATGTAAGGTACTTTCTATAATGCTCAGTGTTTCCTAAGAGGAGTAGATATCAATAGGTACCACATAGTGAATTAATGAATTAAGATCTTGTATCGCGTTGGATTGAACAGTAGTAGGACATTTGCAGGGTAACGCATTGGGGTATTATGGCCAGTCTACCACGATCCCACACCATGGTCGTGGAGACTAGCGGTAGTAGATGAGCCCATCTCCCTCTGCCCCTTCCCTGCTTCCTGGTCCTATCCCACCACATGTGTTTAGTTAGGCCATCATACGCGACGTAAATTGTATGCTCTTCTGAAGTTATAGTGAAAGTTTTTTTAAAACAAAAAGAAATGAGTAACTTATAACATTATAACATTAAAACATTAAAACATTTTCTGCCCTATCCGACCCGAGCCCCTCCATGCACTAAATGGTGGGTAGTCAAGCTGTCTGGTTATTGGATTTCCATTCTAACCATGGAGCCCATAGGTTGATCACTGTCTCATAATTTCCGGAGGCGGATGCCTGAAGTCTTTCATATAAACTGTGGGTCTGTATAGTGGATAGGACCTCTGATATCAAGGGAGGGGTTATAGATTTCCAATGCCTAAGAATGACAAGGCGAGTAGCCAAGAGGATATGCGCATAAACAGTCCTCTGTGAGGCTGGGATTAAATCAATACCCACAGAGAGGATCGCCATAGCCGGATCTAACAGAGGGGAGAGACCCAAGACTCTATTGAGCGTGAGTCCAACCTGGGACCACAGTGGGAGAATGAACGGGCACTGCCATAGTATATGGTAAAGTGTACCTCTTTCTCCACACTGTCTCCAGCAATTTGCTGATGCATTGGGGAACATTTTGGCTAAGCGGTGGGGAGTAAGATACCACCTAAGGAGTAATTTTTGGTGCATCTCTAAGAGGTTTGTACTCTTGGTGGAGGCAATCTGAAGTTTTATGGCTTTTTCCCATGAGCAGGTCGGATATTCCGATCCAAAGTCCTTTTCCCACGCTAAAATGTTTGGGGATTTGACCATGACATCTTTTTCTTGAAGTCCCCTGTACATAACTGTTATACCCTTAGACCCAGTATTCGGATGGCGAAAGAATTCAGCTATTTTGACTGGGAGGTGTTCAGAAGTAATGGAATTTTTTCTAAGAAACTGAGAGATCTGGATGTATCTATACCTGTCTGTATTACTGAGGCAAAATTTCTGTTGAAGCGTTTCAAATGTTAGCATCCTAGAGCCCACCATAGTGTCTTCCAGGAAATGTATACCATTGTCCTTCCAGGCACCCAGATTAATATTTGGTATTAGGTTATGGACAGCAGTAATTGGGAACTTGACCATCTCTGTGGGTCCCGTCCATCCCTTAGTTGCACATAGATGGGACCAGGCTCTCAGAGATGCCAGGACCGTAGGAGCGTATCTCCTATGTAAGGACCCGGTAATAGTGGCTGTCCTCAGAAAATCTGCTAAATTCCCTCTTGGGACCTGTCTTTGTTCCAGATCTTTCCATAATACTCTAGAGTCGGGGTTAAACCAGTGTGACAATTGGGCCAGGATGGAGGCGAAGTAGTAGTCTTGTAAGTGTACATGTCCTATCCCTCCCGCCAACTTGCTCTTGATTATCTTCCCAAAGGCACACCGTGCCCTCTTGCCCTGCCATAGGAAACTGTTTAGGATGCCCTGGATAGATTTAAAGTACACCCCCGGTACAGGTATGGGAAGGGTCCTAAAAATATATAGAAGCTGGGGTAATATTAACATCTTGAAAGCTGCCAATCTCCCCAACCAGGACAGCTCCGATTTGGCCAGTGTCTGTAATTTAGCTTTAAGAGTGGTCAGGAAGGGAGCGTAGTTAGCAGCCATCAGGTCCTCTGGATTGGGTGTCAGCGTTATCCCAAGGTATGTAATGCCTTTATCATTCCACACGTAAGGGAATCTGCTTCGTAATAGTGCCTCTGTTTTAGGATTCACCCCCAAATTTAGTACATGCGATTTCGCTGCATTCACTTTGTAATAAGACACCTCAGAAAAATCTTGCAGTACTGATTGAGCAGCAGCCAAGGACGACTCAACGTCAGATAAAATTAAGATAACGTCGTCAGCAAATAAGCTTATGACGTGGTTTTTCGGGCCCACTGGCAGTCCAGCAATTTGGGGATGTGACCTTATGCTAGTAGCCAGGGGTTCCATCATTAAATTGAAGATGAGCGGTGAAAGTGGGCACCCCTGGCGTGTACCATTTGTGATCTCAAAAGGGGCTGATAGAGCCCCCGCGATAAATACCTGGGCCGACGGCTGTGTGTAAAGGGCCATGATGGCCGAGAACACCCACCCGTGGAACCCAAATCTCCGCAACACCTCAGCCAGAAATCCCCAGTGGATCCTGTCGAACGCCTTCTCTGCATCCAAAGATAGGAGCAGAGAAGGCGTTCCCCTACGTCTTGCAAGATGTATCAGGTTGACCAAACGTCTAGTGGCATCTGACGTCTGCCTGCCTTTAGTGAACCCGGACTGGTCGATGTCTATAAGATCTGGGAGAATAGGCGCCAACCTGGCAGCTAACAGCTTTGCGTATATCTTTACATCATTGTTTAGTAGTGATATCGGTCTGAAGTTCTGAGGAACGTCCGGAGGCTTCCCCGGTTTTGGTAGAGCTATAATTGTGGCCTTGAGCATTTCTTGGGGAAATGAGGAGGACGCAGCAGCAGAACCAAAGACCCCAGCAAGGTGTGGAGAAAGCAAGTCCTGGAAGGCCCTATAATACTCCCCTGTGTAACCATCAGGGCCCGGTGATTTATTGAGTGGCAAGGATTTAATAATGTTCCTGACTTCTAAATCTGTTACAGGGGAATTAAGGTGTGCAAGTTGAACCTGCGTAAGTTGAGGGAGGTTTATATTATCTAGGAAGGCCGAAATCGTTGAATCTGTGGGCTGTGGGACCGACTGATCATCTCTGAGATTGTACAGCGAGCTGTAGTATCGACTAAATGAGTCTGCTATTGCTTGAGGATGAGTTTGTTTGATAGAGGTGCTGGGCTCTAGAATATGGGATATCTGGGACCTGATTCTGTGACCCTTCACTCTATTAGCCAGGAGCTTCCCAGCTCTATTACCACTTGTATAGTAGGAAAGTTTTAGCCTCCTAGAGGCCTTCTCAAAGTCCTCAAGGAATTTGAGCCTGAGCTCCGTGCGGAGCTGGGAAATCTGGTGGGATAAAGAGGAGGAGGGTTGGGCCATATTCTGTCTGTCTAGGTCGTCAATTTGAGATATAAGCTGAACGGTTTGCTGCTGCCTCTCCCTCTTAAGTCTCGCCCCCATCTGAATCAAAATTCCTCGCATAAAAGCCTTGTGGGCATTCCACAAGACAAACGGATCACCCACTGATCCGTGATTCAGTTCAAAAAATTCTTTAAGTTTCAATTCTATGCAAGACCTGGATGGACCTTCCCTTAATAGATAAGAATTAGCTCTCCATAAGTAGGCATGACTGCGAAGGGAAGGATCCCCCACAGCCAAGCTCACTGGGGCGTGGTCCGACCAGGTGATGCTACCAATTTTAGCAGCAGTACATTTAAACAATAATGACTTATCAACCAGAAACATATCAATTCTGCTGTAAGAACCATGAGCTGCGGAAAAAAAAGTGAAGTCTCTTTCATTCGCATTAAGACATCTCCATGCGTCATAGAGCTCATGAGAGCGTATGGATGCGTTCAATGAGGGGGGGGGCCTCTTAGGAGAGGAAGTCATGTCTATCGATGGGTCCGATGTGGCGTTGAAATCCCCACACACCACCAACGCTCCCTTCTGCACCCCACGTATCTTTCTCATAATCCTGTGGAAGAAATTAACTTGCCTAGTATTCGGGGCATATAGATTGGCCACAGTGTACACAGTTGAGTTGATCTCACATATCAGAAGTAGATAACGCCCTTGTGGATCTATTACAGTATGCAGAAGACGAAAAGCTACAGAATCTCTCACTGCCACCATCACCCCTCTCTTTTTGGTGTCTGCGTTCGCCATGAATACGTGGGGGAACTTTGGGTGGGTGCATTTAGGATGTGCGGTATGGCTAAAGTGCGTTTCTTGCACACACAAGACATCACAGTTGTACTGCAGAGCGTCTTTCCATAGGGACTTCCTTTTGGCCGGATGATTCAGACCTTTAGAATTTAAGGTGAGGAAATTCACCGCCATGGAGGTGCATAAATAAGGTGCTTAAAGAGGTAGATACAATCAAGGCACTTACAAAAGATGAAAACTGGGTCCCTGAGGAGGCATACAGCGTTGGAGGAGTGGTGCGTGGGCGCTGCGGAGGTAACCAGGTTGAGACAAACTGGAACAGGGTGGACATCAGGACGAGGTCGGTCGGCAGGGCAGAGTAGAACTGTTGAAACAAAAAAAAACATAACAAAACAACAGCGGCCAAAAGCCTTAGAAAAAAAAAGTGCAGGAGTGTGACTCTCGGTCACTCAAGTGTAATCCAGGGGTAAAATTGAACTAGGAGCTGAGAGAGAAAATACAAAAAAATTAAAGAAAAAAAAAGATCTCTTCCAGCGAAAAGTACAACACAGGTAGGTACAGTCCAGCTCAGTTGTGTGTGCGAGCATTTCTGCGATCCACAGTGCGCCATTCTTGTTCCTGGTTTCCCTTGTTGACATGTCGGGGTGGGTTTTGTTGCGGATCAGGAACTATTCCCCAAGCTTTCAATATGTCCAGGCCTTTTTCCAGGGAGTCCATCACAAAGTCTTTGCCATCCTTTGTGACTATCAGCTTCGTCGGGAATCCCCATTTATAGGTCAGCTTGTGGTTCCTGAGGGCTTTGGTGATTGTAGCGAGATTCCTACGCTTTTGTAGCGTATATTGTGATAGATCAGTATAGAACTGAAGATTGGTATATTGCGCAGGAATTGTGTCTGATTGGCGCGATAGTGTCATGAGCCTTTCCTTAGTATGGTAAAAATGTAGTCTAAGGATCACATCCCTAGGGACATTATCGGACAGATAGGAGGGTTTAGGAAGTCTGTGTATTCTGTCTATGGTAAAGTCCAATTCAGACATGTCAGGCAGGGTTGTGGTGCATAGCTGAGTAACATAGCTGCGGAGGTCTTGCTGCTTAACCGACTCAGGGATCCCCCTTATTTTTATATTATTCTTCCTGGACCTATCCTCCATCTCAGCTATCTTTGCCCTCAGTGCTTCAATATCATCTTCATTGTTTTCATTAGCGTCCACCAGAGCATTAATGGTGGAGGCATACTCCCCCATCTTTTCCTCCACATGTGAGACCCTATCAGCAACATGTCCCAGGTCAGAACTGAATTTGTGCATACATGAGACCATATCAGACTGAAGGGAGCTTCTTAGTGAGATCAACATGTCTTTCAGCACTGTGTCTAACACAGGCTTGTCAGTAGTGGGAAACGAGTCGATAGAGTCAGGCATGTCTCTTGTATCATCCCCTGATTCTGAGTGAGAGCTCACCTCGTGGCAGGCTTCTGCAGCATCCAGACGGAATCTCGCCTTCTCTGGGCTCCCTGAGGACGGGGTAGCTGGAGGGGATGTTCGATGCCTGGGAGAGTTGCTCCTCTTAGTTGCTTTCCCCTGCTGGGGAGGAGATCTTGAGTTCCCGGGCAGCGGTGTTGAGGACGCGCCGGCGCCATCTTGCTTTGGTCCCACGGAGAAAAACTCTGTGAGCTTAAGGGGACGATTCCCCTCCTTTTTGCGCCGTCCCATGGTTCCTGCGCGTTCCTCTGTGTACCGGGAGGTAGAACGCCGCGGTAGTGAGGTGTAGCTCTCGCTGGGTTGTATGCTAATAGCCGCTGAAGATTCGCTGGATCCGGAGCTCCGTTACAGTGCGGCCATCTCGGTCTCCGGCTAGCTCCGCCCTAATTGGCGTCTTTTTTGATTCACATGCTTGTAAGCATAATTTTAGCCTGATTAAACCCATTGTTTTGATATACTTTATGATGGGAGTCTGTTTTCTTCTACTTTTTCTTTGGCAACCCATCGGCACCTCTTGGCGAGTCCCCTTTATTTTGAAGACCAGGATCGTTCATACAGCTGAGAAGACCCATAGTCTCATATAGGTGATCTGAGGATTGGTTCAGGCGATTTTCCCACAGTGGGGAGGTAAGCACTCTGTGAGCTCAACATTTTTGTGAAGATTCATCCTATCAATCATCGATACTATTTTGCAGTTGTTTTCTTGGATGGGACTTTCAGTGAATTTATTCACAATTTATGTTTTTTGTTTCATTTATTTATTGATTCACCTTTGTTAGTTAGGCCATTTGAGATTTTCATTTCAGGTCCGTATTGCACATTTTTTATTCTTATCACATGGTTTGTTTATACCTATAATTAGTGTGTACTGTTTTACACTGTTTAGTGCATCAATTTGCGCTCATCATTTTATTTATTCATACCTTTTGTCTTGTTGTTAGCACATTTAGATTTGAGCAGCATTTTGTTTATGATTCCATTATTTCTTTACTGTTTATTCATATTTTTCACTATTGGCTAGCGCTTAAGATTACACTTCTTTTTATATAATTTAAGTTCTACCCGCTGTTGTTAGAGATGGCTATTGTAAAACACAGCATTAGCTATCAGATAGCCGCTGTTTCAGCTAGATTAATGTGAATCCTGTTTAAGGTACACTAAATTATGAATTTATCACGCCAGTAATTTTCAGAGTAACATTATCTTCTTGAGGCCCAGAGGACGTCATGTGACATCCTGGGCTTTGTTGGGCTTTGTGGGGGTATATCTGAATAATGCCTGCAGCTACACCATAGGAATGATCAAAGCAGCTGTTCAATCGCTTGATCGTTCCTACGGGCGGCGAAAAGAGAGGTCCCCCATCCCACCGCCCTCCAGTGCTTCTACTGACTCACCTGTGTGATCGATGAGTTGGTAACAGGATCCGCCGGCCCCGGATGCTGATCATAGAGATTTCCGGAAGACCAGATGGTTACCGCAGTCTCTAGCAAGATCAATTCAAGTGAAATGCAAATGGAGAGAATTAATTAAAAAAAAAAATCTAATTGTAAATATTTATTTACTTATTTATTTTTGTGCGATAAATGTATATTTTTTTATTTAAAAAATCACATGTAATATTTATGTTATATATGAAAATATGAATTTGTTTCTGGTTAGTAAAAAAAAAAAAGATTGATGTCAGTTTTGACCTATAAATCAATAACAAAATCTATACCAATTCTATGCAAAGATTTTGCTAACCAACACTCATGTCTTTTATTCTAATTGTTAATTTCTTACAAAGCTAATTCTTCCTTCATTACCGAGTAGGAATTCTACTTAACATAAACTGTGATATATTTTATGCAATAGATTAAATTGCGTTGAAAGTTTTATTATGGCTCTATTCTGCCCACAGACATATTAGAAATATTATAAATTAAAAATAGATGTCTTCAGAAAATTAACTAAAACACTTGGAACACTGGGTAAGTTAATTTGAAGTCTTCATGTGCTATTCATTTACCTTTTTAATAAGTTTGAAAGCATTAAAATATTCACTGCTACTATTTACATTTTTATGCTATTCCTGTAATTTTCAACTAGTTCATCTTTATGTAACACGTGGTTCTGTCTTATTTTATTTTACATTTTCTTTAGTAAACAGTGAGTTGTTACAGTACCATAGAACTAACAAAATTAGATCTCTTATATTTTGGTTGATTATTGGCTTTAGTATTTTTAAAGGGCCTTTAAGGCCGCCTACACACGATCAGACATGTCCGACGAAACATGTCCGACAGACCGTTCTCATCGGACCACGCTAAAGTGGTCTGTTGGTCTGATGTGCGTACACACCATCGGACCAAAATCCCCTCGGACCAGAACGCGGTGACGTAGAACACAACGACGTGATGAAAAAACGAAGTTCAATGCTTCAAGCATGCGTTGACTTGATTCTGAGCATGCGCGGGATTTTGGTCCGATGATTTCGTGTACTAACCATCGAACATGTCCGACAGACAGGTTTCCAGCGAACAGGTTTCTAAGCATGTTTTGAAACTTTTGTCCACTGGAAAACGGTCCGATAGGCCGTACACACAATCGAACATATCCGCTGAATCTGGTCTGCGGACCAGTTTCAGCGGACATGTTCAATCGTGTGTTCCCGGCCTTACACTTATGTGCATGCAGTAATTTATTTCAAACATTTTACATATTTACTTATGTCATGTATTGGGTCCTTTCTCAAAATGACCCCAACCTAAGGGAGCACTCCTTCCACATACCACCACACCACTTTAGGAAGGAGTTGACAGTGGGAATGGGAATGAGCTTATTTTTACATATCGTGCTGCTGAAATATGATATAAATTGATGTTGCCAGTAATTGTAACATAATATTTTATATTGAATGATATATTGTGTTATTGCAGTCTGATTATGTACAGGCAGGTTGATAAATATTAATAAGATATATAGTATTATAATAATAATAATAATAATAATAAAACAAGTATTATTTTTTATCTTTGAATTACGTGTTGGTGTTTTAATTTCCTGGTGGCACATTTTTTTGGATTGAGCATATGGTATTTTGTTGGATGGTGCTCCCAGAGAAGCTAAATCAAATAAATCTATGTATGGGAACACATTACCTTTTCACATTGATGTAGTAATGGAGTAGGGTTTTTGCTATTGATGAGCTCTTTCCTGGAGATATTCCCATTTTTCTTGCCCCAGTGTTCCTGGAATAGGAAATAGGGGAAAAAAAAATCAACAGCAATGTCACAGTCTTGAATAATACAACGTGCTATGAAAGGTTTCAACTCTTTTCATATGTTGCGCCGCTCATTTTTGTAGAAATAGCAGTTCATGTATTTCTTTAAAAGCTATTAAAATTAAACTTTGAAGCTTTGTCATTCTCAATGATGTCTTTTAAAGTTTATTTATACTCCTGAATTTGTGTACAAGGTGACATTTCAGAGATTCCGTAGACACTTCTTTATGATAAATACATGCATAATACTCTTGAAACAAATTGAAAGATTTAATCCTCGGAAGAAAAGTGCAAGATAATGGCTACCTTCCAAAGTTTAGCTGAAAAGGACATTCAAAAACAGAAAAGAGGACATACAAATCCAATTTAACATTGACAAAAAGAAGGGCACATATCAATTTTAAAGGTGAAATAAATATAATTTAAAATAAAATGTATACTTGATAATAGTTTACTAGAAATTCCAGTGCACTAAGTCTAGAAATGTTGTATATGTTTTATAAGACATTATGTAAAACGAAAAAATGGATGTAGAGTAGAGAAGTGGTTTCACCTAGAGCAACCAGTCATATGTTACATTTGTTTTTCATATCTGTGTTGAGAATCGGATGGAAAATTGAAAAAGGGAATGGTTGCTATCACCTCTTTCCTATGTGCTAGACTGTATACATATTTCCAAATAAATATATAAAGCCCAGCTCAGATATTTGGAGCTTATAGAGAACTGTTTCTCTTTGCTCCTGAAGCTGTACAAACCTGTTGATTTACCCTACCTATGGAAACCATAGATTCTCTTTAACCACTTAAGACCCGGACCAATACGCTGGTAAATGACCCAAGGTGTTTTTGCGATTCGGCACTGCGTCGCTTTAACAGACAATTGCGCGGTCGTGCGACGTGGCTCCCAAACCAAATTTGCGTCCTTTTCTTCCCACAAATAGAGCTTTCTTTTGGTGGTATTTGATCACCTCTGCGATTTTTATTTTTTGCGCTATATACAAAAATAGAGCGACATTTTTGAAAAAAAACCCACTATTTTTTACTTTTTGTTAAAAAAAAATCAAATATGGGGGCCCCGAACCGCACTTAGGCAGGGACGTAAATTTACGCCCTTGTGCCTGTACGTGCCATTCTGTGGCCGTATATGTGCGTGCGGGGGTCCTTAAGTGGTTAAAGTTTAACGCCATGCAAATGGCTAAATACACAGTTTAAATACATATAAGAGAGCTGTTCAGCCTATCAAATGATTATTATTTTTGTCCATCCAGTTCTGGGATTGAACAATTCTGTGGCATTGCTCCGCCACACAGCACAGTTCTGACCTTTTTTTTAATTGCATGGGACAGAACCACATGGGGATGCAGCATCATGCAGTTTTGTGAGTAATGCAGGCATTTTGCCGAAGTGTGGGGTAGCCATTAAGAATTAATGGAACCCTGCGCATTTGCTGATGGGCAGTGCATTTCTCTTGCATGGTGGCAACGCAATAGTTTTGAACTAAAATACTTTGTTAACTTAGGATAGGACCCCTATAGTTTTCTTTTTAGCCTTTTCAACATATTGCCCATGCTAATGAATGTTGTAGTGTGTTTGCATACAGTAGACTTGAAGTCCTCCCATTTATGATCTGTATCCTCGATAACAATATTCCCACCTTGTCTGAAGGGTCAGTTTATGAATGTTTCCTCACAAAATTCACATTAGAAAAATGTTGAAAGTTGTGTGAATCTTGAATGAAGTCATTTACAAAAGAGGTCTTGAAGCGCAGCCCACACCTTTGGAACTCTTAAAATTAAGTGTTTTTATCGATTTGCTTGTTGCTTATGCCTTCAATTAAAGCAGAACTACTGACATTTAAGAAGTACAGCTAAATAGCGTGTTTGACTTAATTTCTCCTATTGATCACAGGAGAGCACTCCTGTGCCCCATTTTCAGCAGACAGAGGGCTGAAGCCAGCTGTCAGCTGACATAACAGAGCCAGTCCAGGCTTGGAAAAGATTGTGATCCAATGAAAACCTAAGCCAGATGACCCCCCACCACAGCCCAGTTCTCCAGTGAGGGTGGGGGAGGGCAGAGCAGAGAGCCGGTGACTGACAGTCTGCTCATGGAGCACTGAGAACTGATCAGCTGTCTTTGAGTGCTTTGTCAGCCTGATGCGGTACACACGATCACTTTTTATGATGAAAAAAAACGACGTTTCAAGTGATGAAACAAAACGACGTTTTTCAAACTTCATTTTCCAAAACGACGTTGCATACACACCATCGTTTTTCCAAAATGCTCTAGCAAAGCGTGGTGACGTACACCACGTTCGACGGCACTCTGTTCCATTGAAGCTCCATCTCATAACTTGCCTCTGAGCATGCACGGCTTTAAAAACTTCGTTTTCAACATCGTTTTGCCCACAGACCATCACTTTTTATGACACAAAAAACGACGTTTTGAAAAACGACACAAAAAATTCAAGCATATTCAAATTTTTTTTGGTCGTTTTTTTGAAGACATAAAACGACGTTTTGCCCACACACGGTGATTTTAAATGACATTTTTGAAAACGTCGTTTTTTTTCATCACAAAAAATGATCGTGTGTACGTGGCATTAGAGTCGGTGGGGGACCAATGCTGCATCCACTTACGTAAGTATAACAAATAAACTTCTCTTTTAAAGTAGAGCAGAACTCAAATATAAGTGCATTTGTACTTACAGATTTCTTTTAGCCCCTCCCCCCTAAAAAAATACCTGTTGATCCTGCCAGTGAAGTTAGCTAAATGCAGCTTTCTATGTTGCTGTGGCAATGATGCTACACTGCTCCTGAATTCAGAGCAGAGTTGCCACTCTCATGTAGGCTGTGCCTGCTTGCATTACAGAGGGATGAGAAATCGGTTTTACGGTTATTAGCATTGTTACTGCTGATTCACAAGCCTGTAGCTTGTCAGTCAGCAGCTGGCTGGGTCTAGCCCTGTCCACTATATCCTGAATTGACAGCACTACCTCTGATCCTGAAACACTCCCTCTGTGATCTGCATTGTTTGGGAAAGGGAACCTATCAGAAACAAATTAAGAAGGATTTGAATCAATCAGGGAAGGTAAAGCAAGTTTTTGTTTACTTGATTAGTCTTGTACATCACATAGAAATTGCAACTGACACTTGTTTAAACTTCCATACAGCAGACTTTAGTTGTACTTTAAATTATGCTATGCTCACTTACTCCCAGATTTTCCTTTATATGATCATTTATAACACTCTCTGCATTTTTTTTTATATCAACAGGTCCAGCTGAGCATCATCTTAAATTGGGGTTTTTATTAAATGTCCCATTGTCTTGTAATATGTTTATAAATGTCTGCTCTTTCAATGTCCCAGTGATGCTATTACAATGGTCAATTTCTCTCCCTTTTATTACCACCAGCCCATTCAGCCTTTCCTATCAGTGTAAGAAAATATTCTATGATGAAAGTAATTTTAATTCCTCACAGCTGACTGTCAGATTCTTACTTTTTTGGGCTAGTCTGCACCAGCAAATGAGAGCTGGAATTTGGTTGGTTGCTTTGGACAATTTAGACAATCTCTGTATACAGTGTTGGCTTAAAGTCTTCCTATTGGACTACCCCTTTCAATAATTTGTCCTATGTAGAACTCCAAACCAATAGAAATAGCAGTAGAAAACATGTTTCTGAGCAACATAGGAAACATTGAGGCATTTTAATATGGTCTTTACAAAGACATGTTGTGGTTACTGCTGTCTGGTTTGATAAAGAATGAAAATGGTTACGTTGCCCTCAATACATTCTTTGTTGTTTGGCTCCTTTGACACACTTTCTTTTTTTATTTAAAAATAATATATCTAACTGTTACTTGTCTTTCTGTTCAGTCTATTGATGCCTCAGAGGTAACAAACATTTTGAATTGATTGTCGCTTTTCACTATTAGCAAAGAAAAAGAAAGCAAGACTACGCTAACGATTTTTCTTCCGATACGTGACCATTAAATGAGGAAAAAATAAAAAAAGAGAAAGTGTCCACACTTTTGCCTTTTAATTGGGGCATTTAACAGGACAAAGTTGGAAAGCAATTAAGGGGAAAAACATTTTTGTCCTGTCGATCAATTAGGTTTCCAAGTAAATAGCAGAGAGGTAATGATTATGTCCATGCCAGCAAATTATTGTCCTTTCTCTCTCTCTCTCTTTATTTTATTTTTAAAAAACAATTTATACATTTAATTCAGCCCTTGAAAAAACGACTGCCCTGCCAATTATCTCTCTGTGTGAAGAGAATTAGTTGGGTCTACTTCAAATTTCTCTTCATCTGTTGCCTACTTTCTGATTCCCTTTAATGATAGACTAATGTGCTATGTGAAAAAAGGGAGGATCTTCCGAAATATGTGAAGTGTCTATAGTGGCTTTTTGGTACCTGTGAAGAGGCCCCTTGAAGAAGCTTAAAGGACAATGGAATATTGCGGCTGTCTGTGGTTTATTTTGTCCACACGATTCATTTCACACGCACCCAGGCAACTGATGAATGGAGGATTAACACAAATCTTCACCTTATTGAAATGAGTGATTCAAAGCAAACAAATGGGACTAGCTGGTTTGGAATATGAAATTAAAGATTTTCTCAGTTCTTTTGTCTTCTGGAGGTCAGCCTAAAACTGTGTCTAAAAATGAGAACATCAGACGGTTGTGTTAATGTTTCCTCTATCAATAGTAACCTCTGTTTAGTCGTAACTATGTTGCATTTAGTTTCCTGTATGCAGCATAGACATTAGAGATGAATACATTGTTTTACCAAAATTGGGATTTTACCTGGACCAAGGCAGTTCTTAGAATTCTGCAAACTTTTGGCAGGTGTTAGCAAAACCTCTGTGCCATTTTGCCTCAGTGTGTAAATTTATAGACATGATTGTGTGCGGTTCAAGTCTCCTTGTATAAAAAGGAGCATAGTAGTTACTGTATTTGGTGTGTACTTTGTCTCCCTCAGGAAGGTGAGAGGTGCTGTGCTAAGTTATCATCATTATCTTCAGCAAATCAGAGATATATATTATGTCAGTAATTGCACAGAGATTGATGGGCTGGGCTGGATAGTGCCACACATAAAAGTTAGTAAAAAAAGAAAGCTGCTTATGGTAGAAATATGAGCAACATAAAATAAAATAAAAATTCAAACAGTGTTGGTGCTGCACCGTTTATTTGTGTAATCTCGCTGTGATCAATATATATTATCATATGATAATTGTGCCAAAAAATAAATAAAAAAAATAACTAAATGCAAATTTATTATTCAGCATAAATAAGGAAAAAAAGGTCCATTCAAGTAACTCATTGGTCATGTGCAAAATCAATAGTACACTTTGCTCACTTCCTGTGAGACCGCATAAATAGGCATAATAGAGAATTTAAACAGTGACTAATAGAAAATAAACAAACATCAATAAAAAGTAAATTTTTTTTAGTACAGTGCAGATAGTAAAATGTTATTATAGACAAGTGTGTCCCTTCACCATTAGGAGTGTGTTAATTTAGTGTTTCTTCCTTCTAGTGACACCTAAGTTCTCATAAGCCTCTCAACTTACTGCTGTAAGGTAACAGCATGTAATGGTATCTTTTTCCATCCCTTGTTGTATATTCCCCCTGCCTCTAGGGGTCATCCTGTGGTTTATCAAGTTGATGTATCTCTTTGGTAGTGTTTTTGTTCTCAATGGTGCTCAACATCCCTTGTGACAGCATGGGTCATGACAGGTCCTCTTTATGGAGAGATCTGGGCTCTGGCCTCCCATGCAGCCGATCAGACACAGATCAGTCTGATCATCTGCTTTCCTGGCCAGGTTACAGAGAGGAACAACATCAGTCCCTGTCTTTCTGTATAGGGCAGCAATCGCCACATCGCTCCTAGGCCCTGTGATGGGACAGAGCCTGGGAAAGGTGACAGCGGCCACTCGGATCACTTCTGCCTAAAAGGGAATCGCTGGCTGAAAAGACACATGCTGGGATGATGCCTGTAGGTCCAGGCATTATCCTGGTTTAAACCACTGAAACCCAAGGACGTCCATGGATGTCCTCATGATAGGAAGTGGTTAAACAAAAGCCTGAAAAAAATTAATTAACCCCATATAGTTGCCAACATAAAAAAAATGTCATTAACAAGTAGGGTCAGGGAAGACACAAGATGATATAATGGTTGAGAAGAATGGGTGTAGATCGTACTGGACTGACTCTATCAGTCAGTGTTGTAGATTGGTAGGGTGTGGGCAGAGTGAGGTCCGTGCCCAGTTAGGAAAAAGGTGGTGATGAGCCCTGTTTTCGGGCTTGGGCTGCTACCTAGGTGTGCGTCCTTATGGTTGACTTGTGTAATGTACAAGAAATGTACAAGAAATGAGGATGAAGGAGCACCCGGTAATCAAATTGGTAATTAATTTGTGAGGAAAAAATTGTTGTGGAATGATCCTGTTGATGGGTGCCTTTGGCACATGGATCTGGACAGTTAAAAGTTATCAGCGCTGGCTGTGTGTTCAGAGTCATTCCACAACAATTTTTACTAGCAACCCAGATGAAGGGAGTGGCCCAGATTCACAGAGCAATTACGCCTGTCTAACTGGTGTTAGACAGGAGTAATTTCAAATTTCGCGCGCCGTATCACTAGTTTGAATCCTCAAACCATGATACGGCAGCTTCGGCTTCGATCCGAGAGGCTTACGTCCTCGTAAGCCTTCGGATCTACACTGCGATATTTTTGCGGCCGCTGGGAGGAGTTCGCGTCGTTTTCATGCGTCGGGATTTGCAAATGAGTTTTTACGGCGATCCACGAAGGTACGAGTGTCCCTCGCAATCGCCTACGTCATTTTTTGTCTACGTAATGTTAGAGGAGCTTTTTGCTGGTCTAACAGTGCGTAACCCATGTAAAGTATGGCCGTCGTTCCCGCGTCGATTTGAAAATATATATATTTTTTTAATGTAACTCGTTCGGGAATAGGAATGTACGTAAACGACGCTACTACGACGTGACAACGTGTTTTCGCGCAATGCACGGCGGGAAATTTGCGAACGGAGCATGCGCAGTTCGATCGCCGCGGGAACGCGCCTATTTTAAATGCTTCACGCCCCCTACTCGCGCAGATGGATTGCGACGGGAGAAATACACTACGCCGCCGTCGTTTACTGGACAAAATCTACCTGGATTCCACGTAGAGCCAGGTAAAAAACGGCGGCGTAGTGTATTTCTGATACTCTACGAGAATCTAATTCTCTGTGAATCTGCCCCAGAGTCTCTAGTCCCCCAAAACATGTTGGCCTCTTTTTATTGCTGAAATTTCAAATAAAATACAAATTAATTACCGTAATTATCTTTGACCACCGAGCGCTCCTTTATCTTAATTTATTCTATACAAGATGATATAAGGAAGATTAAGATTAAGATTTAGTAACTGTTCTGCTCATTTACTGCATGATCTTCAAACCAAAAAAATATTCTTTCTTTAATGCATAAAGATTTTTTTAATGCATAAAGATTTTTTTTCTGCTGAGGATTTGTTAAAGGTAAGAAATCACGCCTTATTCCCTATGCACCCAATGCCTCAGAATATACTCGGGATATTTTTATTGCTATAGTTAGTATTCCTTTAATGTGCAGCAATAATATTGTATTAGCATGCAAGAACTAAGAATAATTTATAAATAATACAAATATTGGTATTGAAGTTGTCCTGAAAATAATACTGACTCTTTTTGCACTGCGTTCTCTATGCATCTGTTAGGGCTTTCGCAAAAACAACAACATACCAGGTTCAATCATCTCACTGTGTGCTTGTCAGAGAATCACTACAATGTTTACACAAAAACCCATTTATCCACATGTCAGAGGAATACAAATATATTTATAGTTGGACTGCAAAACTTTACTAATGCCTCGTACACGCGATCGGTTTTCCCAATGGTCGGGAAAACTGGCCGTGTGTATGCTCCATAGCAGTTTTCCCGACAGGAAAACTGCGAGCAAAAAATGAGAACTTGTTCTCTTTTTTTCCCGCCGTGATTCTCTGTGTTTTTTAGCTCGGCAGTTTTCCTATAGGAAACACTGCAGTATAGCATACACACGGCCGGTTTTCCCAACCAAAGCTGTCATGGCAGTTTTCCTGTCGGGAAAACCGTCCGTGTGTACACGGGGAAAAAGCAACCGAGCAGATTCTCGGTTTTCCCCTCGGTTTTCCCGGCGGACTTTTGACTTGATAAAGTAAACACCAAATACAATGATCTCTGTGCTTGTTTTTGATTATAGATGCAGAAGTCAAAAATGGGAATGAGTTTCGGAGTCCAAATAGCTTCTTTTACCAATCCAGATAGACTCTGGGACTAAAGAGGAGGAGGAGGAGGAGGAGGGCATAGGACTGCTGCAAAGCACACTGTAACATTTAGTCCCTTGGAGAGACTGCAGCACTGTGTGGGATGGCTGCAGAACAGCCTAACAGAGTGGGTTTGCTGGTCATTCATCATCTACACCCACAGCCATACAGAGCGGGTTTGCTGGTCATTGTCTACAGCCATATATAGTGGGTTTGCCAGAGCTTGAGACACTATTCCACGAGGGGCCCCTCTGCCCTCAGTCCCCCCAGCTAAAGCACATGATTAGTGAGAGGGTTGTCAACTCACAAAACACTTTGCCTCACAAAACCAAGCAAAATTCTAGCTAACACAGTTTGCCATCCGTTTCCGTACTACTGTACTTATACCACTGAGCAGTGCCACATTACCTGTTCTGGATTACCATGTTAGCTCAGATCCACTTAATCCTTCTGCACTTGCTGCTTGCCCTTTTCATTAATGTTAAGCCTTGTTCAAATTACTCTGAGGGGTCTTCCTCAAGTGCTCACCCTTTTGAACTGGTTGAATCTGAAAGCCACTTACCATTACCATTAGTGCACTACTGAAAGGAACCCAACCACACTGGCAGAAATAAAACAAAATTTCCCTAATTTTGGAGATTTTTTTCTCCCTGTTTCATAGTATTTACATAAACTTTAGCAATTCTTCACCTTCCTGAACTATAAGTCCTGCGGGCGGACTTGGATTTAGCAAAGTCACTCCAAGGCCTAAGGCAGTGTAATCTATGGGAGGGTTTATACTATCTGTTTCTGACTCTGTTACAGTTTAAGCTGATTGGCAAAACCTGGGCCAATACCCGTAATCATCCCACATTTTAAGTGTATCATTAACATTGTTATTCATTTCACCTTTTATTCTTACATGCTTTTACCCCACTTTTTTTTTGACAATATATTAAGTTTCTCTTACTAATTGATCAGGTGCACACCCCCTGTGCACACATATGGACAGCCTTCTAAACTTCCTTAAAGGTCCAATAGAACAATAAAAATGTAAAAAAGACCATCTGTTCCGCTAATATTGGTGGCCAGAACTTTAAAGAAGTGGATATAGAAAAATAAAGTGGCTCTACTGTAGACAGACTATTTACTGTATACTGTAGTGATAGCTTTGGAAAAGTTACAGATAATAGCTGATTTTGTGGACATTATTCATGATTTTGAACAAGCTTCTTGTATTACCACTCTTATTTAGTTACTGCTTAGAAGGCTCTCTGGCTGAAGCATTGGGCAGCATATGCCTCTCTTAAACAGGGCCTTTGTGTTATTCCATATAACAGGAAGGCTCTGTTTGGTAAGACATTGGATGAAGTGATGCAGAAGGTAGCTGGTAATGGGTGGAAATTCAGGGTTAATAGACAAAAGAAGAAAGCAGCAGTCATTTAAGTTCAGAGGCTATCATGGTCAATCTAAGAAGACAAACCAGGGTATGAGTTTTTAAGATACCAGTGGGGTGTGATTTAAGGATCTTTTCTCAGGTCTATCATGCATAAGCAGTCCTTTAAGAACTTAGAGAAGTTGTTTTGAGGATCGGCCCACCCAGAAGCTTCTAGTTGGTAGCAGACTCTCCTTGTTCCTTGAGGTCTGGTTGGACAGAATTTTAGATCACTGGGTTGTAGATATCGTGCAATGGGTTTACTATATCTAAATTGTCAAGTAGACTTTCAAGGATGTCTTAATGTCGATTACAGAAGTGGCTACCCATATATCCAGAGAAGGAACCTCTAGATTTACAGTACTGTGCAAAAGTTTAAGGCAGGTGTGGACAAATGCTGTATAATAAATTTAAATTATTATCAATTAACTAAATGGAAAGAAAATGAACAGAAGAGAAATCCAAATCAAATCAATATTTGGAGTAACCACTTTTTGCCTTCAATACGTCATTGATTCTTAATTTCTTCTGGGTACACTTGCACACAGTTTTTGAAGGAACTTGGCAAATAAGTTGCTCCAAACATCTTGGAGAACTATCCACAAATCTTGTGTGGATGTAGGCTGCCTCAAATCCTTTTGTCTCTTTATGTAATTCCAGACAGACTCAATAATGTTAAGATCAGGGCTCTGTGGGAGCCATATCATCACTGTCCTTGTTCTTCTATACACTGAAGATAGTTTGTAAAGATATTGGCTGCATGTTTGGGGTCATTTGTCTTGCTGCAGACTAAATTTGGGGACAATCACACATCTCCCTGATGGTGTGGCATGATGGATAAATATCTGCCTATATTTATCAGCATTGAGGATACTATTTATCTTGATCAAATCTCCAACTCCATTTGCAGAAATGCAGCCCAAAACTTGCAAGGAACCTCAGCCATAGTTTACTGTTGCCTGAAGATACTCATTATTGTATTGGTCTCCAGCCCTTCACAAACATACTGTCCTTTGCTATAGCCAAATATTTCAAATTTAGACTTATAAATCCAAAGCACATGTTGCCATTTTTCTGCACCTTAGTTCCTATGTTTTCTTGTATAGGACATGGACACAAGGCTAAATGACTCATCTATGCACAAAAACAAAGGAACTGGGGTGCAGATGCATTTAACCTACATTTCACTTCCTTCTAAGATGCAGCAACCTGTTTCAAGGAGAATTTACATCTCCATTGCCCTACATTGGAGAAAGTGGTTCTAATTTGATCAAAAGCCTGTGCACACAGACCCCTGATCGGGTTTACAACTATTTGGCAAGATGCTGAGCATACAGCTTCTGTTTGGTGTAGCACATTGAGGATTTTCATGTGTCTTTCACACCAGTTTTCCATCATTGATATGTCCTGCATTCACCTATAACTAGCAATTGCCTTTATTCTAATACTTATAGTTCTCAAATTCATTAACCCTCCTCTGGCACGCTCATTTGGCACTCTCTCCAAAGATAAGCTGAACCAACCAACAGCTATAACTGTTGATGGTGCACATTGTAAATCTGTAATTCTATCCTATGCTGTTTAAGTTTATGGCATTCCATTCATTTATGTCTACATCAGTTATTGTAATAGTAACATTGAGCAGTATCGGGGGCCTAATTCATGCAAGTTTTACCACTCCCTATAGACAAGGGGCCAGATTCTCAGCGGCGCTACGACGGAGTATCTCAGATACCCCGTCGTATCGCCGTTTTTTTTGTCTCGTATCTATGCGCGTGATGCTTAGCATCACTTTTGCATAGATACGCTTCTACATCCGACAAGTGTAAAACCATTACACTTGCGGATCGTAGTTGTAATGACAACTCCGGCCACTAGGTGGCCTTTACGTTGTTTTCGCATTTGCATGTGCAAATGAGGTAGTACGCCGATTCCCGATCACTTTTTTTACGCCTCCCCGTCGTCGCGTACGTCGTTTTTGTCCGCGTAAGGTTACCCCAGCTTCTATGTGGAGTAACCTCACGAAGTACCGTTGGATGCCGTCGGGTCCCGTCGGATGCCATGTTAAGTATGGCGTCGGGTCAGCGTCGGCTTTTTCCGTCGCTTACGTCATTTTACTAACTCGTTCGCGAATAGGGAGTTGCGTAAATGACGCTCACGTCGTTTTGACGTTGGTTTCAACTACGCTTTTCGACGTGAGCTGGAGCATGCGCACTGGGCTTTTTCCCCGGCCAGCGCATGCGCAGTTCGTTCAACGCGGGGGCGCGCTTAATTTAAATACAAGCCACCCCATTTGAATTGCGTGGGTTTACGCTGGGCGATTTACGCGACGCAGGCGAAAACTACGGAGCAAGTGCTTTAAAATAAAGCACTTGCTCTAGTACGATTCGGCGGCGTAGTGTAACTGGCTTACGCTACGCCGCCGGAATTCTATGAGAATCTGGCCCAAGATGTACATTATAAACCCAACTGGTAATAAATTGTCTTGCCTAATATTTGGGCTTGCTTTTGCCATTTTCTACTTTGTTGTGTATACAGCAGCTGCAGGTAGCCTGGTTTGCCTAAACACCTGCAGTGTTATAACCTCAAGAGCTCAAGCCAGTCAAGGGCCAGATGTACACAGTATATGGATGACACATTCAACAAATACTGTAGTACAATAAAAAGATTAAATTGTGCCTAGCATCAGATAAATGGTGTTATGGTATGTACATACTTAGTAACTGTAACTGATAGGTGTAACATGTCCTGGTATTTATTACCAGGGGGTCGTAGTACTCCCCCTGACAATCTCTTGATCTGTTTTTCTCTCCAGGAGGACAGCAATATCAGAGTCTCCATCTAGACTGAGCTTCTAATCATGTAATTCCTGTATGTGTACAGTTCTTGCACGAGTTTATAATGTATGGCACAGATCAGCCCCTTCTGTAAGCTCTCATCTTGTGACTTACTGTAGTTAAAATTTTGCACTCTGATCACTGTGGGAGAACACACTGAAGAAATGCTTCCTCCTGCCTTAAGCAGACTGATGATCATCATCCCAGACAGACAGTGTCACAATTTTGGTGATGCCAACATAAGAGAACTCCCACGCATGCGTATGAGTGATGAGTGATGAAAATGGCCAAAGATTGGTACCTGAAAGCCAACCAGTTGAAGATGTCAGTGACCAGTGGAGAGCTCCAGGACACTGTAGCACTGTAAAGAAATTGAATAGTTCAGCTTTAAAATCTTTACACAATTGTGTAATTTTTACAAGGCTTCAAGATTTGGGTATCCATCAAGAAGTGCGTAAAGTGGTTAGATATTTTATGCAAAGTGCCTTGGTGTAACTTTCCTGCAAGGTTTAGGTTTCCATGTCAATGACAATTAACCTTAAAGGGGTTGCAAGGGTTCATGTTTCATGCATCCTATGCATTAAGGTGAAAAAACATCCGACAATACCGCCCCCCCAGTCCCCCCCCTTTAACTTACCCGAGCCCGTTCAACTGCTGTGCTCGCCAGATACAGACTGGGGTTCAAACCAAAAACTTTGATAATTACATGGTAGGGGAGGCCCAATCTGGAGTGTAATGGTGGCTTTTGGTCAAATATAGAAAACTGAAAACCCCCTATTGATTCCATTATGCACTACTAAACGTAAGGGGAATTAGTAGTCAAGTAAGTAAAAAGTAGTATGTTTTATTAAAAGTTAACATTATATCATGCACATAGATAACAATCAAGAAAATCATTTGGCTTCAGAAATCGAGTTTATAGCCTAAATATATATTTTACTATACTAATATCTTAATATGACTTTACGTCTATTGAGAACATAATTTCATTGTTTTCAAGTGTGTTATTCTATGTATATTTTATGTAAATCTCTTAACAGGTTTTCAGAGGAATAAATGATTAAAGGGGCAGTTATCTACATCCTTCATCACCATGGGGTGCTCTCATTTAGGACATTATATAGAGATCTCGTGTGTTGCTATGTGCATATGTAGAAGGTCTGGAAGTCCCCAGTGGAGCATAAGGAGAGGAAGAAGTACCATCCCCCCATTAGTCCCAGTAGAGGTTCATGAGACTTCGGGGTGGCATAGCCTATACCCCAAGCGTCTTCATGTGGATGGTAAAGGGAATGTGCAGATGATCCATTCAAAGTGCACCTACAATTAAAAAGTAAGGTAAAATTTAAGTGATACATTTTAAAGTCCCAAGTTATATTTGCATTAACATTAATCTGAACTAAATTATATAACACAATTTCAATGCTTTCAGGCTTTTTTGCCATCTGTGTCTATTGGGGAGAATTCCTTTTACTTCCTGTCATATAGACAAAACAGGAAGTAAGTAAACATATCCCCAAAGTAAAGGAAATTATATTGGCAATACATTGGCTAGCAATGTGGTTTTTTATCTGTTCGTTTATTTGGTTCATGGACATCATTTCACCAGTCTCATCCAAAGGTTGTTTTTAGGCTTTTTTTTCATTTTTGGGGCTGACTTCTTACCACCTCCTTCTTTGCAACCTTAGTTGTAGGTAAAGTCACATAAGATTGTGATTCAGAGGAATGTATATTTTCCGAGTCCTCACCCTTGTGAGGACCTTTACTAACTCATTTGCCTTACTGTCATCTGAAAATTTTCTGCAGTGCCATGAACACAGACAAATAAATGGAAATTATGTACATACAGTTCATGCAACACAGATCATTTGGACTAACTTTTGCACTTCAACTGTGGTTTTCAGAAATTGAGGATCCTCGAAAAAGTAATATGTATTCACTAGGGCTGTGCAAATTAACTTTTAATTGATTGATTAATCTTTAATTTTTTTGATCAATCAAAATGTTTTTGATCGATTAAAATTCTTTTGATTGGTACTCACCTCTCCGCTGGCTTCTGGGCCTTCAGGGAGTTCCGTAGGAGATCCGGTGATGTCACGGACACCGGCGGGGGTTGCCGTATCCATCTGAAGGGCTCCTTTGCTGTGCCTTAATATCTGCATGCCGACGGGACCTTACTAGCTGCCACACACAAGGGATGTTGCACTTCCCTCAATCAACCTGGGATTCTACAACCATCCACTGGGAGTTGTGATAGTTCCCTTCACGGGACATCTACATGCCAACGGACTGATGTTAACCCCTCCTCATCTGGATTCAGCAGTGGTATCGTTGTACACATTTTTGTACAAGTATCATACTTAGCTACATGTTTTTATGGCTGCTTTTGGTACCGTTTGGTATTACTCGCACCATTTTTACAGTTTATGTAGCTACATCGATTTTATCGCCAGGGCAATATTTATTTTGTTACCTACTTAAAGACTATAAAAGTTTTAATGCTATTACCATCAAACGCTGCCTTTGTGTGTTTTTTGTATCCTGCTATCCATTTTTCCAGTGTTTGGTGACTGCACTGGGAATCAGCCTGCAAGGAGATCAGCTAAAAGTAGTTGGATCTGTATGTGCGTTATAATTAATCGAAATTTATCGATTAATCAATTAAAAGAAAAAAACGATTAATCGAACACAAAAATTTTGATCAGTAACAGCCCTAGTATTCACCTTTTTTTCCAGTGGCTCCACTTTAGACAGAATTTACTTCTTTCAGGTCTTGCACAAACTGGTACTTCAATGGTTTCCAAGAAAATGTCACTTTCTCACTGTGAGACATAAGTGCTATCTAGTGTTGAGCGGAATACGCCATATTCGATTTCGCGATATTTCACGAATATATAGAAGAATATTCATGAAATATTCGTTAATATCGAATATTCGTGATATTTTATCAAAAAAATAATTTTTGCGAAATTTCGCTAATGCGAATGCGAAATTGATTGCGAAATTCTCGTCAACACGCGAAAAAGGAGATCATTTCCTGGATTACTAAACTAATATGCACTAAACACTAATGCCACGTACACACGATCACTTTTTGTGATGAAAAAAACGACGTTTTAAAAAACGTCATTTAAAATGATCGTGTGTGGGCAAAACGTTGTTTTATGTCTTCAAAAAAAACGACCAAAAAAAAATTCCAACATGCTTGAATTTTGTGTGTCGTTTTTCAAAATGTCGTTTTTTGTGTCATAAAAAGTGACCGTGTGTGGGCAAAACATCGTTTAAAACGACGTTTTTAAACCCGCGCATGCTTAGAAGCAAGTTATGAGACGGAGCTTCAATGGAACAGAGTGCCGTCGAAAGTGTCTTACGTAACCGCGCTTTGCAAGAGCATTGTGGAAAAACGATGGTGTGTATGCAATGTCGTTTTTGAAAATGAAGTTTGAAAAACGTCGTTTTGTTTCGTCACATAAAATGACGGTTTTTTTTCATCACAAAAAGTGATCATGTGTACTCTACTTACACAAACTTATATGACTAAACTAAAGCTAATTTTTTTTTGTTTTTTGTTTTTTTATACACAAAACACAGAAGGGCAGAGAAAGTATTTGCGAATATTCGTAATACGAATATTCGCATTGCGAATATTCGGCAACATAAAAGGATCGCCTCAGCTACTCGGCCCAGGGTCTCTAATCATACCAGCAATGCTTTTAGACGTCAATGGAGATCACTAGGATGTGATCTGTTTTAAAAATAAATTTGAAAAAATACGAATATTCGCAATATCGAATATTCACCGCGATATTCGATTTATTCGTGAATACTCGAATATGCAATATTCGTTACGAATATTCGCAATGCGAATATTCGTGAGCAACACTAGTGCTATCATAAACTCACATAAGTACATCTATATACTGTATATACACTGAGCAAAATTATAAACGTGTCACTTTTGTGTTTGCCCCTATATATCAAGAGCTGAACACAAAGATCTACAACTTTTTCTATGTACACAAAAGGCCTATTTCTCTCAAATATTGTTCACAAATCTGTCTAAATCTGTTAGTGAGCACTTCTCCTTTGCCGAGATAATCCATCCACCTCACAGGTGTGTCATATCAAGACGCTGATTAGACAGCATAATTACTGCACAGGTGTGCCTTAGGCTAGCCACAATAAAAGGCCACTCTAAAATGTGCAGTTTTACTCTATTTGGGGGGTTCGGGGGTCTGAAAACCAGTCAGTATTTGGTGTGACCACCATTTGCCTCACTCAGTGCAGCACATCTCGTTCGCGTAGAGTTGATCAGGGTGTTGATTGTGGCCTGTGGAATGTTAGTCAATTCCTCTTCAATGGCTGTGCGAAGTTGCTGGATTTTGGCAGGAACTGGAACATGCTGTCGTATACGCTGATCCAGAGCATTCCAAACATGCTCAATGGGTGACCTGTCCGGTGAGTATGCTAGCCATGCAAGAACAGGGATGTTTTCAGCTTCCATGAATTGTGTACAGATCCTTGCAACATGGGGCCGTGCATTATCATGCCGCAACATGAGGTGATGGTTGTGGATAAATGGCACAACGCCTCAGGATTGCGTCACGGCAAAGGAAAAGTGTTCACTATCACAGATTTACCCTGGTTCACCCTGGTGCGTTTTGACATGTGATTTAAAATGTCAAATCAGCGGCATTTGCCAGCAAGTGCTGGCAATGGCACCATCCTTATCGGTGCAACGCTGCATCTCTGTTGATTGGCTCTTCCTCACTCGAGTCTGACAGACGCGAGTAGAGGAGAGCCGATCGGTGGCTCTCCTGATAGGGGGGGTATACACTGATTGTTTATCAGCATAGCCCCCCCGTGGATGCCCACACTGGGCCACCAGGGAAGCCACCAGGACCACCAGGGAATGGGGAAACATGTGGATGGCCAGGTATGTACTCCATGGCCATCCACATTAAAAAAAAAAAAAAAAACTCCCAATATATGCCAATCAGTGCCCACAAATGGGCACTGACTGGCAACATGGGCACAACATATAAAAAAGTGATACTCAGCAATGCCACCATCAGTACCATCAGTGTCACCCCTCAGTGTCCATCAGTGCCACCCCTCAGTGTCCATCAGTGCCACTTCTCAGTGCCCATCCATGCCCATCAGTGCCCACCTAACAGTGCCCATCTGTGCCACCTAGATGGGTCCATGAGTTGCAGTCAGACATTGAGAGAGCAGGACGCTCTCCAACGAGTCACTCTCTCAGGGATAGTGCAGGGTCCTCCCACTGTGCGGCTCCAGGCCTCACAGACAGGCAGGCAGGGTTTCCATCTCCCTGTCATCCACCTGCCATCCACCTGCCACCACTCGGACTAGCTGCTCTCCCCCCTCCTGGACTTCCACCTGACCTGGTAAGCCACTTCTTGGGAGCTGCAGGCGGCCGTCCTTCTCAGGACAAGCCACAGCAGCCTCCCCCAATCCCCACGGCTTTTCCCCGCTCCTCACCCCCATACCTCTACCCCTGCTCGGGCGTCCTTTCCGCCAGCCATCCCCACAAGCCCCACAAGCCACCGCTACCCTCGGGCGTTTTTTTTTTTTTGTTCCCTCCGCGCCGATCAGTGCAGATTCGCGGCAGCCGCGACTTAGGAAAGGCCGCGGCTTCACCCGCGGCCTAGCGGCGCGCCGCTCTTCACCCCCCAATCAGCTGGCTTCCCCCAATCCCCACGGCTTCTCCCCGCTCCTCACCCCCATACCTCTACCCCCGCTCGGGCGTCCTTTCCGCCAGCCATCCCCACAAGCCACCGCTACCCTCGGGCGCGGTGTTTTTGTTCCCTCCGCGCCGATCAGTGCAGACTCGCGGCAGCCGCTACTCAGGAAAGGCCGCGGCTTCACCCGCGGCCTAGCGGCGCGCCGCTCTCCACCCCCCAATCAGCCGGCACCACCTAATCAATCGGGCCACAAAGCCCCCCCCCACCCCAGTAGAGCCCCTTTGCCCTCCGATCATTTCCCTTAGCCCACCAGGCACCACTCAGCCTGGTACCCCCCAGCCTGGATCCTGCTGCCAGGTCGGCGGCCATCTTCCTCCACCCAGCCCTATCACTCTCAAATTCACTATAACTTGATCCAGGGCTAATACCCGATCGCCTCTTCAGGGGTCAGGAAGGAATTTTTTCCCCTACCGCAGCATATTGGCTCAGCGTGGTGAGGGTTTTTTGCCTTCCTCTGGACCAAGCCCAGGATCAGAGGATTCAGTTATCCTTGTGAATCCACCCCCCCCCCCCCCCCCCCCCGCCCTTGGTTCCACGGCGGACATGGTTAATCGGCAATACTCGGCGGAGATCATTTGGGATCTGGGTCGATCTGCCGCAATTCTGCCGGCCGCCACCAAAAAAGCCCTAAGAAATCTGCGACTTTTGAGGATCGATCGACGATCGACTGCCAGAAATCGCAGCCATTTACCCCAGCCTAAGCACATATCATGTGCATTGATCAACACTAGATCGGCAGTAAAACACCGATTAGAAATCCATGATTTCTTATTACAACATGACTTAGACTGCCTCTTTATTACAGAGAGCTAGCTCACAGCCGACTGTAACTCCATTCTAGGAGAATTGGTGCCAGAAAACTACCGTATTATAACGGAAAACAGAATAGGGCAAAGAGGAGGAGGACTGGCGGTGATCCATAAGACGCGTCTCGTGATCACAAAACCAAGCCTCCAAAACCCTCTTCCATTCATGGAAACCCTTACTCTTCAACTGCAAGTAAACAGCCAGGAGACCGTCCGGATTCTACTCTGCTATAGGCCACCCGGCCCCAAGTCGCAGCTGCTCCCATCTTTGACGGACTTTGTCTCCACCTATACCCTGAACAGCAAACACCTTTTGCTGCTCGGGGACTTCAACCTCTGGGCCAACTCCCCGCAAGACCCCATTGCTGACGCCTGCATCGACCTCTTGGAAGGATTAGGGCTTCAGCAACTAGTATGTGGGCCCACACATGCTTCAGGTCACACGCTCGATCTTATTTTCAGACAAGATCTGGAAATAAAAATATTGGATAATGAACCATTGCCATGGACAGATCACCATGCAATAAAGTTCATTATTTCTGAATTCCCCCCCCTAACAAAAACATGAAATCCAGTGACAACACACTGGACCAGATGTCAGAAGAAGCTCCACTCGGAACTCTTCAAAGCCACGTTAGGGGAAAAATTAAACACAATTCAACCGCACCAAACAGCGGAAGAAACTCTGGAGGCCATAAACACAGCACTATTGCAGTCAGCTGACTTGATAGCACCGAAACGAAAGACTCTGATCAGGAAAAATAACTCTGGCTGGTTCAACAACCAGCTGGCGTTACTGAAGCAAGAGCGCAGAAGGGCAGAAGCAGCCTGGAAAAGAACCTCTTCAGATGAGAACCTCTCGATCTACAAGGCAAAAACCAAAAAATACTACAAGCAAATCTTCGAAGCCAAGAAAAACCATTTTTCTGAGGCTATCAACGGTGCCCTAAATCGACCCCGCGAACTCTTCAAGCTGGTCACTCAGACCATGAATCCAGGATGTCTGGAAGCCCCCAACTTGGATACACAAGAATTTTGCGATGAGTTGTCGGATTGCTTTATTAACAAAATTGAGGCAATCCGGCAAAGCATTCAGCAGAACAATTGCTCTCCCAGCCCCCCCCGTAGTCATTTACACAGCACCGGCAGCAATTCACCACAGTTAGGTGAGTTCACGCTGGAACCCATCTCTATTCAGACCACTAAAAATATCATCGGCACTCTGCGCAACAGCACTGCGCCAAATGATATTATCCCCACTAAACTGCTCAAGGAATGCGCCGATATCCTGGCACCTCCTGTCACGCAGCTTATCAACCAATCCTTCAGGGAGGGCATAATGCCCTCCCAGCTGAAGGAGGGTTTCATTCAACCCATCTTGAAGAAAGCCACCCTGGATCATAAGGATCCACTCAACTGGCGCCCCATAACAGGCCTAAATGTTCTCTCCAAGGTAATGGAGAAAGCTGTGGTACAGCAGCTGCAACTGCATCTAGATACCCACAACTTACTCGACCCACTTCAATCAGGATTCCGTCCCGGTCACGGGACGGAAACAGCATTGCTTAAGATATGGGACGACGTTCTCGAGGCCGCAGACGAAGGAGAATCTTCTCTTCTGGTTTTGCTGGACCTAAGCGCAGCCTTTGATACAGTTGATCACAAGCTGCTATTGACTCGGCTGGCTAAAATAGCCAAAGTCGCAGATCTATCCTGGTTCTCCTCTTTTTTGGAAAACCGTTCGCAAATAGTGAAGCTAGGACCCTTCACTTCTGAACAACGCACATTATCGTGCGGGGTCCCTCAAGGATCTCCCCTGTCGCCGATGTTATTCAACATCTATGTGCGTCCTCTTTTCTAAATCATCAGCAGCCAAAAACTGCTATATCACTCATATGCAGACGACACGCAACTGTACTTCCGCATTTGCAACAAAAAGGATCACCACCTCAACCTAGAGACATGCCTCTCTATGATAGAGGACTGGATGACAAAGAGTTATCTCAAACTCAACGGAGCGAAAACAGAACTCCTTCTGTTTCACGCCAAGCGTAGGAATCAATCGACAACAACCTGGATCCCCCCGCCCATTCTGGGCAAAATCATCACCCCTAGCACCAAAGTCAAAAGTCTTGGGGTCATCTTTGACTCCGACATGACAATGAACGCACAAATAGGGGCAGTAGTCAGCGGATCTCACCATCTGCTGCGCCTACTACGCAGACTCACGCCTTTTATTCCCAAGAATGACATAGCGGTCGTGGTGGGAGCAATTGTAAACTCCAGACTGGACTATGCAAATGCCCTTTACCTCGGACTCCCCAAGTACCAAATCGCTCGTCTTCAAGTCGTTCAAAATACGGCCGCCAGACTTGTGACAGGGAAAAAACCCTGGGAATCAATCTCACCTTCACTGAGATCCCTTCACTGGCTACCAGTTAAAGACAGAATCACCTTTAAAGCTCTCTGTCTAGCGCATAGATGTATCCATGGGAATGCTCCCCATTATCTATGCGAAAAATTAAAAATTCACAATCCCAATCGTATTCTACGATCCACCAATCAAAATCCGCTTCAGATACCGAAAGCCAGATACAAGTCCAAAGGAGACAGGAGATTCGCTGTCCAAGGTCCCAGACTATGGAACGCCTTACCAGCCTGCATTCGGCTGGAGGAGAACTACTTAGTCTTTAGGAGAAAGATTAAGACTCATCTCTTTTGATCTCAAAAGAGACAGGAACAACAAGCGCCCAGAGGCGATTTACTTCGCATGTGCTGCGCTATATAAGTTCCCGTTCATTCATTCATTCATTCATTCATTCATTCAGTGCCACCCATAAGTACCCATCAGTGCCGACTATGAGTGCCCATCAGTGACGCCTATGAGTGCCCATCAGTGTCGCATACCAGTGCTGCCCATAAGTGCCCATCAGTGCCGCCTATCAGTGACCATCAGTGCCCAATGCCCACTTCATCAGTGCCACCTCATTGGTGCCCATCAGTGCGGCCTTATCAGTGCCCATCAGTGCAGCCATATCAGTGCCCGTAATTGAAGAAGAAAACGTACTTATTTACTTAATTATTTTTTCAAATTTTTCGGTCTTTTATTAGTTGTTGCACAAAAAATAAAATCTCAGAGGTGATCAAATACCACCAAAAGAAAGCTCTATTTCTGTGAACAAAATTATAAAAATTTCATTTGGGTACAGTGTAGCATGACCGCACAGTTGTCATTCAAATTGCGACAGCGCTGAAAGCTGAAAATTGGCTTGGGCAGGAAGGTGCGTAAATGCCTGGTATTGAAGTGGTTAAATGAATCTGAAATAACAAATCAAAATTTAGGACAAAATTTGAATTTGAATAGTTTTCAAATCTAATTTGAATTTGAATAGCTTTCAAATCTAATTCAAATGCCAAAGAGAATAAAATAGACTAGAAAATAAAGGAATAAAATAGAACAAAATTATAATAAATTAGTAAATAAAAGAATAGAAAATTTTGAATAGAAAAACAGAACAAAATATAATAGAAAATAAAAGAACAGAATAAAATAGAGTAGAAAAAAAGGAACAGAATAGAATACAAATAGAATAGAATAGAAATATAACCATCTTTTGAAATTTGAATTTCAAATAGAATAAATTTAAATTTGAATAAAATAAAATAGAAAATAATACAATATAAAAGAATAGAATAGAATAGAAAAGCATAGAGGAGAGGATAAATAATAGAATAGAAAAGAATAGAATACAATAAACAATAGAAAATAAAAGAATAGAATAGAAAGAATATAACAATATAAACGTTTTCCAAAATTCTAATTTTTAATAGAATAAATTCAAATTTTGAACAGAATAAATTCGAAATGCTAATAGAATAAATTTAAATAGAATAGAAAAGAAAATAATATAGTATAATAGAAAATAAAAGAATATAATAGAAAAAACAATAGAATAGAATGGAAAAGAAAGAATATAACCATCCCCCAAAATTCTAATATAGAATAGAATATATTTAATTTAGAAAAGAATTTGATTTAAATACAATTCAAATGGAATTTTGAATAAAATAAGAAACATTTGAAACGATTTGAATTCAAATAAACAAAGCGAATTCCGAAAACAATTTAAACTAATTTAACTACGGTAAACACATTTATGTAAATAAAGAAAGGAAACCATTGTTTTTGTCTCAATCTGCACATGACCACCCAGCTTTAGTCACAAAAGACCCCGCCCCCCTTTGTTAGTTTCAATATTTCAAAGACAGAAGACAATATTGCCTGTCTGAATCTTATACTATTCAATAGGTAGCTCTCTGTACAGAAGATCTTGGAATGGACACATCTAAACGTTATTCCCACAGGAAATTATTTCTGTCTTGTCTACCTGGCACACATCTCATTAAGGTTTTATCATCACTCATTACATGTTTCTAAAACAAACATTAAATTGGAGACTTTTATTACATCAACATATAATCTGCCTGTAATGTAATTTAATAACAGTCTACCAACCTTTCATTTGTATGAGAACGCTTTCTGTAAACATTGGAGGTGTAACATTATCAATCCAGCTGCTTCCTTTACCATTAGATGTACCTAAGCACTGTCTGTACAATAATTCATACTTTCTAGAACACGTTTTCAAAAGATATAGTGAACTGAATGTGATTATTATTACCACAATTAATCAGTACGGCTCTCTAAATGTTCTGTTATTTGTTCTTTTGTTACCTATGTAGTGCTACCCCCATAGGAGCTGTTAGTTAGGATAGATCCTCTGTTCTTTGCCTTGAACTCTTTAAGATCTTTAGCCCCATAAATGTAATATCACAGAAAATCACTAAAAGTAATACTTTGTACTCAGTAGTAGTAATACATCAAAGAAAACAGGCACTGAACCAGTTAGTAAAGGCAAACTTAACTTCTTGAGGCCCGCGCTGTAGCCGTCATTCGGACCTGAATTTCCAACAGCACGCCTTTTGACGTCCGCCCCTTTGGGCGTTCACAGATCGCGGCGAATGGCCAATCAGAGTGGCCGTTTGCTATGTGATCTGTGCGGCCAATGAGAGATGATCTCAAAATGTAAACATATGAGATCATCTCTCATTGTCGGCTCACACAGAGACAGCTCCTGTGATGGAGAGAGGAGACCGATCTGTGTCCCTTGTACATAGGGACACAGATCGGTCACCTCCCCAGTCAGTCCCCCTCCCCACAGTTAGAACACAATTCAGGGTACACATTTAACCCCTTCCTCACCCCCTAGTGTTAACCCCTTCAATGCCAATCACATTTATACAGTAATTAGTGCATATTTATAGCACTGATCGCAGTATAAATGTGAACGGTGCCAAAATGTTGCAAAAGTGTCCGATGTGTCCGCCATAATGTCGCAGTCCCAATAAAAATCGCAGATCGCCGACATTACTAGTAAAAAATCAAAACTATGAATTAACACATGTGGAATTATATACCTAACAAAATAGTGTGAAACAACTGAAAATAAGTCATATTCTAGGTTCTTCAAAGTAGTTACCTTTTGCAGCAGACACATCTCTAGAACAACTGTTAAGAGGAGACTGTGTGAATCAGGCCTTCATGGTAGAATATCTGCTAGGAAACCACTGCTAAAGAAAGGCAACAAGCAGAAGAGACTTGTTTGGGCTAAAGAACACAAGGAATGGATATTAGATCAGTGGAAATCTGTGTTTTGGTCTGATGAGTCCAAATTTGAGATCTTTAGTTCCAACCACCGTGTCTTTGTGCGACGCAGAAAAGGTGAACGAATGGACTGTACATGCCTGGTTCCCACCGTGTCTTTGTGCGACGCAGAATAGGTGAACGGATGGACTCTACATGCCTGGTTCCCACCGTGAAGCATGGAGGAGGAGGTGTGATGGTGTGGGGGTGCTTTGCTGGTGACACTGTTGGGGATTTACTCAAAATTGAAGGCATACTGAACCAGCATGGCTACCACAGCATCTTGCAGCGGCATGCTATTCCATACGGTTTGCGTTTAGTTGGACCATAATTTATTTTTCAACAGGACAATGACCCCAAACACACCTCCAGGCTGTGTAGGGGCTATTTGACCAAGAAGGAGAGTGATGGGTGCTGCGCCAGATGACCTGGCCTCCACAGTCACCGGACCTGAACCCAATCAACATGATTTGGGGTGAGCTGGACCGCAGAGTGAAGGAAAAAGGGCCAACAAGTAAGCTAAGCACCTCTGGGAACTCCTTCAAGACTGTTGGAAGACCATTTAGGTGACTACCTCTTGAAGCTCATCAAGAGAATGCCAAGATTGTGCAAAGCAGTAATCAAAGCAAAAGGTGGCTACTTTGAAGAACCTAGAGTATGACATATTTTCAGCTGTTTCACACTTTTTTGTTATGTTTAAAATTCCACATGTGTTAATTCATAGTTTTGATGCCTTCAGTGTGAATCTACAATTTTCATAGTCATGAAAATAAAGAAAACTCTTGGAATGAGAAGGTGTGTCCAAACTTTTGGTCTGTACTGTATATATATATAGAGGAAGACGTACTTAGAGCAGTCTGTTTGAAAGCCATTCCATAGTGTAAGGCCTCGTACACACGAGGGGATATGCTGAAAACGGTCCGATGGTCCGCGTCACCGCCACGTCACCGCGCCTTCCGGCGGCGGGGAATTTGATCCGATGGTGTGTACACGCCATCGGATCAAACTCCCGATCGGACATATCCGATGGAAATGGTCCGCGGACCGTTTTCATCGGATATATCCGATCGTGTGTACGCCGCCTAAAGGGTAAATGAGTTCCATTCCCTGGCTGCTATCTCGGACTTCAAATACCATGATCCCCAGTGTTCTGCATAGAAGTCCATGAGCTTTCTTGGCTATCCCTCACCTACTGCTTACTGGAGGGGAGTGCAACACAACATTCAACATAACAGCAGATAGTGAAATTAAACTGATTGTAAAGAGAGAAATGTCTCCTTCTCCATGTTTCTGTAGCCCAGCACCTGGCTACATTCGATATAACTAAACACGTAGGCCCAGATTCAGAGAGCGATTACGCCTGTCTAACTGGTGTTAGACAGGAGTAATTTCAAATTTCGCGCGCCGTATCACTAGTTTGAATCCTCAAACCATGATATGGCGGCTTCGGGCTTCGATACGAGAGGCTTACATCTTCGTAAGCCTTCGGATCTACGCTGCGATATTTTTGTGGCCACTGGGAGGAGTCCGCGTCGTTTTCAGCGTCGGGATATGCAAATGACTTTTTACGGCGATCCACGAAGATACGAGTGGTCTTCGCAATCGCTTACGTCATTTTTTTGCTACATACTGTTAGACCAGCTATTTGCTGGTCTAACGGTGCGTAGCCCATGTTAAGTATGGCCGTCGTTCCTGCGTCAAATTAAATATATTTTTTTTTTTTACGTAACTCGTTCGGGAATAGGAATGTCCGTAAACGACGCTACTCAAACAACGAATGACGTAACAACGTGATTTCGCGCAATGCACGGCGGGAAATTTCTTAACGGAGCATGCGCAGTTCGATAGCCGCGGGAACGTGCCTATTTTAAATGCTTCACGCCCCCTACTCGCGTAGATGGCTTGCGCCGGGAGAAATACACTACGCCGTCGTAGTTTACTGGACAAAATCTACCGGGATTCCACGTAGAGCCAGGTAAAATACGGCGGCGTAGTGTATTTCTGATACTCTACGCGAATCTAATTGTATGTGAATCTGGGCCATAATGTTTATGGCAGCCTGCTTTGATAAATGCTTAAAGTGACACCAAACGATATGCTTTTTCTCCAAAAAGAATTCTTACATATACACACTAGTGTATGTTTCCCTAAATATATATTTTTTTTATATGTGTATGTTCACATACATTTTAGAAATCATGTCTATATCAATTCCATTTAAAGTACCTGGTTGATCCTGCCAGTTACCTTTCTTCCTTATTCTAAATAAACCATACAAAGCACAGGAGCCAATCTGTGTTAGAATGCCTATATTGGGTAGTTTGTTCAGCCACCACAAGCCTGGTCTAATCACAGCCCACCTCTTAAACACGCCCCCTACTTAAGCACAGCTTGCATCCTGTCTTTAACCCCACCCCCCACTCTCAGGAAAATTGTCACGTGACAATTTTTTTTAACCTTGTAAAAAAAAAGGTAAGAAATATCATTTCTGAAATGACGCAAAAGCAGTTATGGTACCTGCATAGTTATAACCGGATTAGAAAGTGTCTATACCATAATATGTTCATAACAACTTTAAAGTAGAATTCCAGCCTAACCTTACTAGCCTTAAAACTATCCTCTCCCCATTCTTAACACCTATACTGACTAAATTGCTTGAAAAAGATGTATATACTTACAGTGAATCCAAAATGTATTCACAGCGCCTCACTTTTTCCTAGGGCTGTTACTGATCAAAATTTTTGTGTTCGATTAATCGTTTTTTTTTTTTTAATCGATTAATCGACTAATTTTGATTAATTATAACGCACATACAGATCCAACTACTTTTAGCTGATCTCCTTGCAGGCTGATTCCCAGTGCAGCTACCAACCACTGGACAAATGGATAGCAGGATACAAAAAACACACAAAAGCAGCACTTAATGGGAATAGCATTAAAACTTTTATAGTCTTCAAGTAGGTAACCAAATAAATAATCCACTAGAGATAAAATCGATGTAGCTACATAAACTGTAAAAATGGTGCGAGTAATACCAAACGGTAACAAAAGCAGTCATAAAAACATGTAGTTAAGTATGATACTGGTATAAAAATGTGTGCATCAGTCCGTCGGCATGTAGATGTTCTTGTGAAGGGAACTATCACAACTCCCAGTGGATGGCTGTAGAATCCCAGTGATAGAGGGAAGTGATAAAGGGAAATGTAACAGCCCTTGCGTGTGGCAGATAGTAAGGTCCCGCCGGCATGCAGATATGAAGGCACAGCAAAGGAGCCCTTCAGATGGACATGGCAAGCCCCGCCGGTGTCCGTGACGTCACCAGATCTCCGACGGAACTCCCTGAAGGCCTAGAAGTCGACGGAGAGGTGAGTACCAATCAAAAGATCTTTAATTTATCAAAAAGATTTTGATCGATCAAAAAAATTAAAAATTAAAGATTAATCGATGAATTAAAAGTTAATTTGCACAGCCCTACTTTTTCCACATTGTGTTATGTTACAGCCTTAAAGGGGTTGTAAAGGATTTTTTTCCCCTAAATAGCTTTATTTACCTTAGTGCATTCCCCTTCACTTACCTCATCCTTCGATTTTGCTTTTAAATGTCCGTATTTCTTCTGAGAAATGCTCACTTCCTGTTCTTCTGTCTGTAACTCAACACTGTAATGCAAGGCTTTCTCCCTGGTGTGGAGAAAGCCTCTTGAGGGGGGAGGGGGCGAGCAGGCAAGTCAGGACACTCTCTTCTTTGCAGATAGAGAAAGGAGCTGTGTGTTAGTGACACTCCTGCTCGCCCCCTCCCCCCTCAAGAGGCTTTCAAGAGGCTTTCTCCACACCAGGGAGAAAGCCTCGCAATTCAGTGTTGAGTTACAGACAGAAGAACAGGAAGTAAGCATTTCTCAGAAGAAATAAGGAAATTTAAAAGCAAAATCGAAGGATGAGGTAAGTGAGGGAGTACACTAAGGTAAAGGAAGCTATTTAGGGAAAACATTTTTTTCCTTTACAACTCCTTTAAATTGTAAGTACAGATACTGAACTTAACATGTCAATTCACCTGGCATGCAGAAGCTCAAAGATCTCCTGCATAGCTGCAAATATGTAGAAATAGTTACGACGGACATCTTGAAATGGTTGGTAACACCTGGAGGCATGGGTGTTGCTTTACAGTGTAAAGCTTAGTGCCAGTGACAGTATTTGTACCCCTAGCATGGGTGTAAGTGGGCAAAATAATCTTCCCTTCATTGATTGTTAGTGTTGGTGATTTAAAATTTTCAGTGGCAGGCTGTAATAATACCCCCCCCCCCCCAGGCTGTAAAAAAAATTCATCCATCATTGGTGGCAAGTGGCTGTCATCGGCTGTAAAAGGGAAACCACTCCCCCCACCCCCAACACAGGTGGTCAGTGGCAGGTTTAGGCTATAATAAGACACTCCCTTTTAAACTTCACTGCATCTACTTTTCATCAATGTTATCTTTTAAGATATGTTATAAAAATGACAATAAACAGCAAACAGTTCTACTGATCTTTCTCCAGATATGATAGCTGGTGATTATGTGGGTTCATGTTTTGTTGAAATAGAAACACAGTTCAGTTTTCTTATTTTTCTGTGAATACCGAAGTTGTCCACTGTACATTGTCTTGTATGTGTGTTTTGTCAGGCAGAAATTACCCCTACACATTAACCGCAGAAAGAGGTGTATTTAGACATCATACTGCCATAAGCATACATAAATGATGGCACCCTTTAGTACAAGCTCTGCCCCTCCTATCAGGCAATTATTTTAGTCTAAAAGCTTGCAGGATTGTGCTATGGTGGGACTCATGCCATCTGCTTTATATTCACAGCTATGGTTTAACTATACAGACTGACAGAGAGAAAAATAAGTAAGATAGGGCCAGGTTCAGCAAGACTTGCGCTGGAGTATTTCGATATGCGCCGCGTAATTGTGAAGATGCGCCGTCGTATCTATGTGGCCGTACCCACCAAACTAGATGCGACAGAAAACGGGCCATTTCCGATCGGCTTAACTTTCCGACGCCAGAGTCTCGTCAGCGCATAATTTCGCTTGGCGCATCAGTCGCGCCTAAATATGCAAATGAGGGAGATTTCCCGATTCGCGAACGGATTAGCACCATACGCTGGCTACATGCGCCGCGCGTATCTCGTCCGTCCGGTGCAAAGTTATTTCTACAAATAGCTGCTTTATCTTTACTCCAGACGGCCACAGGTCAGCAGGAGAGCAGCTACAGCAGCGTTACCGACGATAAGAGCTAGCTGAGCACCCCCACTTGCAAGACAACACCTCTGTCCCTGCTTGTCTGTCAACTTTTACAGCCATGGAGGAAGACATCATAGGTCTCCAAAGCCGAGATGACGGCTGACAGCTCCTGGCCTTTAAAGTTCAGCTTTCTCCTGTGTTTGCGGGGAACGGGAGCAGCCATCTCAGAACAAAAGTAACTTCACTGCGGGGAGGGGGAGCAGGATATACTTTAGTGCCGGAATGGCGCATCTACGGGCGCATTTAAACGTCCAACGGAACACATTGCGCTGTCGTTTCCAAGGAAGTGGTGCCGACGGAAGTTGTGAGCATGCGCACTGGGATGCATTGACAGTCGACGCATGCGCAGTACGTTCGCCACGGGATCACGCCTAGTTTTAATAATACACGCCCCGTACCCGCCCAATTTGAATAACGCCGGCTCATTTTCGATACGCTGGCGCAACTTTAGGAGCAAGTGCTTCATGAATAACAGCACTTGCTCCTAAAATTTCGCCAGAGTAACGTAAATGAGAAACGTTATCCATGTTTTCTCTCTGCCCTATCTGCTGGGCAGTGGGTTATATATATGGCCCTCCATCCGTTTATACATCCGTTTATACTTCTATATACCTTTACCCTCAATTTTAGAAATAGGGAATTATTATTATTCATTCTCCCTTTATATTTTACATTTTTAATTCTAACATTTCGCCACATCTCTGTTTGGAAACAGGTTATTGTGCCATGTTACTTTGTTGGTATCAAATGGGAGGTATATTCTATCTGCCCACTCCGCCTCCCATTCCATTACTAGCAGGCCCCGCCCTGTAACCACTCCTACCCACAAATAGGAAGTGTCCCAGGCAAAATGGCCACCACTATAGTATGCTAATCTTACATTCCATTATCAACATAGGCTACGGGAAAATGGCCGCCATGCGTCCAGTACAGCAGACATCTAGATAGTGTATTGGTATACTTTGTTGGTATCAAATGGGAGGTATATTCTATCTGCCCACTCCGCCTCCCATTCCATTACTAGCATGCCCCGCTCTGTAACCACTCCTACCCACAAATAGGAAGTGTCCCAGGCAAAATGGCCACTACTATAGTATGCTAATCTTACATTCCATTATCAACATAGGCCACGGGGAAATGGCCGCCATGCGTCCAGTACAGCAGACATCCAGACAGTGTATTGGTATACTTTGTTGGTAACAAATGGGAGATATATTCTATCTGCCCACTCCGCCTCCCATTCCATTACCAGCATGCCCCGCTCTGTAACCACTCCTACCCACAAATAGGAAGTGTCCCAGGCAAAATGGCCACCACTATAGGATGCTAATTTTACATTCCATTATCAACATAGGCTACGGGAAAATGGCCGCCATGCGTCCAGTACAGCAGACATCCAGATAGTGTATTAGTATACCATTCGGGTGTCACTACACCAGACACTGATCTGCCCCTTTCATCACCCCATGTCCATCCCTGGAGCCACTCCTACTTGCTAATAGGAAGTGTCACAGGTAAGACGGCGATCATTTTAGCATACTTACCATCCAATCACGAGTGTGGGCTACGGGAAAATGGCCGCTATGCGTCCAGGAAAGCAGACAACTGAGCAGTGTATTTAAGATTAGGAAGTCTCACCAGCATTATCCCCTAAGGAAGTCACGAGGTGTGACGAGACGCGTAGGGATCCTAGGAGCCACAGAGTCCACACGCCTGACGCAGTTTGTTCCTGACGTCTGTTTGTTTTGTGCCTTTTGGATCGTTTTAAATGTGAGTTTTATTTTTTTATTAAATGTGTTTTTTACCTTGCGGGATTGCGCTATGGTCTGTTTCTTTTATCATGTATGCCATCTGAGAGATCCCTTGTTGTGAGTGACCATCTGGCCAGCTTAGAAGAGGATATCTGCCATTAGAAGTACGAACTCGCTGTTCGTGGGAGATAGGCCCATCATCCATCACCCCGTGGTGAGTGGATGTACAAGTGACACTCGTTGCCTACTAGACGTCTTTTATTGTCACTCACTTGCTTTCTTCTTTTTTGCTTTACCTTTACCGCTGAGGAGTGCCTCTGCTGCTTGCCCTGCCGAGGGATCACTGTCCTCCACCGGGAGGTGCTGTTGCAGGCTATCCGAGCTATAGCCTTGAGGTGAGGAGCTGGGGACCACCTGAGGTGCTTTCTGCTGTCACCCTTTCCTGGCACCACCATTTCAATTTGGACTTATCTGGACTCTTGGGTTTTTTCACTAGAGACTTTATTTATTTCACATTTTTTCCATCCAGAGGCATTTCCTCATGGAATTTTCTCTGGTCTTATAGTTTGGATTTAGGATTGTTTTTCACTGGTTTCACATTACACCGGCTAGTGTGTTGGGTTTTTCCTTATTGTAATAATAATTTTTGATTTATTGGTTATCACCCTTATGTGTATATTCATTCACATCATTGTTTCGATTATGTTGGTTATCATGTTGTCCTAAACCCACCTGCATCCACCCATCCAGCCACCCGTCCCATCCATTCACCCCTATCACCCACACCCCCCCTCCTCCCCCCCTGTTCACTTTCAGCGCAGACAACACCCCCTTCTTTTACATATACATTTTTCTCTCTGCCCAGGACAGAGTGTCAGGAGTCTGCTGCAGAATCCCCAGTCCACCTTCCAGCCCAATTCCACTCCCACCCATCCCCCTTGGTAGCGCAGGAGTCTTTCCATATATCCGTGTTCTTTCTTCCTACTACACTCCTGCAGCAACTATGGAAATTTTTACATTTCTAGAACATAGAGAGGTCAATCTTGACCTAGTATTTAACCCAGAGGACCCTAAAACAGATAACAACATTGAATACCTCATGCGCCGTCTAGGACATGGACTAGAAAAGAAAATCAGCCTATGGTGGGATGTCACCACCTTTGACAGGTACATCAAGGCTAATATAGTCCCCCGACGTCTGAGGTGGGATGTACCCCCCAATGACGGCCTGAAAGATCAGGAGTCCATTGATGAATGGTTTCTGTTCTTTAATGAAAAAGGGAAGGAATTACTTCATCTATTACTGAAAAGGAAACAAAAGAAAATCCGGAAAATAGACCAAACTATAGCAGAACTCAAAATCCAAATAGAGGCACACAAAGACTCAGCAGATTTCTTAAAGCTTACCACCCAATTGAGTAAAGATCTCACCAAGAAAGATGCAGAGATTCAAGCGAGGAAAAGTAATAAATATTCTAGAGATATCAATGACTATAAAAATGACCTTGTCTACAAATGGCAAAATAATTTAGAGACCAAGGAACCTACTTCCACATTCTCTACACCAGAGAGGCCAGTTTCCATCAGGCCAACCTATCCAGTATTGTCCCCTATTATAGGGGAACCCAAGCAAGATGGCCACCCTAGGCCACTAGGAGTTCAAGTACAAAAAGAAGATCCTCCCAGACAGGCTAATAACGAAGGAACACAGAAACATTCCAGCACCCATACTCCTCATAATAGGAAAGATAGTCATCCCAAAACCACCCGCACCCCGCAAAAGAATTGGAAAAAACCGAACCATTGGAAAAATAAAAAAACACAAAATAACCATGGGCCAAAACAGAACCAGGGCTATAAGGACTCGAGAGGACCTCCATATGAGACTTATCAACCAATTAGGAGCCCACCGTATCCGCGAGGATATTATGACATCAGAGAACCTAGAGGGGATCCATACTATGTACAAAGACCATACATCAGGAGCCCAGGTCCAAGTCAGTACCTCTATCCGAGAGACGGATGGGCCCCTATACCTCAGAGAACAAGAGACAGAGAAAGAAGTCCAATACATACTTCTAACCACTACGCCCCGCTACGAGATTTGCGAGATGTATTTCGAGAGGAGAGAAGAGACTTTGAATACAGATTAGAACAAGGACCAAATCGTTCTTTTTTAGACAAAGGGAGGGAACCCCCTCCCCCAAAGAAAAGAGAGGAGGTGAGGAGAAGAAGCCCTTCAAGAAAAGAGGATGTAGAGGTGGAAAGGGAAAACAAAAGACAAAGCCAATAGGCGAAGGGATTTTTAACCTCACTGAGATACCACTGACCCCGGAAGAACTTATGACGTTGGACAAAGGATTGAAATATGCACCTATAAAGAATTTAGATAAATTTCAAACATATATCAACATTCAGAAATATATAAGGAAATTGAATATTAAGAAATATCTCTTAGGAAAATCCATCAATGTCCGTGTCGAAGAAGAAAATACAGTGGTACACAGCAATTTGAGAAATAAATCCACCTTCAATCCCAAAATAAAAGACAACAAACACATAGAGGTCTTCAAAAAATTAGTTACTGAAGACCTCCGAGGCCTCACAGTGAAAAGGATTGAAGAACCGAAATCTATTAAAATAGGAATACAGAAACTAATGAAAAGAAAAGATCTAGTTATCAGACCTTCTGATAAAGGGGGGGGTATTGTTATTCAAACCTCTGAACAATACCATAAAGGGATGATGAAGATGTTGGGAGATACCAATACATACAGCATACTGGCAAGCAATCCCACCTTCAGATGGAAAAAAGAACTGGAACAAGTGGTACTTTTAGGACTCAAAAAAGGAGTTCTGAACAAAAAGGAAGCTAAGTACCTCATACCTGAAGCATGTAGGACACCCATCATATATGCCCTGCCCAAAATACACAAAGATAAGAATAACCCGCCGTTTAGGCCGATTGTGAATGGGATAGAGTCCATCACGGCCAGATTGGGGCAATATATTGATAGATTCCTCCAGCCAGCTGTACAAAAAACGAAGGCTTACCTTAAAGACACCAAAGACATGCTCAACTTATTAGAAGATAGAAACGATCCAGGTCCTCTACTAATGGCAACCGCAGACGTGTCATCGTTATACACGATTATCCCGCACTACCTAGCTTGCGAAGCCACGAAATGGGGACTTCGCAAACACACCCAACTCCCCTGTACTCAGAGGAAATATATTGTTAAATGCCTAGATTTCTGTCTTAAACATAGTCATTTCTGGTACAATAATGAATATTACCAACAGCGAACGGGAGTGGCGATGGGAGCCAAGTTCGCTCCCAGCGTGGCAGGACTTTTCATGGCAAGATGGGAAGAAGAAGCTGTATTCAGAGAACAATCTGAGAACCTCATCATGTACAGGAGATACATAGATGACATTTTTATAATCTGGAAGGGAGATATAGAACCTCTAAATACCTTTTGTCATAAACTCAACAGTAATGACATGAATATTGTCCTATCATGGCAAATTGAGGAAGAGAAAATTCCCTTCCTAGATTTAGAGATCTCCCGTAAAAACGAAAGGTTCACCACTAAGACGTTCTTTAAAAGCGTCGACAGGAACAGCTACCTCCCCATTACTAGCTGCCACCATAGGAATTGGCTATTTAACATCCCTAAAGGCCAAATCCTAAGACTAAGACGGAATTGTACAGAAATAGAGGAGTTTAAAGTTCAAGCTAACCTAATAGGAGAAAGGTTTACACAAAAGGGTTACGATGACACGTTCATCCAAGAGAAGATTCAGGAAGTCACTAACATCCCAAGAAAAGACCTTCTAGCCACTAAGAAGAAACCTACCAGTAAAATAGATGGAGTCCCAGTTATATTAGATTATAACATCCATTATAAGAAAATAGAAAAAATATTCTCCCGCCATTGGCATATTCTAAAAACCGATATCAAATTGGGAACGATTCTGCCTGAGAAGCCCAATTTCATTTACAAGAGGGCTCCTACCCTTAGAGACCAACTGGTAAAGGGAGTCATCAACCCGCCCAAGAAACAGCTGACGTTTTTTACCGGCAAAGGATTCTACCCCTGTAAGCGATGCTACGCTTGTACACGCACAAAACGCCCCAATGAAAAGAAAACAAAATTCATATCCAACAGCAACGGAACAGAGTATGAGATTAAAGATTTTGTTGGATGTAATACCTTGGGAGCAGTATATGTACTAGAGTGCAGCTGCGGCCTACAGTATGTAGGTCGCACCAAACGCTTATTGAGGATACGGGTAAAAGAACATGTGCAAAATATCATTAAAGGTTTCGACAAGCATAGTGTCTCTAGACACTTTGAGGCAGTTCATAACAAAGACCCGTCCCATCTCAAATTCTGGGGGATAGCACCCTATAATAGACCCTGGCGGGGGGGTCATAAAGTCAGGTCGCTTAGCCAACTAGAATCCAAGTTTATCTTCTCTATGGATACTTTTGCCCCAAGAGGACTCAATATTGATTTCGATCTGAATTGTTTTCTTAATGACTTCTAAGAGCGTTGTCTTGTCTAGGATCAGCCTTCCCCTCCCCCCCCCCCCTTTCCTATACGCTAGATCTAGGTTTGTTCATTTTATTCATTATGTGTGCGCATTATATGTATTTATTTGTATACATTTGGAGTCTCATGCATATATCTATACCAATCAGGTCGATTGTATAGCAAAATCGCCCTATATGTGTCATGTGTGTTGTCTCTGCAGCTCTTGCTAGAGCCTAGCTATCTTCAGAGGATGCTATCAGGGAAACCCTTTAATCCATGTTTTCTCTCTGCCCTATCTGCTGGGCAGTGGGTTATATATATGGCCCTCCATCCGTTTATACATCCGTTTATACTTCTATATACCTTTACCCTCAATTTTAGAAATAGGGAATTATTATTATTCATTCTCCCTTTATATTTTACATTTTTAATTCTAACATTTCGCCACATCTCTGTTTGGAAACAGGTTATTGTGCCATGTTACTTTGTTGGTATCAAATGGGAGGTATATTCTATCTGCCCACTCCGCCTCCCATTCCATTACTAGCAGGCCCCGCCCTGTAACCACTCCTACCCACAAATAGGAAGTGTCCCAGGCAAAATGGCCACCACTATAGTATGCTAATCTTACATTCCATTATCAACATAGGCTACGGGAAAATGGCCGCCATGCGTCCAGTACAGCAGACATCTAGATAGTGTATTGGTATACTTTGTTGGTATCAAATGGGAGGTATATTCTATCTGCCCACTCCGCCTCCCATTCCATTACTAGCATGCCCCGCTCTGTAACCACTCCTACCCACAAATAGGAAGTGTCCCAGGCAAAATGGCCACTACTATAGTATGCTAATCTTACATTCCATTATCAACATAGGCCACGGGAAAATGGCCGCCATGCGTCCAGTACAGCAGACATCCAGACAGTGTATTGGTATACTTTGTTGGTAACAAATGGGAGATATATTCTATCTGCCCACTCCGCCTCCCATTCCATTACCAGCATGCCCCGCTCTGTAACCACTCCTACCCACAAATAGGAAGTGTCCCAGGCAAAATGGCCACCACTATAGGATGCTAATTTTACATTCCATTATCAACATAGGCTACGGGAAAATGGCCGCCATGCGTCCAGTACAGCAGACATCCAGATAGTGTATTAGTATACCATTCGGGTGTCACTACACCAGACACTGATCTGCCCCTTTCATCACCCCATGTCCATCCCTGGAGCCACTCCTACTTGCTAATAGGAAGTGTCACAGGTAAGACGGCGATCATTTTAGCATACTTACCATCCAATCACGAGTGTGGGCTACGGGAAAATGGCCGCTATGCGTCCAGGAAAGCAGACAACTGAGCAGTGTATTTAAGATTAGGAAGTCTCACCAGCATTATCCCCTAAGGAAGTCACGAGGTGTGACGAGACGCGTAGGGATCCTAGGAGCCACAGAGTCCACACGCCTGACGCAGTTTGTTCCTGACGTCTGTTTGTTTTGTGCCTTTTGGATCGTTTTAAATGTGAGTTTTATTTTTTTATTAAATGTGTTTTTTACCTTGCGGGATTGCGCTATGGTCTGTTTCTTTTATCATGTATGCCATCTGAGAGATCCCTTGTTGTGAGTGACCATCTGGCCAGCTTAGAAGAGGATATCTGCCATTAGAAGTACGAACTCGCTGTTCGTGGGAGATAGGCCCATCATCCATCACCCCGTGGTGAGTGGATGTACAAGTGACACTCGTTGCCTACTAGACGTCTTTTATTGTCACTCACTTGCTTTCTTCTTTTTTGCTTTACCTTTACCGCTGAGGAGTGCCTCTGCTGCTTGCCCTGCCGAGGGATCACTGTCCTCCACCGGGAGGTGCTGTTGCAGGCTATCCGAGCTATAGCCTTGAGGTGAGGAGCTGGGGACCACCTGAGGTGCTTTCTGCTGTCACCCTTTCCTGGCACCACCATTTCAATTTGGACTTATCTGGACTCTTGGGTTTTTTCACTAGAGACTTTATTTATTTCACATTTTTTCCATCCAGAGGCATTTCCTCATGGAATTTTCTCTGGTCTTATAGTTTGGATTTAGGATTGTTTTTCACTGGTTTCACATTACACCGGCTAGTGTGTTGGGTTTTTCCTTATTGTAATAATAATTTTTGATTTATTGGTTATCACCCTTATGTGTATATTCATTCACATCATTGTTTCGATTATGTTGGTTATCATGTTGTCCTAAACCCACCTGCAGGCTGTAATAATACCCCCCCCCCCCCAGGCTGTAAAAAAAATTCATCCATCATTGGTGGCAAGTGGCTGTCATCGGCTGTAAAAGGGAAACCACTCCCCCCACCCCCAACACAGGTGGTCAGTGGCAGGTTTAGGCTATAATAAGACACTCCCTTTTAAACTTCACTGCATCTACTTTTCATCAATGTTATCTTTTAAGATATGTTATAAAAATGACAATAAACAGCAAACAGTTCTACTGATCTTTCTCCAGATATGATAGCTGGTGATTATGTGGGTTCATGTTTTGTTGAAATAGAAAACACAGTTCAGTTTTCTTATTTTTCTGTGAATACCGAAGTTGTCCACTGTACATTGTCTTGTATGTGTGTTTTGTCAGGCAGAAATTACCCCTACACATTAACCGCAGAAAGAGGTGTATTTAGACATCATACTGCCATAAGCATACATAAATGATGGCACCCTTTAGTACAAGCTCTGCCCCTCCTATCAGGCAATTATTTTAGTCTAAAAGCTTGCAGGATTGTGCTATGGTGGGACTCATGCCATCTGCTTTATATTCACAGCTATGGTTTAACTATACAGACTGACAGAGAGAAAAATAAGTAAGATAGGGCCAGGTTCAGCAAGACTTGCGCTGGAGTATTTCGATATGCGCCGCGTAATTGTGAAGATGCGCCGTCGTATCTATGTGGCCGTACCCACCAAACTAGATGCGACAGAAAACGGGCCATTTCCGATCGGCTTAACTTTCCGACGCCAGAGTCTCGTCAGCGCATAATTTCGCTTGGCGCATCAGTCGCGCCTAAATATGCAAATGAGGGAGATTTCCCGATTCGCGAACGGATTAGCACCATACGCTGGCTACATGCGCCGCGCGTATCTCGTCCGTCCGGTGCAAAGTTATTTCTACAAATAGCTGCTTTATCTTTACTCCAGACGGCCACAGGTCAGCAGGAGAGCAGCTACAGCAGCGTTACCGACGATAAGAGCTAGCTGAGCACCCCCACTTGCAAGACAACACCTCTGTCCCTGCTTGTCTGTCAACTTTTACAGCCATGGAGGAAGACATCATAGGTCTCCATAGCCGAGATGACGGCTGACAGCTCCTGGCCTTTAAAGTTCAGCTTTCTCCTGTGTTTGCGGGGAACGGGAGCAGCCATCTCAGAACAAAAGTAACTTCACTGCGGGGAGGGGGAGCAGGATATACTTTAGTGCCGGAATGGCGCATCTACGGGCGCATTTAAACGTCCAACGGAACACATTGCGCTGTCGTTTCCAAGGAAGTGGTGCCGACGGAAGTTGTGAGCATGCGCACTGGGATGCATTGACAGTCGACGCATGCGCAGTACGTTCGCCACGGGATCACGCCTAGTTTTAATAATACACGCCCCGTACCCGCCCAATTTGAATAACGCCGGCTCATTTTCGATACGCTGGCGCAACTTTAGGAGCAAGTGCTTCATGAATAACAGCACTTGCTCCTAAAATTTCGCCAGAGTAACGTAAATGAGAAACGTTACTCCAGATTAAAGATGCGCCCATCTACCTGAATCTGGCCCATAGTGTCATACTGAAATATAGTGAGTCTTTTGACTCCTCTAAATATACCTTGCACAAACCTTCCCTGTTATGGACAGGGATCAGACTCAGATACCAGAAGCAACAGCAGAAGTGAGACTCCCCCAGGATAGGTATACATGGGTAAAAAAAGTAGGTCACCCTGGCAGGCTCACTCAAGATGCGGGGTCTAGTACTATCCCGTGTTCACCAGAGCGCCTGATGGTGGAGATGGATTTTGCTGCGAGTTAGTAACAGGTTACAGTGCTCAATATTGCCCCTCCAGGAGTTGAGCAAGCCAGGGCCAGTAGCAGATATAGCAGGTAAGGATCAAACAAACGCTTGGTCAGTAAACAAGCCAAAGGTTCATAAGTAGTGGTTGCGGGTTGGGATCAAGCAGAAGCATAGTTGAGGAATAAACCAAAGGTCGGTAACGAGTGGTAGTGAAGATAAAAGCAGCAGGAGTGAAAAGAGCAAGATATTGGTTGGAAAGAGCACAGTAATCTGGCAAACAGGAAGTGCAAAGGCATGGCTTAAATAGGAAGTTCATGGGAGGAGCAAAAGCAGGGAGCTGTCCAGCATCACAGTTGGCACAGCAAGAAATGATACTGCTAGAGTCCCAGGTTCATATGCAGGCTTGACATTGCCTTTGCTAAATTTAGTCTCAGATATCCAAAGATAGCCACGAGAGGCAAACAAAATAAGAAAAAAATAATTACAGAGAGTATCCCCTTTATCTTGCTGCCCTAGCCACTGACTCACAAATGCTATTTGTCATGCCTGGCAAGAGAATATAGCTACGGAATGAATACTAATAATAAATTGCTAAAGGTTCCCTATGACCAAGGTTCCCTATGATTTCAAAGTTCCCACTTTAGTAGTGATTGCTAGACAGGAAGGATGGTTATATCACTACAGAAGTATAAGTAGCTTGGATGTTGTGTGTAGGGATGAGCCGAACACCCCTGGGTTCGGTTAGCACCAGAACCTGCGAACAGACCAAAAGTTTGTGTGAATTTTAGAACCCTGTTAAAGTCCATGGGACTCAAACGTTTGAAATCTAAAGTACTAATTTTAAAGGCAAATATGCAAGTTATTGTCCTAAAAAGTGTTTGGGGACCCAGGTCCTGCCCCAGGGGACATGTATCAATGCAAATAAAGTTTTAAAAAACGTCAGTTTTTTCAGGAGCAGTGATTTTAATAATGCTTAAAGTGAAACAATAAAATTGAAATATTCCTTTAAATTTCGTACCTAGGGGGGTGTATAGTATGCCTGTAAAGTAGCGATTGTTTCCTGTGCTTAGAACTGTCTCTGCGCAAAATGTAATTTCTGAAAGAAAAAAGTCATTTAAAATCACTCACCTTAGGTTCTTGTATGGATATTAAGGGGAACCCTGCGTCAAATTAAAAAAAAAATGATGTGGAGTTCCCCCCAAATATCCATTCCAGACCCTTCAGGTATGGATTTTAAGGGGAACTCCACCCCAAATTAAAAAAAATGCCGTGGACCCCCACACATTTTTTTTTATGAATGACTTTTCTCTGTATTGCCAGGAGCCGACAATTCATTATAGTCACGAGTGATTTTAAAATACCTTTTTTCCTTCAGAAATGACACTTTGTGCAGGGACAGTTCTAAGCATGGGAAACAAGCGCTACTTTACAGGCATACTATACACCCCCCCCCCCCCCCTAGGTACGAAATTTAAAGGAATATTTAACTTTTATTGTTTCACTTAAAGGAATTATTAAAATCACTGCTGCAAAAAAAAATGCAGTTTTTAAAACTTTTTTTGCATTGATACATGTCCCCTGGGGCAGGATCCAGGTCCCCAAACACTTTTTATTACAATAACTTGCATATTAGCCTTTAAAATTAGCACTTTAGATTTCAAACGTTCGAGTCCCATAGACTTTAACAGGGTTCTAAAGTTCACACAAACTTGCCGCGAACACCCCAAATAGTTCGCTGTTCGGCGAACAGGCAATGTTCGAGTCGAACATGAGTTCTACTCGAACTCGACGCTCATCCCTAGTTGTGTGTAGCTCCATATGTAGTAATTTTCACAAATTAAAGGCCTATATACTTTGGTCTACTCTGCATTAATGCTATACAGTACCGTTTGTGGATGTAAAACTGAGAGTGATTCACAAAGCTGGTCCATAAGCATTTTTTGTGCATAAGACATTTGCCATCGTCAGTTCCTTGGTATCATATTTCTTTTAGTTCTGTGAATAGATGAGTTGAAACTACTGTTAGTTTATAAAGTAGTACATTACTCTTCGTGCTTTATTTGGTGTCAGTATTTTAACACAGTTTAATGAAAACTGTTCTAAGTAAATAAATTAAGTCAAGCGAGAACATTTGTATTCATACAGCTTCACACTATGTGAGATATTGCTTTCCACTAAACAAGGGGCAAAGAGCATATATGACTATGAATTTGGATACCATTTGCTGGATATTGAATTTTTTTTATCATGCATACCATATGCTTGGCATACTCAGAGCTTTCTACAAAGATAGCAAGATGTTAATAGACCATTAAGAATAAAAAAAATGCCTTATTTAATAAGATGTAGTGAGCTGATTGCTGTCAGAATCTGCCAGGGCTGCACTACATTGTGGACACCTAAACATAAGTGGCCCTGAATTTATAAAGTTCAAGAAGGTTGTCAGTAATCCAACATAGCACAAGCAGCAGAATGCAGTGTGAGTCGATCTTCTCCACATTTAAGAAAGTGTATGTTACCTAATTTGACTATGTTGCAACCATTTAGAAGACCCAAACACATTATCTATTCTCCTCCAGGCTTTCTGCAGAAGGACATTATCTTTCTGCCGGTGTTCTGCGTTAAATCAAGTAAATGTTATTGTGCAGCTACATCAACTTGACTCACAAATTGTTCTTACCAGGAGAGCAAACAGGCTCCTCAGGAATGTGCATTGGTGCACATCCACAGTAAGGTGCTCCTCTGCTCAGAGGCCACCAGGAGATGAGTACAACTAAGAGTGCACAAGGTAAGTATTCCATTTTAATTAGCCTTTGAAAAAATAAGACAATGAAAAATAATAATTTTATATTGGCTTCTGACAAAAAAAGTAGGAATTAATTAGATGACGGCAAGTGAGTAATCAGAAAAGAAACAAAGGGAAAATGTTGCCCTGTGTGTGGTTCTTACTGTGTTGCCAATCATCTGCATCATCCCGATGATCAAGACCAGAGACTATTTCTGGGTTGATGATTGACGACACCATGTATTTGTACTCCTTGAGTCACCCCAAGCTGTCAGGTGTACAATAAAAACAATTTAAGGTCTCTGGGTCAAGCATCTTCATAACATGGTTCACAATATCCAGCACATGCTTCTTAACCTGTTCTACAGTACTGTATGTGGCATTTGGCTTACTGCATTATCTCTTTAAACAGCTACCTCCCAGAGCCACGTCTTCATAACTAAAGGGATACAAGACCACCTGAAGTATGTCCCAGTTTCCATGAGGACCTTGGTCTGCTTGAAAGACAAGTAGTGATTGCAGCTTTTGGATCATTTCTGCTTCCTCGATGGTCCCTTCTCTAGGGGAGCAATGGAGGAATGAACTCCCATTGCAAAATGGCACAATTCCAGATTTGCAGTAACATAACATCTGTACTGGTAAGACATGTTTAGTGCCTACTGTCTCTGATCATGCAAAAATAAGTAAACATTTCACATTCAATAAGGTTAAGACTCACCACAAGCAGTTCTGTACACTTACAGTTTCTGGGGACACTGGCAATTTTTTTTAAACATGGTGGTTATCCACCGCTCCAATGAATATGCTCAAAGTGTTCTAACTCACAGACTAGTCATTGGCCACTATGGATAACTGCATTTTGTACATTGTCATTGCTCTTATCGCTGTCTTATCAAATTGCCTAAAGTTGACTTAAAGAAAGTGCTAATAAAAAGCCACTTTACTTTGACCTAAAATAGCAAAGGCCAACCATGGGGTCCTCAAAGGGGCAGGTGAAAAGATTGGAAATGAACTGTCGAGGTGTATGTATGTGTTTTTTAAATCCTATTTATTTTTTGTTCTCTGTCCCATTGCAGACATTTTACTTCAATTCCTGACACAGAAACCTGATGTGTGGGTCTGCCCGTGCTGGACCGATGTGTGTACCAGTATCCAATAAAGATAATCAATTTATTAACAAATTCCTTCAGAGGGTTTTGTAACTAATGGAGGTGTGGTGTCTACACAAAATATTAAGGTCTTAGGCTGTTGTCTTTCTAAAAGAGACCCAGTGTCCCCACACAGTGTAAACACACACATGTCCCCAAAATAATGCCCCCACACACATGTCCCCACACAGTAAAATCACCCGTCCCTCACATATGTCCCAGTAAAATCATATGTCCCAATGATTATCTGCAAACATATGTCCGTGATCATCTGCGCACATCTGTCCGTGATCACACAAACCAATTACTATACACTTAACAGGATTTTTTTTACCGAAGACGTGTAAAAGATTAGATTTTATTGAATTTCTTTTAAAATAGAAAGTAGAAAATATATATTTTTTTCAAAATTTCCGCTCTTTTTTTGCTTTTAGCGCAAAAAAACGGTATCGTGACTCGTGAATAAATACCACCAAAAGAAAGGTCAATAAGTGTGAACAAAATTGTAAAAATTTTGGTACCGTGTTGCATGACCGCACAATTGTCATTGAAAGTGCAACAGCGCTGAAAGCTGAAAATTGGCCTGGAAAGGAAGGGGGCAAAAGTACCTAGTATTGAAGTGGTTTAAAAAAGATAAAAAATGTATTTAGGTACAGTGTTGCATGACTGAATGATTGTCGTTCAAAATGTGACAGCACTGAAAATTTAAACATGGCCTTGGCAGAAAGAGGGTATCAAGTCTCTGGTGGGAGGCCGGATTGCTGAGAGGAAGCCCCTTGCGGCGAAGTGCACCGCACCCCTGGAAATGAGACAGGGAGTGCGGGGCCCAAAGATGCACGGATTGCCAGTACTGTTGCTGACTAGGTAGATGCAGGCAAGGTAGCTGGGGTGTGCTGGAAGAGCGGACTCAGTAGCCGTGCAGGGAAGGGTTTAGGTGCGGTACCGTAGGTAAACCAAGAACAAAGTCTGGAGCAAGGCCAAGGGTCACACACAGGAATCAGTCCAAAGGAATGTACAAGAACAAGCTGGGTCATACACAGGAGCAGAAGATATAGAGTAGTCAGCCAAGCCAGGGTCAGATGCGAGGAGATAAACAGAGTCACATGTTCAGACGTAAGCCAGGGGTCAGCCAGAGATTCAGGATACACAGGATACAGGAGACACTGGAGACACAGATAATCTGATGACAATCCAGCAATTTGGATCAGACAATGGCAGACTTTTATAGACCAGCAGGAAGATCCACCTGTCACATGATGTGCTTCTGGTGGCCATTTCTTCTACTGGCAGGATTGCCAGTACTTCCACAGCCGTTTCCATGACACAGCCTTCGGCCATTTCTTCTACTAGCAAGATTGCCAGTACTTCCACAGCCATTTCCCTGACACAGCCTTCGGCCATTTCTTCTACTGGCAAGATTGTCAGTACTTCCACGGCCATTTCCCTGTACTGAATGTGTCCAGTACTATTAAGAATAGTCTATAGCAGTGGTCTCCAAACTGTGGCCCGAGGGCCAGATGTGTCTCTTTCCTAACCTTTATCCAGCCCTTGGGGCTGTATTCCTTCCACTGATATACTATTCTTCCCACTGACACCAACAAGGGGGCACAATGTATTTTACTGATACCAATGATGGGATACAATTACTCCTACTAATAGGGGTACTCCTTATCCTACTGACTGCAAACTCTGACGCCATATTTATTCTCACCAATGCTGGTCCCGGGACATTTTCTACCCCCGATGGCCACAATCCGGCCCTCCTAAGGTCTGAAGGACAATAAACTGGCCCTTTGTTTGAAATGTTCTGAGACCCCTGGTCTATAGTCTGGCCAAAAGTTTTATGACAAAGCAACACACTTAAAAGTCCAGAATCACTCTAGATTCTGCTCTGAAGACTCCTAGGCACAAGAAGTCCACTGCTATTTTTCAGGAAGAATTCAATACAAAAAGGTAAATCTTTTGGGGCATTTCTAGACCCAAAAACATTTCTAGATGTTTCCTACCAGATAGCAAGTCTTCACTATTTAGGCTCAGGTCCACTTTTGATAATAAACGACCATGCATTTGAAAGCGTTCTGCCTGCCTCTGGATCAACTTAAAGCGGAGCTCCACCCAGGATAACAACATTTTACAATGTTGTTTGAAAAAAAAAAAAAAATAACCTGAAAAAATAAAAATAAATACTCACCCGAAATAGCTGTTGCTATGCGGAAGTCCGTAATCTGCCTCTTCCTGAACCGCGGTGTGTTTTCTTCTTCTTCTCCTTGTGAATGGGGCGCGCTGCTTCCTGGGAACTGTGTGTGTTCTCAGAGAGCAGCGCGCCCATTCACAAGCCAGCGTGAGACTCACGCAGGCGCAGTAGGAAATGGGCAGTGAAGCCGTACGGCTTCACTGCCTGTTTCCCATAGTGTGAATGGCGGCGCGGGACCCAGAGCGATCGTGGGACCGGCATCGGGGGGGGCCGTCAGCGCGGGCAAGTAGGACAGGTAAGTGTCCCTATTTAAATTCAGCAGCTACACTGTTAGTAGCTGCTGACTTTAAAAAAAAAATTTTTCGCGGCTGGAGCTCCTCTTTAACTTTTATAGATAGCTCTTAAAAAAAATCTATATATATATATATATATATATTTTTTTTTTTTATTTAGGTTAAAAAGTTAAGCTAGATGATCAGGTGTATGAATTTTTGATAAGTGGCATCTGCATTGCAACCTTTGTTTAGATTTAGTGGCACTGTAAAGTAATGGTCCTAAAATAAAGGGCATTCTGTGAAGAATATACTGTACAGTAAGAGACTTATATGGGACTTCCAAGAGCTGCAGCTTGTTCTAGACAATGCAGGGTTAAAGGCAGCCATATAAATAAATAATGAAAGCATTTTTAGAGCACTTTGCCGAGAACTGTTATTGCAGAAAATATTGCGCTGTCAACTCACATTAAAGGTGATTTGCTTTGACTGATCTTTTGGGACATCTAACAATGTTTATTTTTGTCACATATTAAAAATATATTTTATTACACCCTTCATTGCTGTTATATGTAGATACAACACACTAACAACACTTACAAGTAAATATAAATTCATTTTCTTTAGATAGATTCAAGTAAAAGTTTTAAAACTGAGTTTCTTACATACACTTCCTGTATGCATGCACAAAGACAGCCATGCTTGTTTAAAAAAAGATTGCAAGATACAATAAATACAAGGAGAATGCAGTTATCTGAGCCTACCAATCAAACTTTAGGTTTTTCTCATAGACTGCTATAAACTAAAATATGGCTGATTGCTATACCTTATTTTTCGAAGCTGTAGCACTAACTTATAGAATAAGTACAATTTTGTAAACTATCTTGAAAAAAAAAAATGAAATGAATTTAAAAATCAATTGAAGAAAATAAGCTGTTAAAGAACTGTACCTCTTTAAATGACTGATTCAGCAAATTAGATAGCAAGCCAATATGTTTTTTTTTTTTTTTTACATTGTTACATATTTTATATAAACTTTTAGTGCATATTATTTAACTATAACATTGAGTTCCTGCAGGAATTCTTTTAGGAGCTGAACCAAGCAAAGAATTTAAATATTGGTTTTATAATATAAAAACCAGTTCCCATCTGTAGGTGGTGTTAGACTCAATTGTGCTGATGTTAACAAAGATCCCAAGTTAAATATTACACTATTCGATATTGTAAAAACAAACAAAAAAAAAAAAAGATTCATACTAAGTTTTTTATTACGCGTCTTGTTTTCTTACATGCAGATAAGGACCTATGATTTCAAATTTAATTCCATAGCAGTTCTTGAATGTTAACTACTGAATGTGAGGATGCACACTGCTTCATTCCTTTATTTATACTGAAATATTAGATTGACGGAAATTTTCATTCTGGAAAATTTAAAGCTGAAGTTTAAGTATAATTGTTTTGATTTTGCAATAGTTCTTGCAATATTGAATAAAAGTTGGGTTGTGGTAAAGTCAAAAAGTAAATATAATTATATAATGCAGTATTGAGTATGAGTATGAGCCTCATTAACAAGAGTTGGTATCATTATTCATAGCATTGTTATATTGGTCTAGCTTGGACCAGTGAAAGCATGCATATCTCATACCTGACCAATGCCAGGGGGGAAGCTACAAAACACTGTAGAAGTTGCCACTACTACAGTGATAGCAGCAGTCTTCTTAGTCCATGGCGGGTGCCCTACTGCATAGTAACCACGGGGGGTCGCTGAATAAGCACCGCCACCATTCAGAAAAATAAATAAATAATTCCAATCAATACAAAGCATTCACTGATTTGACGAGGCAGAGATTGTGACATTATTGCCCCACCTCTCCACCTCACCCAATCAGAGAACTACAGTATGTAACTATACTATAATGCTATTCTATACTTAAATTTCAACTTTAAATGCTTTAAGATGTTAATTTAATAACAAAATATAGTTCAGCCCCATTCCTCCAACCTCCAATATTGTCCCACTGTAGACCCCCCCCCCCCCCAGCCCCAGCAGTGCCCTCCAGATACCTGACTTTCCACATTTGTTGCCCCAATATCCCCACAGCGATATACAGAGTCTCAGTGCACTTCAAAGGCTGTATATTATTCTTCCTATTGACACCAACTTCAGGGCTTCTTTTCCTCTGACCACCTATGGCAAAGCGGTCTTCCTCCCTCTGACCACCAAACACAACATTTCACATTCTTTTACTTTTATTGTATGGGTATACACTTTTTTCTACTGCTGGGAGATTTCAGATTAATTTACTGGTCTCACCAAGGTTGAGGACCACTGATTTAGAAGGCCAGGCATTACAGTTTTTCTCCATCGTTTTGGCTCATTTCTTGAAACAGAAATGACATTCTCAAAACAACATGGACAAATCTCCAAACCACTTGGCAATTGTTCACAACTGAATTGCATTTCTCATTCATTTCATCAAATTGCAAATGTCTCAGTACATGTCTGAATGTACATTTTTCAAATTATTTAGTACAAGTAGCCTACATTTAGCACACTTTTCAATTGAATAGATCTTGTTGATCTAAACTGATTTGTCAATTCTCAGTCTAATGGTCGTTCTCTCCAAAATGTGTCAGCGTCATTTCATTGTTTAAGTCATCACATGCACAATAGTCTGTTCAATTGTCTAAATTATTCAGAAACATAATACCATAATTACCATATATGAATCTCTTGCAAAATGTAATAAAATTATTACAGCAATTGACAGTCAGGTACAACTAGAACTTGACTAACGAAGGAGGAGTTGGAGTTGGTCTCAGGTGACCAATTAAACAGTAAGTTTAGTTTAGTTACCTGAGAGGTGCTGTACATGATTGTGAATGCTGGCAAACATGTATGTGTATATATATATATATATATATATATATATATATATATATATATATATATATATATAGAGAGAGAGAGAGAGATTGACCATGCAGGACCAGTAGAATTTCTGAACATGGAGGTACCTGGCCAAGTAAATGAACAAGGGCAACTGCCTGCTGAAGGAAGAGGAAGAAGAGGAGGAGGAGTAAGGGTGCGTGGTGGTGGAATAGGGGGAAGAGGACGAGGAGAACAAAGACACTATGCTCTCCCTGATGAAATTCGGGCCACAATTATAGACCATGTCATCAACCATGGCCTCACAATCAATGATGGAATTATATAATGTATAGGACAGGACAATGTGCATAGAGCAACAAATATGTTTATTTACTAATTTACATATTCATTTAGTGTGTGTGTGTGATAGGCCTACAGTATTAGGCCGCGTGCACACAATCGAATTTATCTGCTGAAACCGGTCCGATGGACCGTTTCAGCAGACAAATCCAATCGTGTGTACGGGCGAGCAAACCTGTCCGTTGGATCTGTCCGCTGGTTAGTACACTAACCAGCAGACAGTACTGTCCGCGCATGCGTCGAATGGATTTGACGCATGCGTGAAAGCATTTTTTTTCCGGGTTTGGTGACGTGGTGGCGTCAACGTCACCGCCACGTCACCGCGTTCCCTGGCTGAGGGGATTTTCATCCAATGGTGTGTACACACCGTCGGACGAAAATCCGGAGGAGACATATCCGCTGGAAACGGTCCGTCGGACATGTTTTAGCGGACATGTCCCTCCATGTGTACGCGGCCTTACAGTATCTTACTTCAGTGGGATGTTACGTATGATACTAGCCATGACAAAAAAAATATTGTAGAAAATAAACTATGGAATAGTATAGAATAGTTTATTTTCTACAATATTGATGATACAGTTTACAGTAGTATTCCAGTATTACAGTAAAAACTGCAGCTTACTGTATGATGCAATTATCATTATAATCCATATTTTGAAAAATATAAAATACAATACAGTAAGTAAAAGGGTCAAAGAGCTGCAATTACAGTAGTGCCTCCCATGTAAATCTATCTAATAATGTTACTGTAACATTTCAATAAGTCTAGTCGTTGATAATTTTTCCCCTCCCCTTTCTGTCAAATACCCCCTGTAGTACCTCTGTAGTACCTCTGCATAGGGTACATGTACCCCAGGTTTGGATCCACTGGAATACTGGCCAGTAGTATATTGAACTTGTGCAGAACATAGAACATTCCTATGTAGCTGTCTGTAACTGTAGTGTATGACTCTTCTGTATGACTGATTTGATGTTTTCTTAATGCCATTGGAAGGAAACGAGACCTCTCACATACTCGTGTATGGGGATGAGGCTGGCTTCAGCCTGGCCAAGGGCCGAAGACGTGGCCGTAATTTTATTGGCCACTGGGCCACGGTGGATGTCCCAGGCCAGCGAGGGGGCAATATAACTATGTGTGCTGCCATTTCTGAGAATGGTGTGGCCACTCACATGCCCAGTCTTGGCCCATACAATACACAGAAGCTCCTCATCTTCTTGGACCGCTTTCATTTGGATTTGATCCCTGAAAAGGAGAGAGGTCTCATAGGGCCTCACCTACCACAATATATAATATAATAATACATACAATAATTGTATGGGACAATGTGAATTTCCACCGTGGCCCGCTTATCAGGGCCTGGTTCACTGCTCATCCAAGGAAGGATATTGTGTTCCTACCACTTTACTCTCCTTTCCTCAATCCTATTGAGGAGTTTTTCTGCGCTTGGAGGTGGAGAGTGTATGAGCATCAGGCTCAAGATCAGAGGTCCCTGCTCCATGCAATAGACGCTGCCTGTGAGAATATTACAGGAGATCAGTGTAGGCGATTGTTGCGACATCTCCCTCGTTTCTTCCCTCGTTGCATCGCAATGTTGATGGGAATCTGTGGCCAGACAGACAGCAGCGTGTGGATGGGCAGGAGGGTGAGGGCAGTACCCAGTAGAGGGAGGGTGAGGACAGAGACCAGTGAAGAGATGTTAGGGCTCTTTCACACGGGTGGCCTGTTCAGGTCCGCCTGCCACTTTTTTTAGACGGACCTGAATGGGCGCTCTGTGCTCCTCTATGGAGCCGCAGATGTCAGCGGTGACATGCCGCTGACATCCGACCCGCTCCGCCAAGTGTGACGGAGGAAAAACCTACTTTTCCATCCGTCTGACGGATCGGATCAGGTGAACACGGACAGACGGCCTGTGTTCATCCGATCCCCCCATAGGGGAGAGTGGAGAGCTGACAGGGCAGTCCCTGCACAGTGTGCGAGGACCTCCCTGTCATCCGCCTGCTCAGTGGGGATCAACGGAGCGATCCCCACTGAGAAAGTGGAGGTTCACAGGGCGGATCATTACTGATTTGCCCCATATGAAAGGGGCCTTACAGTAGTTGTGAAACTCAAGCTTTATTTACAGCATTGTAAGCTAAATTTAATTGTCCTTGTTTTTTGTTTGTGTGTTTTTATTTCCGTATATTATGCTGTATACGTTTTCTTTTTAGTCTCATGTTTGGAAGTTGCTTTGTGTGTGAATGATAATGGTTACAATACTGTAAAGTAATTTTTCCTTGGTAGTATGAGTGCAATGTGTGATAAAAATGTTTTCTTTTTTTTCAGTTTTATACAAAATTGTATTCAGTTAGCTAGACAAAAACTGTACAGTAACCATTGTCAATGAAGGACTGGGCTAAGACTGAAAGGTGGACATGAGGGATATTTCAATGGCCCTCTGCCATAGAGATAAAACATCTAAACATTTTGACTTGCAGTGCTTACACAATGCCAAAGTGATGATGCATTTTGGGGGCACTGACTATTTGAATGAAAAATAAATTTAGTTTTGACACATGAGTGAACTGTTTTGGGAAAAATATGAACTTTCGAAGGTGAACCATGGTGTTGTGCCGAACCATACAGGTTATTTTGGCAAAAGCACCAAGAGAGCTGAGAATGTCTGGTCTGTTTCAAGAAATGAGCCAAAGTAATTGAGAAGAATGTTTGCTATTTTGGAGGCACTGACTCTTTATATGTCAAAGGAATATGGTTTTGAAGCATGAGTGAACAGTTTTGGGAAAGATATGAGCTTTTGCAAGTGAGTTATAGTGTTGTGCTAAACTGTAAGACTGTTTTGCCAAATGATCTTAGAGTTTTGAGAATGTAATTTCGGTTTCAAGAAATGAGCCAAAACAATAGAGAAAAACTGTAATAACAGTCTTCTGTTCAAACTGCAAGTCTCCTTGAAACAATTGTTATGCATATCTCTGTTATTCCAATATCCAGACTGTAACCTGCTGAGCATCAGGGGATATTGAGCAGCAACAGCTGGAGTACCAGTCGTTACTATACCAGACTTATCCTCTTGATTTTTTTCACTCTAATGATTCAGCAATAACATGTTTCTTCCCACAACTACACAAATTAGTGGCATGTCTTTGAGCATTGCTATCATTTATTGTTTGAAGTAGAAAATGACTGTCCCAGAAAAAAAAAAAAAAAGAAACTGTAAAAGCACAGCAAAAAAAATGACATGATGATTGGTTAAAAGAGAGATAATGAATTATAATTGTGTATTTGAAGTTTAGTAATGCAAATTAAACATCATTATCATTTGGGTATGTTAATCTCAATTTATGTGACATTTGTTGATTGAATTCTCCAGCTGTGATATGTTCACAGGGAATTACAAGAGGGAATAAAATGAAAGGCCTATTTTCAATTGAATCTTCCTATTGTCTGCCTATAGAAAATGTAATTTGTTACATTGCTGTAGTCAAAACTGTTAAAAATAGCATAGTTTACACTGAAGGTTTAAATATAAGTGACTTGCATTACTACTGTCATAAATGTAATATACTGGGCAGCAGATAAATAGATAGATAGATAGATAGATAGATAGATAGATAGATAGATAGATAGATAGATAGATAGATAGATAGATAGATAGATAGATAGATTTCAAGCATTTACATTAATATTACATAGCCTTCCAGTTTGCTTTAATGAGATGTTTACATTAGGTAGGTTTGTTATATTTAGAACTGGTCACACTCTCATGTCTACCTGTGCCGAAGCATATTGTTTTCTCTAAACATGCCTGTCCTTTATTCTGGTCACTGACAGACAAACTTATAAATAGTAGAAGAATATTACATACATAATTATAGCTCACCAGGAGTTCATCCTGCTTCTACCTTTTTTGGTTACCTGTATTCTCTTTTATGAAGAAATCATACATTTTTCTTTTTGTGCATCTTTTAACTTTTCTTGATCTGGCCAATCTTCTTTTAGAAAACATGTGACTACAACCTAACACATAACATACTATTAATTGAAACGTAACACAATATAACAATAAAAAAGGCACTGTAAACATATAATGAGCATTATATAAAAAAAGCACCACTGTAAAAACCCAAATGACCAGGTGTATGACAAATAAAGATTAGTCCATCCTGCCACAATTCTAAATGAACTTGAAAGTTTAGTCTTTAAACAAAAAGTGCTCCACTTCTCAAATAAAAATGAGGCCATCCTGCAACAGTTTTAAATAAACTTCTCAAGAACATTCAATTTCTCTGCCATTTTTAAAAAGTTCTCTAGTGCTCAAAGCGGGCGCCAATGTAAAACCGTTTAGCTAACCATTTGACCGTTTAATTTGTGGTGAAGAAATTGAACTTTCTTGAGAAGTTAATTTTAAAATGTTGAAGGGTGGACTAATCTTTATTTGTTAAATACCTGGGCTTTTTGGTTCTTACAGTGGTGCTTATTTGATGCAATGCACATTTTGGTATCCGTTTATGAAGCAGTGAACAGCGGTGATCCCAAGGATCACCACTGATCACAGCCCATAAACAGTTTATGAAACATAGATAATCGGGGGGAGAAGTGTTTGAATTTGTTCTCCCGCCAATTATCTCCACACACAGGGAATCCTCATAGACTGACACAGTAATGGCCAGTTTATGAAGCTGTGATCTGAGCACTTCACTGGGAATCTGTGTCAGAATTCACACTCCCCGATTCACAATCTCAGAGCTGGTGAAGAGGGAATTCCGGGGGTTCGGAGGAGGAAGGAGGAAGATTTTTATATTCCTTTTACCTCGTTCAGACCCCCCAACACTGTAACTATGTCCCCCGGTAATATTTATGTGAATACATTGTGAGGGATTAACTCGGTAGCGGGTGTGTGTGACCCCCTGGATGGGTTCACTACACACTGAACTGAACAAAAAGGCACTTGAGGATGACTGAAAACAAATGATATGGTTTATTTTTCCATCTTGCGGGACACACGTGCAAGCATCAAAACAGCATAAACAAAACAAAACAAAAAAATAAACCCTTGCCACTTGGGGCGTCTACCTTCCCAACACAGGAACCTACCTATGGAGTCTGGCACAGCCTACTGCTGGGCAGACACTGCTGGTCCTACAGCAGAAAACAAAAAGTCTCTTTGATATTTCTCACACAGAAATATCCATCAGCACCTCACCTCTTCGGTACTGGTTGTGACTGCTCCTTCACTCACACAGCCTCAGGATGCAGCAATCAGTCATCATCCTTAGGCTATCTTTATAGGGGCTTTAATTGCTTAATTCTGAACAGCTGAAACCTTTTAACGCCCCAAACCTCTCTGGCCATCTCTGTAGCCGACGCCCAATAGTAATTGGTGTATTGTCTAAACAAGGCAAAAAAGTACCTCCCGTCTGGGACAACACAGACAGATTTACCTGACTTCCTGTCACAACATATATATATACATACATGTATATCATGTGTACATGTATATATATATAATGTGTGTGTATGTACATGTATATATAATGTGGGTGTGTGTGTATACATACAGGGCCGGTGCAAGGATTTTTGCCAACTAAGGTGAAGGTGCCCCTTAGTTTCCCTACCCCATTAGTACAGACCCCCCCACAGGACAAACCAGGCCCCCATTAGCAGAGACCCCCCTTCCATTAGTACAGACCCCCCGACAAACCACCCCCTCCATTTGGAAAGACCCCCCCACAAGACCTCCCCCCACAAACCCCACCCGGGCGGCAGCTGGAGAGGAAAGGACAGTGTGCAGCTGCACCGCCCAGATGGAGAAGATGATGATCGTGAGGAGGAGGAGGATCGAAATACTGTGGCGGTGGAGAGCTCAGAGCACGGCCTCAGACAAGGAGAGGAGGAGGAAGCGGAGCACTCTGGAGCTTAAGCGCCTCCACCTCTGTGGCGCCTGGGTGAACTTCACCCCGCACGGCACACTCATAATGGAAATGGCCCTGCTGGATTTGTTCTCGTTCTGAAGGTGAAGGTCTCGTTCGGGTGGCCGTAACCGATTTTCCGCCCTGACCCCTGGCTGGCGCTGGTGCCTTAAGGCAAGTGCCAATGTTGCCTTGCGCTAGCACCGGCCCTGTATACATATATATATTATGTAGGGGGACTCGTTATTTTAATTACATTACCCACACCGTCTGTCAGTTTACTGAGCGGTGATAATTTATCACTGCTCAATAAACTGACATCTCTGTATTTCTGTGAATTTCTGGTACTGTAATATCGTAAAGTCTCACGGGTAGGGATGAGCCGAACACCCCAGGGTTCGGTTCGCACCAGAACGTTCGAACAGACCGCGGGTTCGCGCGCACATTTAGAACCCCATTGAAGTCTATAGGACCAGAACGTTCGAATTCAAAAACGACCATTTTGAAGACCAATATTCAATTTAATGTTGGAAAACGTCGTTCAGAACCCGGGTCTTGCCCCAGGGAACATGTATCAATGGAAATATATTTTTTTTAAACGGACGTTTTTTCCGGGGCAGCCATTTTAATGATGCTTAAAGTGAAAAAAAAAATTCCTTTAAATATCACACCTGCTGGGTGTCTATAGTAGTGGCACGTGTTTAGAAATGTCTCTGCACAACATGAGAGGACTATAAAAAAAAAGTAATTAATACTGCTTGCGCACGTGCTGTGTGGCAACAATATGTCGAATATTTTACCGTTGGTGGGGGGCCATTATTGTTTTGTGAAAGAAAAATTCTAGAAAAAAGGGCACCCCTCAAACATACTGTAATTGGAGCGCAACAAGGAGCCACGTGCAAAGTATTGCATCAAAAATTGTTATTAGGCGCCCCTGTTAAACAGGGGCTGAAAAATTGGGCCTTGGGCACAACACAACACTGCAACCCCTCCCAATAACTCCAATTGGAGCGCAACAAGGAGTCACGTGCAAACAATTGCATCAAAAATTGTTATTAGGCACCCCTGTTAAACAGGGGCTGAAAAATTGTGCCTTGGGCACAACACAACACTGCAACCCCTCACAATATCTCAAATTGGAGCACAACAAAGAGCCACGTGCAAAGGATTGCATCAAAAATTGTTATTAGGCGCCCCTGTTAAACAGGGGCTGAAAAATTGGGCCTTGGGCACAACACAACACTGCAACCCCTCCCAATAACTCCAATTGGAGCGTAACAAGGAGCCACGTGCAAAGTATTGCATCAAAAATTGTTATTAGGCGCCCTTGTTAAACAGGGGCAGAAAAATTGGGCCTTGGGCACAACACAACACTGCAACCCTCACAATAACTCAAATTGGAGCACAACAAAGAGCCACGTGCAAAGGATTGCATCAAAAATTGTTATTAGGCGCCCCTGTTAAACAGGGGCTGAAAAATTGTGCCTTGGACACAACACAACACTGCAACCCCTCACAATAACTCAAATTGGAGAACAACAAAGAGCCACGTGCAAAGGATTGCATCAAAAATTGTTATTAGGCGCCCTTGTTAAACAGGGGCTGAAAAATTGGGCCTTGGGCACAACACAACACTGCAACCCCTCCCAATAACTCCAATTGGAGCACAACAAAGAGGCAAGTGCAAAGTATTGCATCAAAAATTGTTATTAGGCGCCACTGTTAAACAGGGGCTGAAAAATTGTGCCTTAGGCACTGGTGGCGGAGCCCAGAAACACAACATTTCTTACTAGCTATCAGCAAGAAAAGTGAGGAGGAGAAGGATATTCCATCAGCAGCATAAGAGGACAGTCACTCAGCATCAGCATATGCAGTCTAAAAGGGATCCGACATTTCAACAAAAAAATATTATTCAGTAACATCAGCATCAGGTGCTTGGTAGCTGGTGTTGATCCAAGCCTGATTCATTTTGATGAAGGTCAGTCGATCAACAGAGTCGGTGGAGAGGCGCACCCTGTGATCGGTAACAAAGCCTCCAGCAGCACTGAATGTGCGTTCTGAAAGAACACTGGATGCAGGGCAAGCCATGTAGCTCAATTGCATACTGTGCAAGCTCTGGCCAGTGATCCATCCTCAAGACCCAGTAAGCCAGAGGATTTTCGGTGGGGAAGGTGTCCAAGTCGGATCTTGCCCCTAGGTATTCCCGGACCATGTAAACCAGACGCTGGCGATGGTTGCTGGAACCGGTCAGACCTTGGGGCTGCGGACTAAAAAACTGTCTGAAGGCATCGGTCAGACGGCCACCTTCTCCACCGCTCCTTCTGTGACTCACCGAAGCCTCAGCAAGACGTTGTCCAGAGCCAGGCTGCAAGGCCTCCCGCAGAAGTTTCATTTTCTGCTCCCTCTGCGATGGCAACATAAGGTCCGCAACCTTACTCTTATAACGTGGATCAAGGAGAGTTGCCAGCCAGTAATGATCCGTCTCTTTGATAGCACGTACACGAGGATCCTTACGCAGGTTTTGCAGGATCAGGGAGGCCATGCAGCGTAGGTTTGCAGAGGCATTCGGGGCACAGTCCTCTGGGTCACTGAGGACGACAGGATCCACAGGCACCTCATCCCAGCCACGTAAAAGTCCACGTGTTCCTTGGGACTGTAAATGATCCCTTGAAGACTGCTGCTGCTGATGCTGAGTGCTAGGCTCCACCTCCATGCTGCTGATACAATCATCCTCCTCCTCCTCCTCCTCTTCCTGTGTGCTAGGTGGGCAAGCAGGCCCACTGTCTGGGTAAAGGGGGCCTTGAGAGGTAAGGAAGTCCTCCTCTTCCTCCCTCCGTTCTGCCTCAAGGGCCCTGTCCATTATTCCACGTAGCGTGTGCTCCAACATGTGAATAAGTGGGACAGTGTCACTGATGCATGCACTGTCACTGCTCACCATCCTCATGGCCTCCTGGTGACGAGACAGTGCATGCATCCCTGATCAAGGCCCATTGGCGTAGTGAAAAAAACCCAGCTGCCCTGACCCAGTTCTGCTGCCATATTGGCACAGGTACTCATTGATGGCCCGCTGCTGCGTGTGCAGCCGCTGCAGCATGGCCAACATAGAGTTCCATCTGGTGGGCATGTCACAGATTAGGTGGTTCTTGGGCAGGTTGTATTCCCTTTGGAGGTCTGTCAGCCGAGCAGTGGCATTATATGACCTCCGGAAAAGCACACAGACTTTCCTGGCTTGCTTCAGGACATCCTGTAAGCCAGGGTACCTGCCCAAGAACTGCTGCACCACCAAATTCAGGACATGTACAAAACAGGGCACGTGGGTGAGTTTTCCCTGTCGCAGGGCAGAGAGGAGGTTGGTGCTATTATCGCTGACCACCATTCCAGGCTTCAGCTGGCGTGGCGTCAACCACCTCTGAGCCTGCCCCTGCAGAGCTGAAAGAACCTCTTCCCCAGTGTGGCTCCTGTCTCTCAAGCACACCAGCTCTAGCACCGCATGGCATCTCTTGGCCTGCATTCCTGCGTTGCCCCTCGTACGCCTACGGAGCACGGCTGGTTCTGAGGAAACATCACCACAGGAAGAGGCCACAGAGGAAGACGAAGAGGAGGGGGTGGAGGAGAGAGGTGTGTCACAAGCAGTAGCAGTGTTTTGGAGGCGTGGTGGCGGAACAACCTCCAAAACTACTGTACCTTGCCCTGCGTCCTTCCCAGCTGCCAGCAGAGTCACCCAATGGGCCGTAAAAGACAGGTAACGTCCCTGTCCATGCCTGCTAGACCATGAGTCAGCGGTAAGATGCACCTTACCACTGACCGCCCTGTCCATCGAGGCATGGACATTGCCTTCCACATGCCAGTAGAGAGCCGAAATTGCCTTCCATGAGAAAAAGTGGCGTTTTGGTACTTGCCACTGAGGTACTGCACATTCCACAAACTCACAGAAGGGGGCAGAATCTACCAACTGAAAAGGTAGCAGTTGAAGTGCTAGCAATTTCGCTAAGCTAGCATTCAACCGCTGGGCGTGTGGATGGCTGGGAGTGTACTTCTTTCGGCGCTGCAGCAGCTGGGGCAGGGAAATGTGTCTGGTACTATCATTAGATTGCCCGCATGTACTACCACTACTAGGTTGTGACTAAGAATGAGCTTCGGCGTGTTCGCATGGAACACGTGCAGAGCCCGCCAGGAAGTGTGCACAGCGCTGCGCTAATCACAGCCAGGGAGACATTTCCCGATCTCTGCAGCCGAGCATCGGGACAATGTCTCCCCGGCTGTGATTAGCGCAGCGCCACGCTGTCTTCCTGGCGGGCTCTGCACATGTTCCATGCGAACACGCCGAAGCTCATCCCTAGTTGTGACACACCTATTTCTACAACTTCAGTGCAGGCTTCAGAGAGGACTGGGGGTCTAGTGGGGTTGGAGGTCACAGAAGGGCAAGGGGAGGTCCGCTTTGATCTTTGGTGTGGGTCTTTCTGGTATGCTTGCCAACGAGCTGCATGGCAGGTCGTCATATGTCTTGACAAGCATGTGGTGCCCAAGTGGGTGATGTTTTGGCCACGCGGGATACGCTTGAGACATATGTTGCAAACAGCAAAGGTATGATCTGATGGACATGTTTCAAAAAAGGCCCACACCGAAGAACTTTTGCTGTACTGTTGAGACACAGCAGTGCCATGCGAAGATGTGCCACGTAATGCAGTTGGTGTGCTGCCCTTAACCTGACCCCTGGAGGGCATCCTGCCTCTTTGGAGATGTGCCTGTGCCTCGTCCTCCTCCTCCTCTTCTTCCTCCTCTCTCCTATCAGGTACCAAGGTAGAGTCAGTGACCTCATCATCCCCTCCCTCCTCATCATCACTGTGGATAACCTGGCAGTATGCTCCAGCTGGGGGAACATCACTCCCAGATTTCTGTCCCTCTCGGCCACCCCCTCTCCCTGGGCTCACATCAATGCCTTCCTCTATCTGTGTTCTGTCATCGGAGTCTTCAAAACGATGCGCATCTTCCTGCAGCATGTACCCAACACTGTGTTGAAACAGTTCGGGGGACTCCTCAGGAGGACATGGTGGGACTAGGGAAGGATTGTGTGAAGCCATTGTGCAGAGGGAAGAGGATGCCTTGGCAGCTGCTTTGCCAGACAAACTTAGATCAGTCTGTGTGAGAGAGGATGAGGAGGATTGAGGACGGCTTGGTCATCCACTCTACTAATTGCTCTGCATGTTGAGGCTCAACACGGCCAGCTCCCGAAAAGAAGGATGAGCGGCCACGGCCATGGCGACGTGCTGAACAGGATGCACCACATCCACCACCAGCGTTACCTCTAGATGCAGCGCCTGCTTGCCCTCGTGACTCTCTGCCTCTCTTTGTTGTCCTTCTAGACATATTTATGCGTTCAGGTGCTATGTAACAGCACATGCGCAGTGACACCAACTGCGTTCAGGTGGTATGTAACAGCACACGTGCAGTGACACCAACTGCATTCAGGTGGTATGTAACAGCAAATGTGCAGTGACACCAACTGCGTTCAGGTGCTATGTAACAGCACACGTGCAGTGACACCAACTGCGTTCAGGTGGTATGTAACAGCAAACGTGCAGTGACACCAACTGCGTTCAGGTGGTATGTAACAGCAAACGTGCAGTGACACCAACTGCGTTCAGGTGGTATGTAACAGCAAACGTGCAGTGACACCAAATGCTTTCAGGTGGTATGTAACAGCAAACGTGCAGTGACACCAACTGCGTTTACGTGCTATTAAACAGCACACGCGCAGTGACACCAACTGCGTTTAGGTGGTATTAAACAGCACACGCGCAGTAAGAGCGACTGCGTTTCTGTGCAATTCAATAGCTCACTTGCATTAACAGCAACTGCGTTTCTGTGCAAATAATTAGCACACGTGCAGTAACAGGTAATGCGTTTATGTGCAATTAACTAGCACATGTTGACTAACACGGAGTACTATGTTTAAGGTAAACCCTAATGCAGGCAACACAACACGTTAGAGCACTGCATCAAGCACAATCTCCTGCCTGACAGATACTAATAGCAGATCTAGCTGAGCTATACAGTTTATAAATATATTGACAACTCCTAGGGATGTGAATATATTCTCTACAAACTGTAAATTTAACTATACTAACTAGCCTTTCTGCTCTATCTATCTATCTATCTATCTATCTATCTATCTATCTATCTATCTATCTATCTATCTATCTATCTATCTATCTAGTAAAAGACACTGGGGCTGATTTACTAATGAAGCTGCGCTGCGCCGGTACATGCCTTAATTAGTGCGCTGGATGAATCCCTAATTAGGCGCATGAACCGGCCGCAGCAGCAGCGCGATGTGATTGATAAGTAAAGCCGCCGCCGAACTCCCTGTATAAGTCTATGGGGGAAATCTTAATTGTGAATGTTAAAGGCTAATCTGCAAGTTTTGTCCTAAAAAGTGTTTGGGGACCTCAGTCCTGCCCCAGGGGACATGTACCAATGCTTTTTTTATTTTTTAAAACGGCCGTTTTTTCGGGAGCAGTGATTTTAATAATGCTAAAAGTGCAATAATAAAAGTGTAATTTTTCTTTAAATTTCATACTATGGGGGGCTCTAATGTCAGCATGTGAAAAAGCGCATGTTTCCCGTGGTTAGAACTGTCTCTGCACAAAATGACATTTTTCAAAGCAAAAAAGCCATTTAAAACTGACTCGCGGCTATAATGAATTGTCGGCTCCCGGCAATTGCAGGAGAATTCATTCATTAAAAAAACGAAAAAAAAAGCGTGGGGGTCCCCCCAAATTCAATAACCAGACCCTTTAGGTCTGGTATGGATATTAAGGGGAACCCCGCCGTCAATTTAAAAAAAAATGGCGTGGAGTCCCACCTAAAATCCACACCAGACCCCTTATCCGAGCACGTTGACCTGGCCGGCCGCAGAAAAGAGGGGGGGACAGAGCGCGGCCCCCCCCTCTCCTGAACCGCACCAGGCCACATGCCCTCAACATTGGGAGGGTGTTTTGGGGTGCCCCCCAAAACACCTTGTCCCCATGTTGATGAGGACAAGGGGCCGCCAGAAAAACAAGAAGAAGAAGATGCGGACGAGAAGGACAGCGGAAGGAGAAGAAGATGGAAGAACACGCCGGGCAAGATGCGGGAATAGAAGACCCAAGACAGAAGCAGAGGAAGAAGAAGAAGGAGGAAGAACCCGAAGGAAAGAAGAAAGAAGATAATAAAGGACTTGTCAAAAACCGGCTTTTTCACTTCACACTTTTTTTTTTCTCGTGAAATGGTAGAGGTACAAGGTACCCCATTACCATTTCACACAGGGGGGTGCCGGGCTCTGGGGGGCCCCTTTGTTAAAGGGGTCTTCCAGATTTCGATAAGCCTCCTGCCCGCAGACCCCCACAACCACCGGGCAAGGGTTGTGGGGAAGAGACCCTTGTCCTCATCAACATGGGGACAAGGTGTTTTGGGGGGCACCCCAAAACACCCTCCCAATGTTGAGGGCATGTGGCCTGGTGCGGTTCAGGAGAGGGGGGCCGCGCTCTGTCCCCCCCTCTTTTCTGCGGCCGGCCAGGTCAACGTGCTCGGATAAGGGGTCTGGTGTGGATTTTAGGGGGGACTCCACGCCATTTTTTTTAATTTGGGGTGGAGTTCCCCTTAAATTCCACACCAGACCTGAAGGGTCTGGTTATGGATATTTGGGGGGAACCCCACGTCATTTTTTTTTGGAAAATTGACGGCGGGGTTCCCCTTAATATCCATACCAGACCTAAAGGGTCTGGTTATTGAATTTGGGGGGACCCCCACGCTTTTTTTTTGGTGTTTTTTATGAATGAATTCTCCTGCAATTGCCGGGAGCCGACAATTCATTATTGCCGCGAGTCAGTTTTAAATGGCTTTTTTCCTTCAGAATGTCATTTTTCACATGCTGACATTACACCCAGGGCTGCCATCAGGGGGGTACAGGCAGTACACCTGCAGGGCCGCCATTAGGGGGGTAAAGGCATTAAACCTGTAAGGGGCCCGGGGGGTCCCCAGGGGCCCGGATGGGAACCACCCTAAAAAAAACAAAAAAAATGTTTTATTTATTTTATTTTTTTAGGGGTCCGAAGGTCCCCAGGGGCCCGGAGGCCACTAAGGGCCCCAGATGGCAAGCCCTTTTTTTCTAAAAAAATATATATATTTTTAAAAAAATATATATTTTTAAAAAAATATATATTTTTTTTATATGTTTTTCTTTTATTTTTTTATTAAAGGGCCAATTTTTTGTTGTTTTATTTTTTTAGAGGTCCGGAGGTCCACAGGGACCTGGAGATCTCCAGGGCCCCAGATGACAACCCCCCTTTTTTTCTAAAATAAATATTTGTTTTATATATTTTTTTATTTCTTTTATTTTCATATATATATTATTAAAGGGCCCAGAGGTCCCCAGGGCCCCATGTGTCAAACCCCCTTTTTTTATAATTGTTTTTTTTTTTTTTTTTTATACATTTTTTTTATATTTTTTTGTTTTATTAAAGGGCCCAGAGGTCCCCAGGGCCCTGGAAGGCAACCCCCTTGTTTTTTTTTTTTTTAGATAAATGTTATATTTAAAAAAAAAATATATATATATTTTCTCTCTTTTTTCTTTTTATTTTATAAAGGGCACAGCAGCCCCCCCCCCCCCGCTTCTCAATTTCATGCGGCAGCACCCCCCCCCCGGTTCTCTGCTCCAGGGGGCCCATGCCTGAAGCTGTGTAAGGGGCCCCAAAATTCCTGATGGCGGCCCTGTACACCTGTAAGGGGCCCGGGGGTTCGGAGGTGCCCAGATGCCAGGAGGCCCCCCAGCGCCCCAGATGGTAACCCCCCTTTTTTTTTTTTTTTGTATATATATTTTTTAGTTGTTTTTTTTAGGATTTTTTATTAAAGGGCCAATTTTTGGAATTTAATGTTTTTTAGCAGTCCGGAGGTCCCCAGGGGCCCAGAGGCCCCCCAGGGCCCCGGGTGGCAACCCCCCATATTTTTTGTTATTAAAGGGCCAATGTTTTGTTTTAGGGGTCTGGAGGTCCCCAGTGGCCCGGAGATCCCCAGGGCTCCAGATGACAAAATTATATATTTTTATATATTTTTTGGTTATTTTTTTAACATATATATATATATATATATATATAATATAATTATGAAAGGGCCCAGAGGGCCCCAGATGACAACCTTTTTGCTTAAAAATGTTATAAACATTTTATATTTTCCCCAGGTTTTTTATTTTTTTCTTTAATTTCTTTTTTAAAGTGTATTTTGTGCGTGAAAACATTTTTTTTTTTTTTGGTGGTATTTGATCACCTCTGCATTTTTTCTTATTTTTGCTTGAACCAAAAATATAGCGACAATTTGGTAAACATCTTTTTTACTGTTTGCTATAATAAATCTCCCCCAAAATATATTCAAAAAATGTTTGCCCTCAGTTTAGGCCGATAAGTATTCTTCGACCTATTTTTGGTTGCAAAAAATCACAATAAGCGTTTGATTGGTTTGGGCAAAAGTTATAAGTAGGGGTTGGTCTTATGGGTTTTTTAGGAATAATTTTTTGTTTTACTAGTAATGGTGGCTATCATTGTTTTTTCTGGCTACTGCGACATTGTGGCGGACACATTTTTGTGAGATTTGGCATTTTTCTAGCGAGCAATGGTATAGAAATGCATTGCTTACTATAAAAATGACACTGGCAGGGAAGGGGTTAACACTAGGGGCGCGGAAGGGGTTGAATATGTTACCTGGGTGTGTTCTAACTGTAAAGGGGGTGGGACTGTGTAGGGGAAATGACAGATCGCCGTTCATACATTGTAGGGACAGACGAGCAGGCATTCCCCCCCCCCTGACAGGATCGGGATAAAGGGGAACTCCACCCCAAATTATAAAAAAAAGGGCGTGGGGGTCCCCCTTCAGGTGCACAACAGGCTCTTAGATTTGATCTGGAACATAAGGGGTTAAACCCACGCCAAAAACGGCGTGGGGTTCCCCCTCAGATCCAGATCAAACCCTTCTCCCAGGCACGCAGTCTGGCCGGACAGGAATGGGGGTGGGGACGAGCGAGCGCCCCCCCCCCCCTCCTGAGCCGTACCAGACCACATGCCCTCGACATGGGGGAGTGTGTGCTGTGGGGGAGGGGGCCACCCCAAAGCACTCTTGTCCCCATGTCGATAGGGACAAGAGCCTCTTCCCGACAACCCTGGCCGTTGGTTGTCGGGGTATGCGGGCGGGGGGCTTATCAGAATCTGAGAGCCCCCTATAATAAGGGGGCCCCCAGATTCTGGCCCTCCACCCTATGTGAATGAGTATGGGGTACATCGTACCCCTACCCATTCACCGGGTGGAAAAGTGTAAACACAAATAAAGAACACAGAAAAAAATAATTTATTAGTCAGCTCTGGGGGTCTTCTGCCAGGACCCCCCACCACCAGCCCATTGGGCCCCAGGCTTCGCCGTTTTCTGCCGGGGGGGACACCCACCGATGCTCTCCGCCATGTCCAGCCAGGCCCCCACCCCAAAATAAGCTCTTATACATCCGGGGGGGGCCGGCCGAAACCAGCTGAAAACAACGGGGGGCGGAGCCCCTCGGTCTTCCAGACGTTTTCTGCCGGGGGGGCTCCAGCCCCGCACCGGTCTTCGCCGCCGCCTTCCGCCGGGGGGGACACCCACCGATGCTCTCGGCCATATTCGGCCAGGCCCCCTACCCCAAATTAAGCTCTTTTACATCCGGGGGGTGGCCGACGGAAATGGCGGACAACAACGGGGGCGAAACCCCTCCTCGGTCTTCGCCTTCCGCCGGGGGGGTACACCTACCCCCCCCCCGGTCTTCGCCGCCGCCTTCCGCCGGGGAGAGAGACACCCACCGATGCTCTCCGCCATGTTCGGCCAGGCCCCCTACCCCAAATTAAGCTCTTTCACATCCGGGGGGGGGCCGGCGGAAATGGCGGAGAACAACGGGGGCGTCGCCACTCCTCGGTCTTCTAGCCGTTTTCTGCCGGGGGGGGGAAACACCCACCCATGCTCCCACCCATGCTCTCCGCCATGCTCGACTGGGCCCCCACCCCAAAATTAAGCTCCTTTACATCCGGGGGGGCCGGCCGAAAACAGCAGAGAACAACGGGGGTGTCGCCCCACCTCGGGCTCCTCCGCTTCTGCCTGGCTCCTCCCGAGGCCAGGGCTTCTTTCGCCATCTTCCACCGGAGGGCGCCACTCTCCGGGCTTCTCGTGGCTGTCTTCCGCCACGGGGCACCACCCGCGGGGGCCAGGCCTTCTTCCGCCGCCGCCCCCTTCGATTTCTTCTGCCTGGACGAGGGTCGTACATCCCATCCAGGACTTGGACTTGGCGGGCTTCTCGTCGCTGTCTTCTGCCGCTGCCCCCTTCACCAAGAAGCTCCTGCTTATGGAGGGAGGGCAGCGGGCTTCCGACGTCTTCGACCGGAGCGAGGGTCGTACATCCCACTCCGGATTTCTTCGCCGGCTTCTGCCTGGCTCCTCCTGGGGCCAGGGCTTCTCGTCGCTGTCTTCCGCTGCGGGGTGACACTCGCGGGCTTCTTCTTCCATTCGATGTTGACACGGCGAGGTCCGGCGCTGAAATGCCTTCTGAGCGGCGGGCAGGGACTTATATTGGCGTGGGCGTGGTTATGCCAACATGTGACCTTAACCCATGTGACAGTGATGTGATGTGACATCACTGTCACATGGGTTAAGGTCACATGGAAGAGCGGAAGAGCCAGGCAGAAGAGGCTATCGAGAGCCCCCCCCCGGCAGAAAACTACGAAGCCCGCAGCCCTCCCCCATAGGCAGGAAGCTTCATGGTGAAGGGGGCCGTGGCGGAAGACGCCTAGAAAACCGGGGTGAGATGTGCGACCCTCCCCCCGGAGAAAACGTCGAAGCCCGCTGCCCTCATCAAACAAGCACGGAGCTTCGTGGTGAAGGGGGCCGCGGCGGAAGACAGTGGCGGCGAAGACCGGGGTGGGTTAGCGGAAGACCCCCGGAGCTGGCTAATAAATTATTTTATTCTTGTGTGGTTTATTTGTGTTAACACTTTTCCCACCAGGTGAATGGGTAGGGGTACCATGTACCCCATACTCATTCACATAGGGTGGGGGGCCAGAATCTGGGGGCCGCCTTATTAAAGTGGCTCTCAGATTCTGATTGGCTTCCGCCCACATACCCCGACAACCAATGGCCAGGGTTGTCGGGAAGAGGCTCTTGTCCCTATCGACATGGGGACAAGAGTGCTTTGGGGTGGGGGGGCAGTGCCCCCCTCCCTCAAAGCACACACTCCCCCATGTCGAGGGCATGTGGTCTGGTACGGCTCAGGAGGGGGGGGGGGCGCTCGCTCGTCTCCTCCGTGAATGCCGGAGAACGAAGCAGTGAATAGATTTCACTGCTTCAAAAAAAAGGACACCTTTATGAGCACCTTTTTTATTTGTTATATTGTGTTACATCTTTTGGGTATAATGAATTGAAGGCTGCATAAAATTGTGCACATTAAATTAATAGTTTTGGGGTACTGTACGTCTGTAGCACTGAGTTGGGTGATTATATTTATTAATTGAAATGTTGTTGCAAATGTATGTTTAAAGCAAAGGTGGGTTGAATGCCGCTACCTACTGGTTACAAGTGGTATATGATTTAACACTATGTGATAATGTGATAAGAATGCTATATGTCCTCATGCATAAAACCAACCTGCATGGGGATATGGTAAATTAAAACTGACAACTAACATCTGTCAGTGATTGTGATAAGAACACTTATAAGAAGTATATACCAATAATAGTGAATACACATAAATCACATAATACAAGATACAAAAAATTGTGTGGGTAGACTCAGTCCATTTGACGTAAGTAAACCTTATTCCATTTGACGTAAGTAAACCTTACACAAATAGGTTCTCCAAAGGACTAAGTCCAATAGTGTTTCCAAAGAAAAATATATGTATGACAATATATTACCAAAAATATATATTAAAAAAGATGCTCAAAAAAGAAGAAAGGAGAAAACACCAAAAAACTGAAAAAAATGTATATATAAATATCTGTAATGAATTAGTAAATATATATATATATATATATATATATATATATCCACTTGTGGACCCTGCACTGTATATATACGTCCTATTTTTAAAGATGGATATCTCGGCAGCTGCTGCCACAACCGAGATATCCATCTCTTCAGTGCAGGGTCCTGTACACGATAACGGCTGTCTCCGCGTTGGATTCGCCGTGAGATCGCCATTATCGGTGGCGGGAAAGGAGCACCCCCCTCCCGCCACTTTCCCGTGCCCTCCACCGCTTACCGTTGCCATCGAGTCGATCGGGTCTGTGCGGCTCCTCTGCTGGGCTACGAGTGAGGGAAAAATGTCCCTCACCCGACCCCATAGCAGCGCTGGTCGGAAGTGACGTCAAAATGTCAGTCCTGTCCAGTGTTTTTTCTGTTATTTGAAAAAATGACAGTCAAATTTTTTTTTCTCCTTTTAAGCCTGCATATGAGATCTGAGGTCTTTTTGACCCCAGATCTCATATTTAAGAGGACCTGTCATGCTTTTTTCTATTACAAGGGATGTTTACATTCCCTGTTATAGGAATAAAAGTGATCAATTATTTTTTTTATTTTTTTTTCAGTGTAAAAAATGTTAAAATAAATAAAAATAAATAAGAAAACAAAAACATTTTTTTTAAAGCGCCCCGTCCCGACGAGCTCGCGCACAGAAGCGAACGCATACGCGAGTAGCGCCCGCATATGAAAACGGTGTTCAAACCACACAAGTGAGGTATCGCCGCGATCGTTAGAGCGAGAGCAATAATTCTAGGCCTAGAACTAGTATCTCAAAAAATGCAACCTATAGAATTTTTTATACATCACCTATCGAGATTTTTAAGGGTAAAAGTTTGACGTCATGCCACGAGTGGCCGCAATTTTTAAGCGTGACATGTTGGGTATCATTTTACTCGGCGTAACATTATCTTTCACAATATAAAAAAAAATTGGGCCAAACGTATTTTTTAATTAAAAAAAGTGTATTTTTTCCAAAAAAAGTGCGCTTATAAGACTGCTGCGCAAATATGGTGTGACAAAAAGTATTGCAATGACCACTATTTTATTCTCTAGGGTGTTAGAAAAAAAATATATATAATGTTTGGGGGTTTTAAGTAATTTTCTAGCAGAAAAAACTGTTTTAGTCTTGCAAACACCAAAACTGAAAAGCACCTAAGTTCCATAAGTGGATATATATATATACAGTATATACAGTATATATATATATATATATATATATATATATATATATATATATATAAAATGTATATATATATATATATATATAAAATGTATATATATATATATATATATATATATAAAATGTATATATATATATATATATATATGAAAATAGTTCATATAAAGTTCATCAGAACCAGCAACAAATCCAAGGTGACTTGTGAAGACTGCATGGAAATCAGGTGACTGTTGTTCCCCCGCTTGGGTCCCCACTCACCAGCTACCACCACCCCTCTAGGGGTACGTGGCATGTAGCGCAAAACAAAGCTTGAATCCTGGTATGTCTTCCCGGCCGATTGGCTACAGTCTTCCCGCTGAGATATCCTATAATGCAGCTGAGATGTGGATCCACTCCAATATAGCCTCAAGGAATAGATAGCTCCAATAGTGTATTACCGAAAAGTCGTTTATTTAAAATAGTAAAAATAGATAAAACAAGCACAGTGTAAAAACTGGCCAAAAAAACACAATACACTGCAAAGTATGGGTCTATGCGTAGAGTACAGGAACTCGAGGACTGTGGCGTGCGGTGCACCTGCGCTCGAAAACCCGGTCGAATTCGATCATTTTCGACAGAATTAGAAAAAAAACGGTCGAATTCGAAAACATTTCTACTGGATTCGATAATATTTTTACCGGATTCGAATTCGATCATATTTTGATCGGATTCGAAAATATTTCAACAGAATGCAATAATATTTCATCCGCTATCGTTAATATTTCAACCAAATTCAATGATATTTCAACCGGATTTGAAATTATTTCAACCGGATTTGAAATTATTTCAACCGGATTTGAAATTATTTCAACCGGATTGGAAATTATTTCAACCGGATTTGAAATTATTTCAACCGGATTTGAAATTATTTTAACCGGATTGGAAATTATTTCAACCGGATTGGAAATTATTTCAACCGAATTTGAAATTATTTCAACCGAATTGGAAATTATTTCCACCGGATTGGAAATTATTTCAACCGGATTTGAAATTATTTCAACCGGATTGGAAATTATTTCAACCGGATTGGAAATTATTTCAACCGGATTGGAAATTATTTCAACCGGATTTGAAATTATTTCAACCGGATTTGAAATTATTTCAACCGGATTGGAAATTATTTCAACCGGATTGGAAATTATTTCAACCGAATTGAAAATTATTTCAACCGAATTTGAAATTATTTCTACCGAATTGGAAATTATTTCCACCGGATTGGAAATTATTTCAACCGTATTTGAAATTATTTCAACCGGATTGGAAATTATTTCAACCGGATTGGAAATTATTTCAACCGGATTGGAAATTATTTCAACTGAATTGGAAATTATTTCATCCGAATTTGAAATTATTTCAACCGGATTGGAAATTATTTCAACCGGATTGGAAATTATTTCAACCGGATTTGAAATTATTTCTACCGGATTGGAAATTATTTCCACCGGATTGGAAATTATTTCAACCGAATTTGAAATTATTTCCACCGGATTGGAAATTATTTCCACCGGATTGGAAATTATTTCAACCGAATTTGAAATTATTTCAACCGGATTTGAAATTATTTCAACCGGATTTGATTGTATGTATTTGTATTATTGTATTTGATTACATTCTATTAAATTCTATTCTGTTCCTTACTATTCTTTGATTTTCATTCTATTGTTTTATTATTTTATATTCTATATTATTGTATTCTTTTTTAGAAATCGATTTATATTTTTTAGATTTGGATTCAAACTTTCAATTTTCATTCGAATTTGTTTAGATTCGAATTGTTTTCTAATTCGATTCAATTTTTTTCAAATTCGATTAAAATTAGTTTTGAATTCGAATTTCGTTTGCTTTTTCGAATTTGTTTAAATTCGTTAATTTTGTAATTCGGAAATTCGGATGCATCCGAATTTCCGAATAATAAAAAATTTGTCCGAATTCGAATTCGTAACGAAACGAAATGCACGTGTCTAGTGTTTACATTTTCGGCTCAATTTAGGAAAAATGTTGTATGCTTACCTCACACAAAGGCTGCATGATGTCAACTTCTGGCGATCATTTCTGTGTTACATCATAATTAATGAAAGTTGACATGGAATGGTATCAGGAAGGGGAAACTGCTGTTAGAGGACATCACATCTTGCTTGGTGTACGTTGATTAGTGAATGACATCACGAGTGGGGCTAGAGGACATTAGTGTGTTGCAGCCTGCAGGATTCAATTGCCGCAGGACAAGAAGGGCAGGCTGCAGCCAGGACAAAGTTGTCAGCTATTTGCTGACTAGCTAAAGTTGCTGTGCAAAGTGTCAATTGATAGGAATGATGTGGCTGGGGGCATTAGGGGGTGGAATGATCTACAAAGAAAGGCTGGGTTCACACTAAGATTTTCCCGTCCGTCAGTCGCATACGATTTATATGAAAAAACGTATGCGGCTGAAACGGATTTATACGTATGGAACCGCAAATATATGCGTTTTCCATTGACTTTAATGTTAAAAAAAAAACGTATGTGTTTGCCATACGGTTTCAAAAACGGCATCAAAACCGTGGTTGAACACGGTTTTGCGTACTGTTAAAAAACGTTTTGCCAGCAAATCGTACGCACCCGGATGCATCTGAGTGCATACGATTTGCAATGCATTGTCTATGTATGCGTTTTCCCATACGGGCCCGTACGTTTTCAAAACTGAAATCGTATGCGGCTGACGGACGGGAAAATCGTAGTGTGAACCCAGCCAAAGACAGGCATGACAACATGACAGAAACTAGTCAATAAAGGCAGACCTCCACTAGATACATGTTAATGGATTTTTCCCACCTACTCAATCTACTCTAATAAAATTGTTAAAGGTATGGAAGCTTTTAAATACAAATGTCTAGACTTTACATGCCATTTTTTCAAGTATAGTAAGTTTATAGGGTCTTGCCCCTTTTTGTTTTTCTCAGTCTAGAAATTATTAATGTTGATTAAATTTACTATAGACTGAACAGTATCTGAAGCGGTTAATTGCTATTTGAAAGTCTTTTACAACATAGACAATGCTATTTAGAGTAACAAGATTAAGAACCCTTTGACAGAATTTAATAATTTACGAATTTTAATAAATAATACTTACTTTTCTACATGTAATATCTCAGCTGGAGACATGTTTTCATCTGTAACTATGTTTAATGTTAATGTTTTGAATTACTTCCCCATACTGTAATATACACATCTGCGTTTAATGCGGACTTATCTATAAGTTGAAGTTAGCTATCTAACAGGATGTCGAAAGCTAACATGAATGCAGTTTTAATATAAATGTTGTGGCAGCGCCTAGACACACTAGACACACTGGTGTTGATTTACTAAATCTGTAGAGTGCAAAATCTGGTGCAGCTGTGCATGGTAGCCAATCAGCATCCAACTTAAGCTTGTTCTATTACCTTTGACAAAAAATAAAAAACTTGGAAGCTGATTGGTTTCTATGTAGAGCTGCACCAGATTTTACACTCTCCAGTTTTTGTAAATCAAACCCAATGTGTCTAGTGTGTCTAGACACTGTCATATGTCATGACATTTACAGCATAACGAAAAATTGTTATTCTTACCTACGGTAATTTTCCTTTCCTGGCCTGTCCTCACGTCAGCACATCATGGGTTAATCCCCTCCTCCGGTCCACCAGTACCACCTTCTTCTAGCTAATAAGTAGGGGGCCCCTCCTCCCAGTCCTTGTTCCACTAATTTGGCGGACGACAGACTATAGGGAGGGAAAGGCTGTGCTGACGTGAGGACAGGCCAGGAAAGGAAAATTACCGTAGGTAAGAATAACAATTTTCCGTTTTCCTGGCCAGTCCTCCCGTCAGCACATCATGGGATTTAATTTAGCACCCTAGGGCGGGAAAATGTATATAAGACTCGGACGACAACTATAAATGCTGCTTAAGTGAATCTTTCTTTATTCTGCCTGAAAAGGAGCCGATACCACGGCATTTCCGAAACTAGACGCCTTAGATGACGTCACGTCTAGATTGTAATGCTTTGCGAAGGTCTTGCAGGAACTCCAACTGGCCGTCTTGCATATTTCCTCAACTGGTATTTTGGCAAATGCTGCCCAGGAGGCTGCCACCCCTCTGGTAGAGTGAGCTCTAGTTGCCTGAGGAGGCGTCAGCCCTTGTTTCTCATACGTGAGTTTTATTACTTTGGTGATCCAGGTCGAGATTATTCTTGTCGAAGCGGCTTGTCGTTTTTAAGGCCCAGATGGTAAGACGAAAAGGGAATCCGTTTTGCGCACTTGTTGAGAACGATGCAGGTAAATTGAGAAAAGGTTGACCATGTCCAGAGGTCTGAGGTCCAGTTCTTCTTCCTGCATAGGCGGTGATGTAAAGCTAGGTAGCACTGCCTCCCAGTTAAGGTGAAATTTTGAAATTACCTTGGGCGTTGCTATTGGTGAAGGCCTCAGAATTACCTTGTCTGGAAGGATGATGCAGTACGGTTCCTTACTGGACAGGGCTGCTAGCTCGGATACCCCTCTTGCCGATGTTACGGCGGTGAGAAAAAACAGTTTAAGTGTTAGAAACCAGAATGGACAAGATTCTGCCGGTACAAAAGGATGTAGAAGCAGTGCTCTTAGCACTGTGCCTAAGTCCCAGGCCGGAAATAGAGACTTTCTTGGAGGATTCATTTTCATGGTCGCTTTTAAGAATTGTTTTACCAGTGGTTCGTCTGCCCACCTGTATCCTGTAAAACATGACAAGGCTGAAATGTGTACCTTCAATGTACTATAGGCTAAACCTTTGTTTAGAGCAGATTGCAAAAAGTCCAGTACTTGTGCCACATTCGGATCCACTGAAGCAACATTTTTCTGTAACGCAAAAGTTGTAAACTTTGCCCAAATCCTGTTGTAGGTGGCGTTAGTCGAGGCCTTTCTAGACTTTAACAGTGTTGAGATTACTTCCTTTGAAATGCCTTGTGCCTGGAGTCTGGTTGATTCAGCAGCCAGGCCGTCAGTTGCAACCTGTTCGGGTTGGGGTGTACCCATTGGCGCTGCCATAGGAGATCCCGCTTTAGCGGCAGACGTATTGGGGGGTCCGACGCCATGTGTAGGTGTAGAGGGAACCACGGCCTCTGCAGCCAGAAGGGTAGCATTTTTATTGTATGGACCTTTTCTCTCGCAATCTTTAACAAAGCCCTCATTACTAGCGGCACCAGCGGAAAGATGTAAGCTAGGGGAAAATCCCATGGAATGGAGAAGGCATCTTGGGTCAAGGCTTTGTTGCAACGGAACCTGGACACAAATTGGGGTGTCTTTGTATTGACTCGGGTCACCATTAGATCCACTGAGGGTGTCCCTCACTTGGAAAAGATTGGTTCTAGGAACTTTTTGTTCAAGGCCCATTCGTTCTTGTCGGGGAGCTCCCGAATCAGATGATCCGCGATGGAATTCTGGCTGCCCGAACTGCTGTTAGGGCTTCCAGATATGCTTCGGCCCACACAAATCTTTTGGTTGCCACCTGCAGAAGTGGCAAGCTCTTGGTTCCGCCCTGTCTGGCTATATATGCCACTGCCGTCTTGTTGTCTAACATTAGTTTGACTCAAGCTCCCTGAACTAGCTTCTCGAAGGCCCGCAGGGCCAGGTATGTGGCTTGCAGCTCCAAAAGGTTGGAGTGTCAGGATTCCATCTTGCTCCAAACTCCCTGCATCTGCTTGCCGAGGCAGTGAGCACCCCAGCCCCGGAGACTGGCACCCGAAGTTATCAGAATCCAGTCCCCAGGGCCGAGGGGCATGCCCCGCAACAGGTTCTCTGATGACTTCCACCAAGCTAGGTTCTGTCGAATCCGGTTTGGTATGCGAATCCTCTGGTGGAGAGAGGTACCGTCCCATTGGTTCAAGAAGGTTGCCTGGAAGGCCCTTGTGTAGAACCTTGCCCAAGGAATGGTTGGGCTTGCTGCAGTAAACATCCCGAGTAGGGTCACACAATCTCCTGCCGTTAGCGACGTTGACTTCATCACGCTGCTGAAGCAGGCTACCAATTCTGCCTTCTTTTGTTCGGGTAGGAGGACAAGGCCTCTGTTTGTACTGAGAATTAGTCCCAGATATTCCATCTGTTGTGAGGAAATCAATTGGCTCTTTTGCCTGTTGATGATCCAGCCAAATTTTTATAGGATTTCTAGAACCATCTCGCGTTGAGACGCCAAGAATCTTAGGTATCTTTGGTGGCTCTCGTTGATTGGGACGTGCAAATATGCATCCGTTAGATCGACTGATATCAGCCAGTCTCCTGGTTGCAACACAGAGATGATTGTAAATACAGATTCCATCTTGAACGTCTTGGGTTCTATGAAGTGGTTTAGAATTCTCAGGTCCAGAACTGGTCTGAGATCCCTCGATGCTTTGGGAACTAGAAAGATTGGAGAGTATACCCCTTTTCCTTTTTGGGATAGGGGTACCGGCGAAATTGCATTCCTTTGCTGTAAGCCGTCTAAATATTCTTGTAAGCAGATCCGTTTCCTCTGATCTGTCGGCCATTCTGTGTGGACCACCGTATTGGGTGGTTTCTTCTAAAAGGATATTTTGTAACCGTATCTGACCATCTTGCGGACCCACTGGTCCTTGACTTCTTCCGCCCATACTTCATAGAAGGACATTAACCTGGCGCCCACCTGGGGGGAATGGGCGGTTAACCCGTCAAAAAGATTTTTCAGGTTTTTTAGCAGTCTGTGCCGCTCTAGACATTACTTTCTGCAAGAAAGAATTTTGTGGATTTTTCCAGTAGGGTCTTGTATATTCCCGTCCTGGCCTGTATGACCTGGCGTCATACGCCCTCTTGTAGTCTGGTTGGGCTGGCCGGGTGGCCTGCTGTGTCTTCCTGGGTCTCTGTGGCATTAGACCCGACTTTCCCCCTGTAGCTCGACTAATGGCTTCTTCTAGGGTCTTTCCGAACAGCACCTTGCCGTTAAACGGAATATTGCAGAGACTCAGTTTTGAGGTGCTGTCTGCTCCCAAATGTCGCAACCAGAGGGCCCTCTTTGCCGTCACTTCAAAAGCCATGATTCTTGTGAGTAACTTTGTCAGGTCCATAGAGGCTTCTGCTATGAAATCGGCGGCAAGATCAAATTCCTCCATTGTCTGTATGACTGATTCTGACCCTGTATCTGCTTTTAGTGCTGCTTGGGTTCTCGTGGTCCAAACCTTGAGTGCTCTGGAGACTGAGGTTAGGGCAATAGCTGGACGGCACGCTGCACCCGCAGCTGAGTACACCTTCTTTAGGTCTGTGTCTGCATGTCTGTCCATTGGGTCTTTGAAGGTTGTAGAATCTTGCAATGGCAACGCGACCTGTCGGGCCAGGCGCTGTAAGGCCACATCTATGCCCAACGGGGAGTCCCAAAGGTCTGCTTCTGGGGTTTTAAAAGGGTACAACCTTGAGAAACGGTTCTGTATGTTTGCCCTCTTTTCCGGCTTTTCCTATTCTTCCTCGAACCCTTCTCGGATCTCTGGCAAGAGGGGGAAAGTAACCCCTTGTCTCTTCCGGCTAGGAAAACATCTTTTGATTTTTTCAGGTGGCTGAACATCTTGATCCCAGTCAATGGCCTCCCTTACGGCTGTGACAAATGAATCAATATATTGAAAATCAAATAAATATTCTGAGGGCTCTTCAGAGTCCGATGAGTCTAGTAATAGCGCCTCCCGGGCAGGTGATTTGTCGCGTACTGGCTGATTGGCGCTACTTTGGATCTTGATCTAGGTGATTTGGTGGCTGAGGCTGACTGAATACCCTCTGCCACTGCTTCTTGAATAAAGTCTCTAATTCTTCTCACCTCTGCTTCCCTGTCTGTAGGCACGTCCTTAATGCAGCTGGTGCATAGAAGTTTGCCAGGTTCGGATGGTGCCGAACATGCCCAACAAAGACCATCGTCTGGGCGGGGTCTTGATACATTTGGCTCTGCTACAGTCGCAGAGGGACTGGATTTGCGTGCTGGACTAGAATGGGACTTATGCATTGCCCGAGAGCCAGACGCTTGCGGAGATTTTGAGCGGTGGCGGGACTTTTTTCTCCGTTCATGTCTTATCTTAGGGCTTCTGCTCCTAAAAAGACAACCAAGAAACACTACCTTTAGCTCTTGGTATTGCACTCTTTTACATTGTGGCCCCCGTTGACCCCTCCTACCTGTCCGGTGACCTTGGTGCATCCTGAGGCTGTGGTGAGCTCATGCTGTGTAAAGAAGCAGGATACGCACATCAGGCGGTGAAGCAATTGATACCAGTGTACTAAGAAAAAAAGTGTGTACCTAATTGTGTATTTCTTATTTATCTATATATTTTATTATTATTATTATTATTATTATTATAATATATATAGATATATACAGTATATATATTTTTATTTATTTTTACCTATGCACCCCAAAATAATATCCACTGTATGTATGTACATTTTTTACAACCTCCTCTTTACCTTTAAAGAGAAGGAAAAATTCCAGGGTGGCAGCAGGTGTTTAGAGAAAAAAAAAAAAGAAAGGTACCTTTAAGAATAGTGCAGCGCTGACACAATCTTTCACACACTCCTCCTCAGCTGGAGGCTTACCTAGAGCTTCCTCTCCCAGACAGTGGCAGACCACACTGAGCCTCCTGCCCTGGACGAGTCTTTATAGCCGATTTGGGCCCGCCCATGGCGCGCCCCTGGCCCCACCCCCCCTGTGACATCACCACCGACTAACAGAAAGTGGAGGAAGGAGGGGCGGCGCGCTCCTATGGAGCTCAGATCTGAATAAGGAGAAGGAGCCACAGTATGTCCTAGCAGATGGACAGGAGACACACCACAGCCCCTGTTAACACAGTAAGCTTCCTACAAGCTAAAACGCCCGCAGCTCATGCACCTGAGCGTCCAGTGTCATAAAGGGGCATACCTTTATTACTTCTGGACCTTCCAACCCGAGGAGAGGCTGAACCTGGGTGGGGATGGTTCGGCAGGGGGGTTCTTTTCTTCCTCTTTGTTCGTAGTTTGTTTGTCTGGAAGAGTCTTAGGTGGTCTGATCGTCCGACCAAAAAAAAAAGGACTGGGAGGAGGGGCCCCCTACTTATTAGCTAGAAGAAGGTGGTACTGGTGGACCGGAGGAGGGGATTAACCCATGATGTGCTGACGTGAGGACTGGCCAGGAAATTAAAGTTGCATTCATGTAATGATTGCTTTAACCACTTAAGACCCGGACCTTTAGGCAGCTAAAGGACCCGGACAGGTTTTGCGATTCGGCACTGCATCGCTTTAACAGACAATTGCGATGTGGCTCCCAAACAAAATTGGCGTCCTTTTTTCCCCACAAATAGAGCTTTCTTTTGGTGGTATTTCATCACCTCTGCGGTTTTTATTTTTTGCGCTATAAACAAACATAGAGCGAAAATTTTGAAAAAAAATCTATATTTTTTACTTTTTGCTATAATAAATATGCCCCAAAAAAATATATATATATAAAAAAAAAAAATTTCCCTCAGTTTAGGCCGATACGTATTTTTCTACCTATTTTTGGTAAAAAAAAACGCAATAAGGGCCAGATTCAGGTACATCTACGCATTATTGGACCGGCGTAGCGCACCGCCTTTACGTTAGACTTGCGCAATGTAGCCGCGTAATCACCCAATTCTCGTAGCTCTTATGCAGAAAATTGCGCATGCGTAACGTTATTTCAGAGACGTAAGGCGGAGTAATACTAATTTGGAAGGACGTGGGCGTGTTACATTGAAATGAGCCGTGACCCCATGCAAATGAATGGCCGGCCGGCTCGCACATTTGCGCTTGAAGGAGACCATGGTCAGCACCTCTGTGCGCATGCTCACAACTCGGGAACGGCGCAATCAGTGAAATTGGAAGTGGACTAGGGCAACTTAGTGAACTACGCAGACAGCATAAATAGACACACAAACGCACTTCCTTTGCAAAAGTACATCCCTTTGTATCCCTCCCTATACAGCAAGGTGCTTTTGTTTATTAGCGTTTGTTTGTTTGTTTGTGACGTGTCTTTGAGATATTTGGGGACTGTTTTGCAGAGTGATTTTTGTCTTTTATGTGTTTTCTTTGTTGTTATTTTGTTTAAATTATATTTTTGCTGGGCATTTTTTATTTTTGCTCGTCATTTATTTTATTTTTTTGGTTCTGTTTGTGTATGATTTTGGAATGTGGGGGTAATATTCCTGCGGGAAAAGGGGTGTCACCCTCATTTGTGGTGGAGAAGTGAAACCCAGGTCCGTGTGAATGGTGTATGAATGTACAGTGACATAATTGGAGCCGTGGCATGGCGTTGCTTGCTCACAAGTCCTGCATGGTGGGCTTGTGCCAATCCAATGTGATGACGATGTGGTGTGTGTGTGCTAGGGACCACAGTGGTGTGCATGCATGCATTCTCATTGTGCCATGATTAATGTGTGTGTTTAACGTGCAAAGATGCATATGTGAGCTGGCATGAGATGGGGTCATGAGATGGGGTCCCAGTGCATATGCAGAGTCACCTTGAAGGGAAAAGACAGGAGGATGTTAGTAGAGCATGTGCCCCTTGTGATGTGTGCATCATGGGGGGGGGGCCAGTCATGCCTGCCACCCATGTCACTCACCAACCAGCCAGCTGTCCCCATACATGTTCTGTTCGAAATCTGTGGGGATGGGGCTCTGATTGTATATGTAGCTGTCATGGGTGTCATGGGTGTCATGGGTAGTGCCATGTGTTGGGCTGCTGATGTCCTCCTGCAAGGTTGTGGTTAATTCCATGATGGCATGAGGGGTGAATCTGAAGATGCGAGACACTTTAGAATCACTCATGCCATAGATGTCTATGCATGTGTGATATATCAAGTGAATAGTGAGGGGCTTGTATCAGATAAGAATATTGTATTAGATTAGATTAAATTGTAAAGTTTATATAAGCAAATAAAAAGTAAAAAAAAACAAAAAAAAAACATCTCCCGTGCCCTCCTTAGTGCCCTCCTCAGTGCCCTCCTCCTTCTTTGCTCATCTAAAGTCAGTAGTATAGCTATGAGCATGGATGCCACTGGCATGTTGGCATACAGTTTGTTGGGCAACACGTGTGACTGCTGAGCTCCTCACTAACAGTGTTGCTTTATCTGACATGTAGACGATTTTTCTCTTTTTAGACCAGCTTTTATATGGTCTAATTTTAGACAGGACATTTTGCTGTTGCGCACACTGCGTAGCCTGCGCTGCCCCAACGTTCTTTTGTGGATCCCCGTAAGTCCCTCATTAGCATATTTGACTAGCAAATCAATGGTCTGTCTAGCGCAGTTTTGCGCGGACGGATGCGCCTGTCTAACGAAATTACGCCGGACAAAAAAAAGTAGATTTCTTGCGTATCTCGTTTTGGGGATGCCGTGCATCGAAACGCACGCGCACATTTAGACTTACGCACGCGCATCTCCTGTTGCGCAGGCGTAATCGCTCTGTGAATCTGGCCCTAAGTGTTTATCGGTTGGTTTGCGCAAAATGTATAGCGTTTACAATAAGGGGATAGTTTTATTGCATTTTGGCGGACACTTCAGACAATTTTGACACATTTTTGGGACCGTTGTCATTTTCACAGCAAAAAATGCATTTAAAATGCATTGTTTATTGTGAAAATGACAATTGCAGTTTGGGAGTTAACCACAAGGGGGCACTGAAGGGCATATGTGTGACCTAATGTGTGTTTACAACTGTAGGGGGTGTGGCTGTAGGTGTGACGTCATCGATTGTGTATCCCTATTAAAGGGATCACACGATCGTTGCCGCCACCACAGTGAAGAACGGGGAAGCCGTGTTTACACACAACTCTCCCCGTTCTTCAGCTCCGGGGACTGATCGCAGGACTCCAGCGGCGATCGGGTCCGCGAGTCCCGCGGTCCCGGTCACGCCTAAGACCCACGGCTGGGCACTAGCACAGGACATACCTGTATGTGGATGTGCCCAGCCGTGCCATTCTGCCAACGTATATGTGCAGGAGGTGGTCCTTAAGTGTTTCTAATTACATTGATAGTGTCATCAGAGGTGGGGGTCTAGGAATAGATACCTGGTAATAGCTTGCTTCACTATTTTCTGATCACTGACTTACAGTAGAACAAGCATGCAGCCAGTAAAGGACTGAGAAAACTCATGTTTCAAGTCAGTAAGTAAAAGAAAGATTAGGTTGACACCTCTAGCTTTATAACATTATAAGAAGTTGTTTTAAAGCCATCCTGCTATGATAGAAAGGATGAGATAGAGCCACCCTGTTCACTAATACTTACCAGTCAAGTGGGGAGTTTGTAAAACCTTTGCTCCCTTTCAGAGCTCCTGGTGCTGCTGCTGCTATCTGGGGTGCCATGTAGCATGTTTCTAGCAGGTATACCACTGCTCATAATAAAATAGAAATTATTCAGAAGAGAAGCTAGCCTAAAGAACATTCATTTTTACCCAATTCATAAAGAATAAATGCAAATTCACTAGATGAATGACTATGTGATTTTTTTTTAAATAAATAGACCTCATAGAGTATGTGCTTCCCTTAGTAACCTTGCCACCCTAGACCAATTCTTATTTTGAATATGCCGAAGTCTGGCCCTTAATGAAGGCAACATGGAAGCACTCTCTAATTGAGACCCCTTCATTATTAAAATGTGCAGATGCCTTCAGGTATTAAGGTATGGACCTTAAATAAAAATTTGGAAATTTCCTACTTTACAGGAACAGAAATGTTACTTGTGACTAAGCAATACCCTGAAAGATTTATATTTTGCCTTGAATTCCACCTTGAAAAATAGCAGTGTTCTTTCTGTACCTACATACCCCTGTTCTGTCGCCTAATTGCTGTATATCTAACTCCTTATGACTACTAGTGTGAGATTTGAAGTGAAATATTGGTGATGTCACTACTATACTGTCATTGTTTTCCTTACTGGAGAGAAAGCTGTACAAGAGGACTTGCAGTGCAAGGATTTCTCTGCCTTTTCTTGATTTTTTATGTGGATCTGTGCTTTCTCTGTCTCTCTAAGGCCGCGTACACACGATCGAACAAGTCTGCTGAAACTGGTCCGCGGACCAGTTCCAGCGGACAGATTCGATCGTGTGTACGGCCTAGCGGACAGGTTTCCAGTGGACAAAAGTTTTAAAGCATGCTTTAAATCCCCCGCATGCATCGAATGGATGTGACGCATGCGCGGAAGCATTTTATTTCCGGGTTTGGTGACGTGTCGGCGTCAACGTCACCACCACGTCACTGCGTTCTCTGTCCGAGAGGATTTTCGTCCGATGGTGTGTAGACACCGCCGGACCAAAATCCTGCAGGAGACATGTCCGATGAAAACGGTCCGCGAACCGTTTTCATCTGACATGTCCCCTCGTGTGTACGGGGCCTAACTGTTTCTTGATCACGACCTAATAATTAACCATTTTACAAGTCATTAAGGACAAAATTGCTTCTCTACTAAAATGGCCACTTGCACACAGAGACACAATGCAGAGCAAGTCATGGTATCCCAACAATGGTGAAAAGATCAGCTGCAGGAAACCCACTTTACCTTTTTAGGCACAGATTCCTCTTTAAGCCCAGGTTCACACTAGGTACGATTTGCTTTGAGTTCAGATGCAATTTCACATGTGAAATCACACCTCAAAATGGCGGCATTTGTCGGCAATGACGCCGTCCTAATCGGTGCGACGCCGCATCTGCCACGCTGCACCGATTTCAAAAAGTAGTTCCTGTACTACTTTTTGCGATTTCGGGCCGCGATTTACATTGACATCTGTGCAGAAACCTGCACAGATGTCTCTTAAATCGCGGTCGAAATCGAGACTGCCAGTGGGAGTGAAATCGTGCGAGTTCAGCTGAACTCGCACAGCTTCACTCCCGCAGCCCAGTGTGAACCAGGGCTAAGTAACATTCACTATTTTTCAGATCTTTAAGCAGGAAAGTTGCTTATTAAGGGAACACATGTCCAATATTTGCACTGGCTGCTGTAGGTTGAATGAATGAATGAATGAATGAATGGATGAATGAAAACTTATATAGCGCGGCACATGCGAACTGAATCGCCTCTGGGTTGGATAAAGGTATAGCTGGAGATCAACAATAGCATCATCAGGCAATAACCCTTATAGAGGTTGCTATTATCACCACAGATGTAGTGTCATGACATCTTTACTTTATGGCTGCAATGACATCATATTACATTTGGGCCCTAACTACAAAAATAACACTCTTGCAAATTTGTATTTGGAGTTTCTGTGTGCTGCTTTATATATGAACTAAGTAAAATGCAACCTGCTGAGCTCTAATAACATAAATGAGCAACTATTGATTTGTTATGAGAGCAGTGTGAAGTTAATGGTAAGGTTCTCACACCCCCTATATGACCTAGGTGACTTGGAATGAGAAAAATATCCACGTGGAATGCTTCCTTTTTGATCTTTTGAACCTCCTCCTTCCAAAGAATATGTTGCAACTTTGACTCTGATTTTGCGGTAACTGTGGTATGAGCTGCCAGGCCTTCAGGGAAGCAATCTTGATTGTTTTCCATCGTACCTTTTAACTCAAGCTATCTTTGTGTATAAGATGAATATATGAATCCAGTATTTCATCATTTAGCAATGTTTACTTTTTGTTAAGTAAAAAGCCTGTGTACATCAAATGAAAAGATTTTAATTCTGGTTCAAATACAGCTGCACTAATTCTTATGTTCCACACAGCTGTTCGCCGTATTGGCAAGCATCCATATTGATACGTTCGGTCATGTCTGTGTTTTTTCATTATACAATTGTCTGCCTGACACAATTTGAAAAAAAAAAAAAAAAAAATGTAACCACCTAGTGAAATCTAGATGAATTCATGTGATTATGTATATCACAACAAATAGCCTTTCTAGATGGGTATACCCCATATCAGCCAGTGGACATCTCAGTGATCAATCTTGCCTGAGATGCTTCTGCCACCTTGCTTTAAAGCAGTAGTCTCCAAACTGCAGCCTTTAACTTTTCTATTTCTGGCCTTCGAGGCACTATTCCTCCTACTAACACCAATAATGGGACATAATTTCTCCCACTAATACCAATGATGAGGCACAATTCCACCTTCTACTGACCATAGGGGCTATGCAATTATGAAAATAGGCCAATATGTATTCTGCTACATAATTTTGGTAAAAAAATCCCAATAAGTGTAAATTTGCTATGAAAGTTGAAAATTGAAAGTTAGAGCATTTACAAACTATGGGATATATTTATGGAATTTGTATTTATTTATTTTTTTCTAGTAATGGTGGCTATCAGTTTTTTTTTATCAGGCCTGCGACATTGCGGTGGCCAAAAATGACACTAAGTGACACTTTTTTGGGGACCAGTGACACCAATACAGTGATCAGTGCTAAAAAAAAAATGCACTATTAGGCCTTGTACACACGAGGGAATTTATCCGATGGGAACGGTCCAACGGACCGTTCCCATCGGATCTGTCCGCCGGATTGCTTTGATCCGATGGCTGTACACACCATCGGATCAAATTCCCCGCCGGCGGACAGCGCGGTGACGCGGCGGTGACGTTGACGCCACCACATGACCGCCACGTCACCGCACCAAGAAGTAAACACTTCCGCGCGTATGCGTCGGATCCATTCACAGGATACGACGCATGTGCGGGCAGATATGTCCGCTGGTTTGCCGTACTAACCAGCGGACATATCTGACGGACAGCTCTCCGGCGGAAAAATTCCAAAGCATTCCAAAACGGTCCGTTTGCCCCTACACACGAGTGGATTCTTCGGCTGAAATGGTCCGTCGGACCATGTTCAGCGGAAATATTCCCTCGTGTGTACAATGCCTGACTGTTCAAATGACACTGGCATGGAAGGGGTTAACAGGCACAATCTAAGTTTTAAATGTGTCCCTAGGGGGGTGTTTTCTAACTGTGGGATGTGCTTTGACTAAAGGAAAAACAGAGGTTTGTGTTTCTGCTTAGCAAAAATGCAAAATATTAATTTTCCCCTCTGGCAGAACAGCGGTCTGCCTTATTTACATAGGCAAACCGCCATTTTGACTCTCCTCAGAATGATCGGCGGGTCACAGGGGACCCGCTGATTGGCTCCCGCTGTGTCCAATGACATCATGAGTGGGTTGCCGGTGGCACATGTGCACAAAATACAAGTACGTGATTTCGTGCAGGAGGGCCCCCCTGCCGCAGTATATCTAAGTGGTAAAGGGTAGCTCCACTTTCGTGGGGAAAAATATTGCATATAAAAAAAATAATATAGCGTGTACAATTGCAACAAAAGTCATATTGTAATTGAATGTTATTAAAAATTACCTTTCCTTTTCAATCTGCAACTCATGGATTTCTTTAGAATAATAAAAGTTAGAAATCTGCAACAAAGTTTGTTAAGATCCTTGCAATTGTAACCAAGTTGGCACCACTAAGCACAGTCCTTGAACTTTGTTTGTATTTTTATTGAGGGTAATAAGCTTTGATGGGGGTGGGATATTTTTTGAGAAGCCCAAATTGATTTAAAGAAAAATATACATTGGACTGAATATATACACCTCCGGGTATATACAACTCCAATCTTCAACTCCAGCACATCACTTGCTTGCAGATTATCTCTCCTCAACACCTCCAGCACATCAGTTTCTTGCACTTCCCAGACCAGCTAGCACTGATTTGTAGGCCTGACATTGGCTGTCAGGCCTAGGGTGGATGCCCTTTGCAGGCAGGGACCACAGTCCCCTTTTGTGTAGCAAAATATGGTAGTTTTTAGTGCTAGCTGTCTCCGTGGCTTCTGAGCCCAGCACCCCATTTTCAGGCCCTGCCAGCCCTCTTGGCTGAAGCTGCCTCTCTCTCCACTGCCCATAACACCACTGTCCATCCTACTGGCTCTGCACCCATCCCAGACTGCAATCTACCAGTCCTCTGAGGCGTGCCTCCCCAGTCCTCTTCCGACTGCTTGTCATTCACCAGCACTCTTGGCTGTGACCTGTTGTTCCTCTCCTGGAGACTTTTCCTGGCAGTGCTCTTCCGCTGTTCTCTCTGGCTCCCGTGCCACCTGTCCAGGACACCTCCATGTGTGGTGAGAAGGGTCCTATCCACACCCGAGCCCCAGGCCCAAGGTAACCCCCCCCCGGGACTGGGAAGCTCCTGCAAAGTCCTAGCACTCCATCTCCAGCTTTCACCCGAACACCTCCTCCACAGCTGGGCTGACCCTAGGTATTTAAAAAGGCCTGCTCACTGCCACTCCAGATTGGGGATTGGTCAGGGGTCCTTAGAACACCCCAGACAGCACCACTGCCCCTCTCCCCCTTCCTTTCCAGAAAACACCAGAACATTCTGGAAAGAAGTAGGAGGTATTGGTGATGCTACCTGTGAGTCACCCAGCTCTGCTCTGAGTCACACCCAACGCAGATCAAATACACCCAGTCTTGGCTGCCAACCAAGCCAAGAAATGTACCTACTCTCACAAAAACATGCCCTATTCTTCTAGCACACTAGAGGGTGCTACATACAAAAAGGGATTTTTTTTTTTTTTACATAAATATTAAGGAACACAAGTCAGGAAATGGTTGCTTCCATCAGAACCTAATTATCCAGGTAACTTACTATGTGACAGATTTCCTTCAAGGGAGGTGTATAATATAATGAAACTGCCGGAAATAACATTACCTTTTTACAGGCCTGATAGACAACTTGAACCATTTGTAGACATTTAGGGCCAGATTCAGATACACTTAATATTGCGCTGCGTAATCGAAATACTCAACGCTGCCGTATTTTACCAGGCTCTACACCGAATCCTGGTAGATTTTGGCCCGTACACTACGGCGGCGTAGTCTATTTCTCGCCGCGTAAACGAAATACGCAATTAGGAGGCGTGAAGCATTTAAATTAAGCGCGTCCCCGCGGCGATCGAACTGTGCATGCTCCGTTCAGAAATTTCCCGCCGTGCATTGCGCGAAATCACGTCGTTACGTCATTCGTTGTTTGAGTAGCGTCATTTACGAACATTCCTATTCCCAGACGACTTACGTCAAAAATAATAAAAGACGTCGGAAAACGTAGAAATTCGACGTGGGAACGACGGCCATACTTAACATGGGCTGTCTAATATTAGAGCAGCAAAAAGCTGGTATAGTGTTACGCAAAAAAAAGATGACTAAAGGTGCCGTAAGAGATTGCGATTGAAGATCGTAATTTCGGGGATCGCCGGCAAAAGCTCATTAGCATACCCCGACGCGCAAAACGACGGGAACTCCACCCAGCGGCCGCAATTTTATTGCAGCGTAGATCCGAAGGCGTACGAACACGTAATCCAGTCAAATTGAAGCCCGCAGCCGTCTATTCATGGTTTGAGGTTTCCGACTAGCTAAAAAACGTGCGTACTTTGAAATTACTCCAGTCTAACACTAGTTAGACAGGACTTACGGCTCTCTGAATCTGGCCATTAGTGTTTGTCTCTCTACCCATAAATAATGGAAATATGTACTAAATAATCTGATAATGAGAGAATATCGTTTTCCAGGAAAAAGAGAATGTACCTGGAAATTTGACAAAACTCCTATAAAATGCTCAATATTGATACATATTTATCTGTATGAACATAACTTTTCCTTAAAGTATTTATGAGGTACAAGCAGCCAGTTTAATTTAAAATCCATCTAGAAAATATCACGATGTTTAACTGATTCTATTATGTCAATAGTATTAAATTTGTAATCCTTTCTATTTTATTGTATTTCAGCCAACGACTGTTCCATATAAATAAATGAGGAGGTTTTGCCAAATTGCTGTAGCTTTTTGTTCATTTTTATTTATTCCTCTCTTTGCAATTTAAACAGCTGAACAAAATGACTCCAGACTACTTATGTTTGCAGTGATTGGCAAGTGTAGCACACACAGCAAATAAACAGAAAACAAAAGCTGCTACGTCTTGTGTCAAACTAATATTTGATCACGGCGGCAATAAGGTTCAATTTTGATCTCCGCTCTTTTTACAAGCAACTACTTAATAGTTACATGTATAATAATGTTAATATTAATCATAATAATATATTTTAAAGGATATACGTAAAATAACCCAAACGTTCATGGAGACTTTCCTTTACATCTACATGAGTTTGTTGGACATCCCATTCTAAAATCACGGCACTAAAGGAGAAGGGTTTAAAAAAATAAAAATTTCACATCTATGCTGCAGCTGTCCCTTGTTGTCTCCAAGACTGAGAACTGAGTGATCACATGATCACTGATCACTCAGTTCCCAGTCTGCTCAGAGTAGAGAGTGGTGACTATCAGTTACTGCTCTCCGCTCTGCTCCTCCCCCTCTCTGGAGCACAGAGCAGGGGAGGGGGTGTTACAACTGGTTCCAGCTCAATGCAAAGTTCTGAGAGGTGGAGCCACCTGTTAATTCAATACTGTTGGGATCCATCTAGAGTCTTGAGTGGTTCTGCCATGTCAGCTGATAGCAGACAATAGCCAGTCACAGGAGAAAAAAGTAAGCTTTGGCCATACTTCTCTTCTAATATAAAGTTGCCCCCCCCCTTCTTTGTGGCTGTAATAGCATCTATTTTTCTATGAAGACTTTCCACCAAATTTCATGTTTGCTGGAGTCTGCACCCATTCAGCCCAAAGAACATTAGTGAGTCAGATGCTGGAAGAGAAGACCTGGCTTGCAATCAACATATCAGTTCAACCAAAGTATTTCAGTAGGGTGGAGGTCACTGAACTATGGCTTTATGGATCTGTTTTAGTGCACAAGCACTCAGTCTTGCTGAAGTAGTTTTATATGACTATGGGTCCTTTTTTTATTTTTTTGCAGGACACTGTAATGACTAAGCAGCTGGTGATAGTGAAGCTCTCAAATCCAAGGCATTGACGATCCAAGGCATAAATGGACAGGTAAGTATACCACAATAGCTTTGCTTTTATAGGGATTTAAAAAAAAAAAACGAAACTAAACAGATTTGCAATAAAGTTTTTTAAATCTGCTAAATATTGGCGTGTTTGTACTAGCTGATAAAATAAGGGAAAAGTGACAGAGCAGAGGTGAGTGGTATGACTGTAATTTTGTAGAAACCTGAAATTATTATTTTATACACGGGAAGTGGATTCTGGAAGAGTTTAGCCAAGTTACATAAGACATTAGAGAACTATGGCTACTAAGTAGTAATTATTGTAGATCCTTAAAAAAGGGGAATTTACTTTTATAACGTTAAACTGGAACTTTAAGGGGTTGTAAACGTAAATGTTTTTTGACCTTAATGCAACCTATGCATTAAGGTGAAAAGACATCCGACAATACCGCCACCACCGTTTTACTTACCAGAGCCCTCGAAAGTCCCGCGCTCGCCCCGTCATCCTCCTAATTTCTGAGCCTGGCCGTTGATTGGCTACACTGGATGGATTGAAAGCAGCGCAGCCATAGGCTCACAGTGCTGTCAATCACATTCAATTTTGGGCACGCCGGGGGGCATGGTCAAGTGATACAGTGAGCGTCAGTAGCCGCCGGCTGTATCAGGGGAGTGCGCCCGCAGGAACTCAACACCATGCGAGCTTGCTCGCTTGAAGGTGTTAAGTTATTGCGGGGAGGAGCCGAGACAGCCGCTGAGGGACCCCAGAAGACCAGGTTCTGGAAGACTCTGTGCAAAACAAGCTGCACAGTGGAGGTAAGTATAACATGTTTGTTATTTAAAAAAAAAAACAGAATAGTAAGTCCTACTGGATCACTTCAGGCTGGCCACTTTTGTCAGGTTTAGCTGTAAAACATTAAATATAAGTACCTTTACAATTCAGCAATACACCATATCACCCTGCTCTGCACATGCTCAGTTGCTCTCTATTTTTAGGCACTGCGCCGAATTTGTAGAGGCCAATCTACTGACAGCATAAAGATTTACTGCAGCTCGGGGCTCTGGGCTTCAGCAAAATGGCAGCTTCCAGCAAGAAAAAACAGGATCAATGCTGGAGGCAATTTATAGCACACACTAATTTTGGTAGCATAAGTGTTAATGTGAAATGTATGTTTCTTGCTAAAGAACATTATTTTTGATCAAGTTGTTAAGGGTAGAGTTCAACTTTAAGGAGTGTTAGATCACAAGGACAAATAATGTACAGTTAGACAGGGACCATTGTGACTGCTTGTCTCATTTTTGGATTGACATTCTTCTTTTATACCAGGGATATGCAGTTAGCGGACCTCCAGCTTTTTCATAACTACAAGTCCCATCATGCCTCTGTCTCTGGGTATCATGCTTGTGGCTGTCAGTCTTGCTATGCCTCATGGGACTTGTAGTTCTGCAACAGCTGGAGGTCCGCTAATTGCATATCCCTGTTCTATACCATTTAAGCAGGACTCTGTAAAAACATTGGCTAAGTATTCTTGCCAAAGTAATATTCAGCTTTGTCTTCTGGTGAGCTAGCCAATATGGCAGCTGGAGTCTGCGCTTTCACCATGATGTGTATGCAAATGTATAAATGCAAATATTTATAAAATAAATACACATGGCAATATGCAGAAAAGAAAATATACAAATGTTTGCTCTTTTTTACCTTTCTATCTCCATACATCCTGTAAAGGAGTCACGTGATATAGGTTTGTGTTATCTGATACTCTACCGATTTGGGTATTATTATGGTATTATTTTATATGAAACAGAATTCTTACAACCAAATAGCCAAGCAGTACAGTGCATCACACTGAATAGCAACTCTTTTAGGTGGCACCAATCAACTCACATTCACTCATTTCAATTGAAAGTTAATGATAATGATAAGTATATTAATGATGAGCCAGATAACCATGAATATATTGAGAGGACTGTTTCCATGGAAATTTTGAAATCCAGAATAAATTAATATTAAAAGTTCCCATTTACCATGTTTCAAAGAAAAGGGGCTTAAAACAGAAGTGTTTATTTTTAAGCAGGCAGATTATATCACACTTTATACTTATTTATGAAAAAAGTATACATCTGAAAAAAAAATATTGATTTTTAAAGCTGAACTTCAGGCAAACACCTAATTACACAGATGATATACACTCATGTGACCCGCCAAAGTAATTTTATTCCCTTTGTGACCCCCATACCCCTGCCAGACAGCATAATCAGAGGAGTGACACCACTTCTTCACTCGCAGCCTGCTGATTGGACAGTGAAGGAGCAGTGACAACTGATATACAATCTCATCCACTCTACTCTTCTCTTTCTTTCTGTCATAAAGGAATACCCTACTGCATTAATAGGTGTTTGATATGTGCTTGGGGTTTAGTATTAAAAGACTTTGCCAGACAGAGAAGTAGGCAGTTAACGACACTTACACAATATTTATTGTATCTGCCTTGGTTAGTACAGTAATGCAGATATTGTTGGCTACATAGCATAATAGGGGTGACTGCACTTGTCACATAGCTCCCAACTGTCCCTAATTTGGAGGGACTGTCCCGGATTTGGAGCAATGTCCCTCATTCCTCCTCATGTGTCATTCAGTTTGGTCTGATCTATATAGATGTATATAAAATTCACTTTTGATCTATCAAAAAGTGTTTCCCAGTGCTAAACCTTTCATCTGATTTCTAAATTGCTGCATTTGTAAACTCTAAAAGCCAATATAAAGGAATAGTAGTGGTAAAAAAGTACTTGTGGGTTTAACCAATCTTGTTTTTTGTATAATTCTCCTTTAAGGGTGTGTGGCAATGGGTGTGTCCGATGCCTGCATACTTTTGCTGATAGGTGTCCCTCATTGCCATCTCAAAAAGTTGGGAGGTATGTTGTCATAGCCTGTAATTCTGGAGTTTATATGCCACTGCCCACTTCCTGCCTACACATATTGACATACATGAACACTCTGCTTCCTGTAAGCAAAGTCTGTGTTGGAACACAACTATCAAAGCTGAGCAGCATTTGAGCATTAATCTCTTCCATTGGTCAGAATATTAATTCTGGCCGTTGCGATATCTTGATGCGTAAGCGCTAGAAGTGTTTAAAATGTAGGTGTGTTTACGTGCATCTAGACACGTTCATCGTTTTTATTGCTTTTCAGCTCCGCTCCTGAATGCGCTGGTGATGGTTATATTTTTTCTGTCTGTAAATGCATCTCTTTTAATACTTCTGTAAAAGCCTACATGTGCATGAACACATAGGCTTACATAAAGGTGCTTTTATAGGCTGAAAAATAAATTGTTAAATGCCTGTAATAGCATCCTTTTTTAGGCCCAGTGTGCATGGGGTCTGTTGGTCACCACAGAGGTATATGCAACAGGATCCATATCACATACTGTATGTGCATACACAGTTACAGTCAAAAGATATATTATGTTAACCACTTAACCCCCACACCATATTGCTGCCCAATGACCAGAGCACTTTTTGTGATTCGGCACTGCGTCGCTTTAACTGACAATTACGCGGTCGTGCGACGTGGCTCCCAAACAAAATTGGTGTCCTTTTTTTCCCACAAATAGAGCTTTCTTTTGGTGGTATTTAATCATCTCTGCGGTTTTTATTTTTTGCGCTATAAACAAAAATAGAGCGACAATTTTGAAAAAAATGCAATATTTTTTACTTTTTGCTATAATAAATATCCTGCAGTTTATGCCGATACGTATTCTTCTACATATTTTTTGTTAAAAAAAAAATCATAATAAGCGTTTATTGATTGGTTTGCGCAAAAGTTATAGCGTTTACAAAATAGGGGGTAGTTTTATGGCATTTTTATTAATATTTTTTTTTTACTAGTAATGGCGGCGATCAGCATTTTTTTTCAGTACTGCGACATTATGATGGGCACTTCGGATACTTTTGACACATTTTTGGGACCATTGGCATTTTTTTAGCGATCAATGCTATAAAAATGCATTGGATTACTATAAAAATGCCATTGGCAGTGAAGGGGTTAACACTAGGGGTTAAGTGTGTTCCTGGGTGTGTTCTCACTGTATGGGGGGGGGGGGGTGGCCTCACTAGGGGAAATCACTGATCTTCTGTTCATACATTGTATGAACAGAAGATCAGCGTTTCCCCCGCTGACAGACCGGGAGCTTTGTGTTTAATATGACGGCGGGCGGTCGGCAACAGGTTAAGGATACTCTGTATAAAGGTAGCACAAAATATTTTTTTTGGAAATGCTTAGATGGTTTGTGTGAGTCTCTTTTAAACATAGTAGCCATCATGGAAGAGGAAGAGGAAATATTCATCCATGGAAATTGTCCAATGGCAATAGAAATATGGAGTAAAAAGGAGAAAGGCTAAATGGATTCAAACAATATCCAATTTGAAAAGTGTATCTTCAGAGGAGGCAGATAAATGAGGGGAAAAGATGCAATAATATCTCAATTTGGCCCCTGACACCAAAAGGTAGAAATACCAATTGTAAGACAAGTAGATTGATGGATTTACAGTAATGCCGTGTACACACGATCGGATTTTCGATGGAATAAAATTAGATGGAATTTTCCATTGGAATTCCGATGAAGCTGACTTTCATCAGTCTTGCATACACGCTATTAGACTAAATTACAACCTTCCAAAACGCGGTGACATAAAACACTCCAATGAACCGAGAAAAATTAAGTTCAATGCTTCCGAGCATGGGTCGACTTCATTCTAAGCATGCGTGGGTTTTTCTCCGATGGAGTGCCATACAGACGATTGGAATTTCCTATCGTTTTTTTTTTTTCGTTGGAAAAATGTAAAACATGTTCTATTTTTTTAAACCGAGTGAAAAAAAGTCTGATGGGGCTCACATCCGACTTTTTTCATCGGAAAATACGATTGTGTGTACATGGCATAAGAGGATCATAAGTACTATGTAAGGTGTGATAATTGTAAACAACAGCAACCTCATAAATTAGATAATGAGGTTAGAAAAACCCATAAACTGAGTATGAGTGTTAAACTGAACACAGTACACCCTCTTTTTTCCAAAATGGCAAGTCAGCGAAAAGTGATTTGTGTGTAAGACCAATCTCATAGAACCCTTAACTAGAAATCAAACAGCTTGTAAGGCATGAAACAGGCTATCATAAACCACATTACAACATTACAATCACATCATCTTTGATAGGACACCGATCTAGTGTATGGCAGAGGTATGGCAAGCCAGCATTAAACCAGATATTTAATTAATTCCTTTTCCAGGTTACAACTACTTTATGGGCCCTCTTTATTACAAACTAGTCCAGTAAGAAGCTGCTTTCCAAGATCAATGTGACAAGCCTGTGTGGTTACATTAATTTCAAGAGTTTTATTTTATTTCTACAGAGGGAGGATAAAAGAAAAGTTGAAGTCCTGACTGTAGAATACAGCTTACATTTCCTAAAGAACACTTATATTCATGTATTGCCTGAAATTGATTGATAATAGCAGGTCCTCTTTAAAGCATTTAGAGTTGTGGCTTGGTCAGTTTTTTTTTTAAGGAAATCTGTGTCCTTATTCTGGTCTATTTTTTCAGTCACCCTGGTAGATTATGCTGGCCATTTCACTGATGTATTTGTCACTTTCATCACTGCTTTGGCTTAAGACCAACCCGTCTCTTACTAAATAAGCTCTTTCCATTAGTATGAGATCAATTGTGTTGTTCGTGTTTCTAGCAGGGCTCCTGTAAGTCGACCTTTTGGAACGATTCTAATGACTTTCTGTTTATTTCCAGCTCTCTGCACTGTGCTTAGTGTTACATGCTTCTCCCATAGATTTTGTGGTTGGCTTATTAGTGTAAGTTACATCACTGCTTGGGAACTGATAAACCAGTTGGCAAATTTATTGTTCATTGTGATTTTTTTTATTTTTTTTAAGAAAAACCACTACATTGCTGCCTTCATTGCTATTTTGGAAAAAAAATACTTTATTAAAGGGACACTAAAGTCAGGGATTTTGTTAAAAAAAAATAACAAACATGTGATACTTACCTCCACTGTGCAGTTCGTTTTGCACAGAGTGGCCCGGAAACCTGTCTTCTGGGGTCCCTCGGCGGCTGTCTGGGCTCCTCCTCGCAAAAGCTTTCCCTCTTCATGCGAGGGCGCTCGCATGGAGGAAAGCTTTTGCGAGCGCGCTCCCGTGATACAGCGGCGGCCATAGCCGCCGACTGTATCACTCGGCTCCGCCCCCCAGCGCGCCGCGTCATCCGCCCTGATTGACAGCAGCGCTAGCCAATGGCTGCGCTGCTATCAATCCGCCCAGCCTAGCCAATCAACGGCCAGGCTGGGAACCGAAGAGGACGACGTGGACGCGCCCGGGAGATTCGAACGGTCAGGTAAGTACAACGGGGGCTCGGGGGGGGGGCGGTGCTGCTAGATGTTTTTTTACCTTCATGCATAGGATGCATGAAGGTAAAAAAACTTGTACCTTTACAACCCCCTTTACAACCCCTTTAAAGTTAACAGGCTAGCCCAGTATTTCTCAATCTTTTTTCAGTCAAGGCATCCTTTAACCCAGGGGTGCCCAACCTTTTGAAGAGCGAGGGCCACTTAAGCAACTTGGTAACCAGTCGAGGGCCACAATGAGTGGAGCGGGTGAATGGCAAGTCACGGCTACTCTAAAGGCCCTCCGATCCACCCAGATGAAAGGAGACAAATTCCATTCTGTTTTTCGCGGTTGCAGCGTAGTGCACCTGTGTCTATCCTGCGGGTTAGCTGAACTTTGCCATAGACTCCACCTGTGGCAAAATCCGGCGCTGTAAAGGAAGCATCAGCTTATGGGGCTCTACTCCGCAGCCGCTTTCCTCCTCTACCACCAGCTTCATTCACAACACTGATGCTGTGGTATGGCGGGATGGCAACCTGCGATATGGGCTTGCCAACCCACCATTCCAGGAGGCCGCGGGCCACATCAGAGGGCTCAGCGGGCCACATGTGGCCCCCGGGCCACTGGTTGGCCACCCCTGCTTTAACCACTTAACCCATGGACCATATTGCTGCCCAATGACCAGAGCACTTTTTGTGATTCGGCAGTGCGTCGCTTTAACTGACAATTGCGTGGTCGCGCCACGTGGCACCCAAACAAAATTGGCGTCCTTTTTTCCCCACGAATAGAGCTTTCTTTTAGTGGTATTTGATCATTGGTATTTTTTGCGCTATAAACAAAAATAGAGCGACAATTCTGAAAAAAATGCAATATTTTTTACTTTTTGCTATAATAAATATCCCCCAAAAATATCTAAAAAAACTTTTTTTTTCCTCAGTTTAGGCCGATACGTATTGTTCTACATATTTTTCGTAAAAAAAAAAAATCGCAATAAGCGTTTATTGATTGGTTTGCGCAAAAGTTATGGTGTTTACAAAATAGGGGGTAGTTTTATGACATTTTTATTAATATTTTTTTTTACTAGTAATGGCGGCGATCAGCATTTTTTTTCAGTACTGCGACATTATGGCGGACACTTTGGACACTTTTGACACATTTTTGGGACCATTGGCATTTTTTTAGCGATCAATGCTATAAAAATGCATTGTATTACTATAAAAATGCCATTGGCAGTGAAGGGTTTAACACTAGGGGGCGGGGAAGGGGTTAAGTGTGTTCCTGGGTGTGTTTTAACTGTATGGGGGGTGTACTCACTAGGGGAAATCACTGATCTTCTGTTCATACATTGTATGAACAGAAGATCAGCGTTTCCCCCACTGACAGGACCGGGAGCTGTGTGTTTACACACATAGCTCCCCGTCCTCGCTCTGTACCGAGCGATCGCGTGTGCCCGGCGCGATTGTACCCACCGGGCACACACGCGGGACTCGGGGGCGAGCGGGGATGCGTGCGCCGCCGCCGGCGGCGGCGCGCATGCGCCCCCTAGCGGCCGCTTTAGAACGGACGTATAGCTACGGGCTCTCGCCCAGCAGTGCCGACTTCCCGCAGTAAAATGACAGCGGGCGGTCGGCAACCAGTTAAAATTATAGACAACCTTAAGGCACCCTTTAAAATTATGAACAGTCTTTACATAATGCAGCAACATCCATACGTAGGACACCCAACATTAGAGGTGATTTATTCTTCCAAAGCAAATACATTTTTGCACACTGGTGCTGACTAGTATTCCAATGTTTCTCTACTGCCTCAATTTCTACCCATCAGTCATCTAATGCCACCCCAAGTGCTGATGGAGAGGAGCAGAGGAGGGTCAAACAAGGATGCTGTGGAGAAAACAGACATCCTCCTTGTCAACTGATAATGTCATTGGCTGTTAGGTTGCCAGTGTCTAGAACGTCTTAATGGTGCATAATGAAAACCAGTGGCTTTGTGTAACTAAAAGGCAGGCTTGATCCACCTGCTTGCTTGTATACAATATTTTGATACATTTATAGTCATTTTGCCTAGACACCCCTGAAGAAACCTCAAGGCACCATGGTTGAAAAGGGCTGGTCTAACTTATATCACATATAAAATACTGCATACCATAGCCCACATCCATTTTACATTTTAATGTTAATATAGATCTAACCCATAACAGTGTCATCTACAAATTACTGCTCTGAACTGTCTTCCAGATAGTAACGTTGGTGGACCATGTTTGCACAATCGAATTAAGGAAAAGTGGGGGAAAAGGGGGATAAATTGTGGTGCGTATATGTAGGTAGTAATGATAAGAAAGAACACTGTCTTATAAAAAAAATTACAAAATAAATTGTATTCAGTACATAGAAATATACACAGATATACAATATAAATATATATTAAAATCTATAGTTCAATGGATATTCATGGATACCAAGGGTCATCAGCAAGTGAGATTGTAGTTAGCTTAACAGGAAAATCGCATATCCCTACATGTTTCACAGACTTCTGCTTCCTCAGGGGAAAACGACATAGATTTTTTATTTTGTAACTAGATAAGGAACATATACATATTAGCCATGTAGATTGATGTAATTACGCCAACATGGATAAGATACAACATACGTTTAGCATTATTGGTATGAGACACTTAAAAAATATAGGCAACAAAAACAATCAGGGGAAATTTCAGGGTGGGTCCCAACAGGACAATCTATATGGGTTTATTGCAAGGAGTGGCGGATTAGGAGAAAAATGCACAATGTTTGTCTACAATGCCACTTGCAGTCTTCACCAGTGGTGAAAGACAGCCTGACAACCCAGAAGCATAGCTGTTACTCCATAATAAAGAGTACTTGAATAATGGATGCTGAGGAGCAACATTTTGTTTTCATAGCAAGTAAGATATACTGTAAGTTATACTGTAAGTTGGAAATGCTAATATGTGGACTGTTGACTCTTGTGATGTTTGAGCTTTAATGCATTTAAGTGTTTTATAAGTATATACGGCAAGCATTGAAACAAAGTCACTCCATTAGGTACAAAGAGTTTTGGATTTTGTTTTTAAGACATAACTTTAAACACACCAGGACTATATGTGGATAAGAAAGACCCACATTTAATCATGTGATGGATCATGTGATGCATTCATGATAAAAAGCCCTTAAAGTGAAACTTAGCACCACAAACTGAAAAAGCTATTTATTTCATTTTTAATATTCAACGAAAACTCACCCATCTATCCACGACCTCATACTTAAATTTGTTGGAAAATCACTTTGAACCCCCCCCCCCCTAGTATTTCTAGCCAAGGCTATTTTGAGTAAGGGCAGATGATTCATGTAACATTTATCTCCTGAAATCCATATGCCCAAGGCTTAGGTACACAAGCAGGAGGGTGTGCTTAGCCAAAAAAAGTCCCTACTCCCCTCCTCCAGATGAAAAGTCCCTTGAAGATGGGACGTATTACATTATTGTGGCCTATATATAAACAGAATTTATATATATTGTAAACGTTTGGGGTAATTAACTCTTGTGGCAGATGCGTTTTTTGTGCAGTGAATCAACACCAAACAGGCAGATAACGTTAAGGGCCTGGTAGCCCAGGTTTATTAAAGGAGAAAAAAGAAACAAAAGTCCATTCAGGAATCCCACGCAGGGGTTTAAACGTTATCCAAAAATAAATGAAAATACCAGCCCAACTGGCTACTCTTCAACAGCACTGCTGTTATAGGTACTGGTTCCTCAAACCATAAGCTCCTCCAGACCCACAGTCCTGGATGCACAAGTTTTGGGCTTCTTAAACGCACACAGCTTGAAGTCCCTTAATGCACACAGGTTTAGGCTTCTTGGGCGCACACAGCTTTGAAGTCCCTTAATGCACACAGCTTTAGGCTTCTTGGGCGCACACAGCTTTGAAGCCCTTCAACGCACACAGAGTTTGTCCTCACACAGAGACACTCACCAGCAGCCACTGCTCCAACTCCACCTTCCTCTCCATCTGCTCTCCCCAGCCCTTCCTTTAATGAGCTGTCTGCACCTGGGAAGGCAGCTTGCAGGCTATCTTAAAAACCTGGACACAGGTTGGAGATCCCGTGTAGCAATAGGAAAAATATGAGAAAACTGCCAACGCAGTTCTCTCTGTTTTTAAATTTACCCTCTGCAATCTGGCTATATGCAGACCGTGTGTCCATTTCATATCATTTTTATAGTGACAGAGCCACGCTCTGCCACAATATATATATGAACCGTGTCATGCTTTGCACTTCATCTAATCAGAGAATACTTTTTTTTTATTGAGAAAAAGGCAAAGCAATCTCTGAATGGCACCTCCTATGTCCACATGCAGCATGGTACCCAGAAGCTAGTGGAGATGACTGCAATAGCAGTGTCTATTACAGTGATTTCCAGCTTCCAATGGTATATGCATAGTTACATTTGTGGATGGGTGCAGCATGGTGCTGTGGCAATAGCACACACTCTGTCTAGAGGAAATTAAAAGAATTTCTGTTGAAGTCAAAGCAAAAAACGGTCCACAACAAGAACCATGGAAGGAATCCCAATGGGAAAAACTCATGAATGACAGCTTCACGTAACGGAACAGGTCTCAGCCAAGCTGACAGCGTCTGTCTTGAGGGGTGGAATGCGGCCTTGCCGGTCTAAGCCCAAGTGGAAATATTTTCAGGAAGAGTGGAGGATCCCTATGCTTTCCCTACTCATCTGGAACCTTTCCCTACCGCTATAACTGTCCCTGACAGACTGTTCCTTCACTACTCACATGCCAAATGCACGTCAAACCCAGGAGCCAGGGCCTTAAATAGACTCTGCTTCACCCAAGATGGCTACCAGAGTCCCATGGGCTACCAGCATCCAACCGGATCGCTGCCCCAGAGACCCAGCAAACCATAGAGGAACCATATTACTCCCGACTTTCTTTCCCTTTGCTCTGCTGATGTACTTGAGTGCCACCTGCAGTGGAGAAAATAGATTGCACCTGCCTACACATTGGTCCAAGCTGGGCAAAAGTAACTGTAAAAAATATCATATCACAAATTCCTCTTTAAGCAATGAGATATTATGGATGTTTTCAAGCGCATATTTATATAGATTTTTTGGTCCTACATAAACTAAATTAATCTTAAGAATTCATTTAAAAAATAATAATTTAATCTTGAGAAAAAAATTTGCACAACCACTTTTTATTTGCTAAACTTTATTGCTGAAAACCTGTAAGTAGGTGTCAAACATGCAATGAATGCAATGTGAATCATATGTAATGTGTGAAAATAGAAATATGAAAGTTGTTATTGCTTCCCTAACACTGACCCGCCTCTCAGCCAATTGGGTGCACCTGGTCTGGTTACCGGTCACCTGATTGGCTGAAGCGACAAGCTCTAGGCGTCCAATCATAGCATCTCTGACATGAAGAGGAAGGGAGAAGACATCGAGGACTCGGAGGGAGTGTGGAGGACTGCGCTGACCCGAGAAAGGTAGGTTCCGGGTGGGGGAGCAAACTGGCTGCATTTGATGGGGCAAACTGGCATCATTTGATGGGGCAAACTGGCAGTGTCTCATGGGGCAAACTGGCGGCATTTGATGGGACAAACTGGCATCATTTGATGGGGCAAACTAGCGGCATTTGATGGGGCAAACTGGCATCATTTGATGGGGCAAACTAGCGGCAATTGATGGGGCAAACTGGCAGCAATTGATGGGCCTTTGGTGAAATATCAGGGTCTAAACAGACCTCTAATATCTCACATTTGAAACAGAAAGGGAGAGAGGACAGCCTCAGCTGCACTGGACAGTGAATGAATGGGAATGAATGGGAAGTGCTCTGAGGCTCTATGTTCATTTACAAATGGAAGCACAGTAAACACAATTTACTATGCTTCAGTGATGAATAGACACAGTGAGTAGTCGGTGCCACTATGTTCATGCAAGAAAGGAAGAGGTATAGGACATATTTATCACACACACCCCTGCTCTCTATCCTGAAACATCCCCCTGTGTGCCCTTAGCATCTGCTGGTGAGAGAGGAGGGAATCTGGCAATGCTGCAGGGGGGGGGCAAACAGGGTAACCCAGACAGCAGGGCAGTGGGCACACAGATTCCAATCCCCCTGCAGTGCAGCCAGAGGAAGAAAAAGTAGGAGAAGCCACAGGAGATAGCAATAAGGCAGTACTGCCGTCGCTCCTGTTTGGCAAGTGCCCGCGCCCCCCTTTTGAACTGATGGGGCCTGGTACAGGCGGGCTGGCTGTACTGCCTTATCAGTGGCCCTGGGTGGCAGCCCTGCCCATTTAATTTTGCTAAGCTACTTAAACCCACCATTTATCCAATCCTTATCATTCTGTGGTCCCGAGATAACAACGAGGAGGGCTGCATAGGTTTCTTGATATAACATAGGAAGTGTGAATAGGACAGCTCTGCATTTATTGCATTTATTGAACAAATGTAACACAGTTCTTTTTGTGATATACTTAACAGGGGAGCAAATAATAGAAGTTCACAGTTAGGTTTTAACAACATAGGTTTATGTTAAATAAAATTTAGAAACTTAATTTAAAAGTCCTCTAGTTAAATGTATAAAAATACATTAAAATGTGTACTTGAAGAAAATGCACCTAGAAAGAGGCCTGATATGTGGAAAGTTAGACAGTAGCAGATATTACACAAATTTTGGCTTGTAATTCTGACATTTTGAAGTATATAATGGGAAGGATTAGAGAGCAATTACATATAACTGTTACAAGACCTCTAGGCTAAATAAAAAATGTCTACCAGTAAAAATTCACTCTAAATCCAGACTCGCTACAAGTTCTGCTCCTTGGCTTGAAATGACAATGCACTTACTGAAGAATAGTTCATATTATTGCAGGCAACTGTTTCATTACATGAATTGTTTAACAAGCTACAAGAACGGGCAATGTTTTCACATTGTCCTAGGAAGCGAGCCAGGTATAAATAAGTTAGTAGCTGGTAAACGTCCAGGGTTTAATGCTTACAATAACATCAAAAATGTTTCAGAGTTTTCAAAGAAAATTCCATTTCGCTATCGGTGAAGGTAAAACGATGCTGTAAGAACAACTGAAAAAAAAAAAGAAAATTAACACTTAGTAAGCGCAGCTGTTGCTCAGAGGATATTTACTAGTCTGTATTTCCTGTTTATTGTCTTAAAACATATTTTTTAGGCACATTTGAGAACTTGCCCAGCCTCTATACTTTTAAGGCCTTGTACACACGATCGGACATATCCGATGAAAACGGTCCGCGGACCGTTTCCATCGGATATGTCCGATCTGGAGTTTGGTCTGATGGCGTGTACACACCATCGGATCAAATTCCCCACGGGCGGACGGCGCGGTGACGTGGCGGTGACGTTGACGCCGCCACGTCACCGCTACGTCACCGCACCAGGAAGTAAAACACTTCCGCGCATGCGCCGAATCCATTCGGCGGCGGCGCGGCAGCGGTGCGGGACGACATGTCTGCTGGTAAGTGTACTAACCAGCAGACATGTCGGGCGGACACATTCCCATCCGATAGATTTCAAAGCATGCTTTGAAATCTGTCGGGTGGACAAATCTGTCCGCTAGCCCATACACACGATCGGAGATGTCTGCTAAAACGGTCCATTGGACCGTTTTCAGCAGACATATCCGCTCGTGTGTACGAGGCCTTACACTTTGTTGGGACAAACCTCAAAGTGCTCAAATTTGATTACAATTGTTAATGACGATCTGCCTGCATAGTACAGACAGGGTTAAAGTGATTGTAAGGCTTTTTTTTTTCTTTTCGTTTTTTGGTAGCTCCTCCCTGCATCGTATAACCCCCTAGGACAGTGATGTTTTGGAACTACATTTCCCATGATGCTCAACTACACTGAAGGATGCATGAGCATCATGGCAAATGTACTTCCAAAACATCTGGGGTGCCAAGGTTTGCCATCACTGCCCTAGGAGAAGCTCCCCCCCCCGGCACCCGTGTCATTGGATTTGATTGACAGCAGCAGGAGCCAATGGCTGCGCTGCTATCAATCTATCCAATCAAGAGCCAAGACATCGGGCAGAGAGGACGTCTCTGGCGTGGGAATTACAGGACTCAGGTGAGTAAAACCGGAGGCATGGGGGCTGGTTAGTGACAGAAGTTTTTTCACCTTAATGCATAGGATGCATTAAAGCGGAGCTCCACCTTAAAGTGGAACTTCCGCTCATCGGATCCCCCCCCTTCCGGTGCCACAATTGGCACCTTTCAGGGGAAGTGGGGACAGGATATGTGTCTTTGACAAGTATCCTTTTGTACTTCTGGGAGTCCGGCCGCAGGGCTCCCTCCTCCTCCTCCCCTGGCCTCTGGGCTAACAGGAGAGAGGATCGGGGGGCCTCGCGCATGCGCAGTAGGGTTCCCGGTGTGAAGCTGAAAGGCTACAATGCCGGGTTCCCTTATCGTCAATGGCGGGGGCAGCACCCGACAGCTGATGGAAACATCAGCTGGGGTGCCGATATCAAGGGACAGCCGGACAGGTAAGTGTCCATCGATTAAAAGCCAGCAGCTGCAGTATGTGTAGCTGCTGGCTTTTAATTTTTATTTTTCCTGGACCTCCGCTTTAAGGTGAAATAACATGAGGGTTTACAACCCATTTAATTATGGCAAACACAGCTGTCCTCATAAGCAAAAAGAACTATGTAGGATTTTTTTCTTGCTGGAGGGTTCAGATTAAAGCATCAAAATGAAAAGTAAACTGCAATTTTTAAAAATTATTTTTTAAGTTATGCTATGTAAATGGTGACATATAACAAACATGGGCCCCTTTCACATTGAGGAGTTTTTCAGGCGGTACAGCGCTAAAAATAGCGCTGCTATACTGCGTGAAAAACTCCAGAGGGCTTTCACACCGAGGCGATGCGCTGGCAGGAGAGAAAAAAATCTCCTGTCAGCAGCATCTTTGGAGCGGTGAGAGGAGCGGCGTGTATACAATGGGAAACCGCGGCAATACCGCCCGCAATGCGCCTCTATAAAAACAATGTCCCTTAATGTTGATTCATCGTCAATCACGTCGCTGGTGCACCACCAGACCTGAAAAAAAAGAAAACCTCTCCCCTGCTCCCTTTATATTCTGGGGCCAGAAGAGTAAAAAGAAGAGGACATTAGGAAGGGATAGCCTTGGACTCAATACAGATTCCCCTTCAGGATAACCTATTCAAGGGCACCTACAACTGAGGCAAGTGGAAATACTGGATGGCATCATGTTACATTTGAAACTGGACTGTTCAGCTATAATTTAGAAAAGGAGGAGGCGTGTTTGTGTATGGCAAAGTTCACAGTTCTTTGCCATACATGAACATGCCTCCTCCTTTTCTATACAGATACGATTATAACGGAACAGTCCAGTTTCCAGAGACATTAGTTTATACCATGAGGTGGGCCTTAGGCCAGGAGTGTGTGAATAAATAAGATAAAGGAGTTCCTCTAAATTCCAGGTGTGTGGTACCCCACGCCATTCCTGTTGCAAGAGGATGGTGTGAGGGGCCCTTGGCCAACATGACCGATGCTGGTGGCATATTGGGGTTCCATTTACAAGTGGAAAAGCATCCCCTTACATTGTAGCAAACTTTTGAGTATAGCCTCAAATAATATTCAATAAAAAATAGAAAGGAAGTACCATCATTCAATTTAAAAAGGAAAACTAGACCAGTCGGAAATATAGAGGCAGTTGCTGATGCTGCCCAACCAGTATATAACCACCTATAGGGCGGACATACTGCACTATCTTGGTACTGATACAATGACAAATGTAGTATGATAAAAAATATATAGTTTAATACATATAAAACATACATAAGTGTTAAAAAACAATACACCACAAAAAACAACAACTACTAACCGGTGACCCAGTAAAGTTTCTGTTGGAGTGGAGTATGGAAAGATTCATACTCCACTCCAACAGAAACTTCACCGGGTCACCCGTTAGTAGTTGTTGTTTTTTGTGGTATACTGTATTGTTTTTTAACACTATGTTTTAGATGTATTAAACTATATTTTTTATCATACTACATTTGTCATTGTATCAGTACCGAGATAGTCCAGTACCGTATATACTCGAGTATAAGCCAAGTTTTTCAGCACATGTTTTTGTGCTGAAAATGCCCCCTCGACTTATACACGAGTCACCTTTTTGCGCCTAATCTCCCGGACTTTGGGGACCCGGTATCGGCCATATATGTAGCCCCACTCTTCATCTACAAGTATGCAAAGTTTGTTGTCTGGGGGACCTACGGCACCCCTTCCATAGACTCCGACGTTAAACTGTAATTTCTCTGGTGACTTTGGGGACCCAGTACCGGCCGGTCATAGGTCCCCTGGACCCAGAACTTAGCACACATGTAGCCCAATTTCTCCTCTATAAGTCTGCAAAGATTGTTGTCTGGAGACCCTATGGCTGAGAAGCACCGATTTTTCAAATCTGGGCACCCCTTCTATAGACTCCCATGTTAAAAGTCAGTCTAGTCATGGACGCAGTGAGGCATGGACACAGTGAGGCATGGGCACAGTGAAGAATGGGCACAGTGAGGCATGCACATGGACACCACAGTGAGGCAAAGTGAGGCACAGTGAGGCATGCAGATGGAAACCCTAGGCTTATAATCAAATCAATATGTTTTCCCAGTGTTTTATGTAAAATTAGGTGCCTCAGCTTATATTCGGGTCGGCTTATACTCGAGTATATACGATATGTCCTCCCTTTAGGTGGTTATATACTGGTTGGGCAGCATCAGCAACTGCCTCCATATTTCCACCTGGTCTAGTTTTCCCATCCCTTTACATTGGTGATCAATGGAGAAAAGTCCCTTTACATTGTTGTTCAGTGTAGAAATTTCCTCTTACATTGGGTATCAGTGGGAAATTACCCCCTTACATCGGTGGTCATTTTAAGTGGGACCAACACTGACACTCCCCACTGCTTGGAGAGCGCCTAGTAGCCTCTGGAGGAACCCAAGTTTTCCATTGAACCCTGGCTGTGAAAGCCTGCTTTGAGGCCCTGTATACACGATCAGTCCAAACTGATAAAAACGGACTGAAGTCCAGTTTCATCAGTTCACAGACTGATGGTCTGATAGTCTGATGGTTCGTACACACCATCAGTTCAAAAACCGATCGTGTCAGAACACGGTGACGTAAAACACAACGACGTGCTGAAAAAAACGAAGTTCAATGCTTCCAAGCATGCGTCGACTTGATTCTGAGCATGTGTGGGTTTTTGAACCGATGCTTTTGCGTACTAACGATCGGTTTGGACCGATGGTCAGGCGTCCATCAGTCCGATTTTAAAGCAAGTTTTAAAACTTTGGACTGAAGGACAACAGACTTATGGGCCGTACACACGGTTGATCTGGACCGATGAAACTGCACTTCAGTCCGTTTTCATCAGTTTGGACTGATCGTGTGTACGCGGCCTAAAACATTCGCCTTGCACCTCCCCTGGCAGCTACATAAAAGGATATGATTGGTGGGGGGAGAGGAGCTGTGCAAGCTCAGAAAGTGATTAGACACTACCAAAAAAAGAGAGCGCTGTGACGTGCAAGTTAGAAGGGGGCTGTGCTAGGGGAGAATCATTTATGGAAAGGAAAAACACTAAAAACAAACATTGAACATTCTTGATTTTCTAGACACTTACCTACATTTTTTTTAGGTTGGTGGCAGGGTCTCTTTAAGATGTTTTCATTTGTATTATTAAGCATTTAATGTATTTTGTATAGAAGATCCCAGGATAGTTTATGGTGTAAAGTGACAAGTTTTGTAAAGGTATATAGTGGCATCCAGAGTGTCAGTATTCAGTCTACAAGCATAATGTATCAGGGGGAGCGGAACAAGATGAGGTTGAAGGGAGGAGAGAGTATAGTTAATTCTAGAAAGACAGCATTAAGGACTGCAGAGGATGAGATCATTGTGAGGGCAACACATCAGACTACCTAATAGGAGAAACGCAAGCGATGCATTACTGTGATCCACAATCCTTTTGGCTTACAACACAGCAATGACATAGTGTAATAAAAAAGGGAAAAGAAAAGCATTTACTGCACATCGAGATTTACTTCATTATGCAAAGACCAGTAATGCCTGTCAGCTGTGCCACATGCAACACTGCAGTAAGGAAATGTGCACAACAGATTAAATGTAGCTGTGTTATTCGGGGTTAGATTTAGCTGTGTCTTTATCAGAAGCAAAAGCCACCTGTTACTCTCTCCATCCATCTGCCTGTCTGTATGTTGCCGTTACTTTGCTGTGACGTATACGCACACAAACACAGGCACCAGCGTGCCAGCGTCTTCATCTACCTTGTCATGTGAAGTGTGTGGCACCCTCCGCCCATAGTCTATATTCCTACTTCTATAAATATTTTAGCATAATAATCGTTTATATAAAAACCTTTTAGTCTGTATATTAAATACATTTATTTTTTAAAATACTCTAAGTACAACTGTCTAAACTCCTAGAGATACTATCTTCTTACAATCCCCATCCACAACAGAAGGTACGCAGATACTGTACATGAGAAACGCCCAAACTAGTTAAATCTCATGTCATTGAGTGTTCCCTAAGTCAAGGTGACCTCTCACAGCACTGACAAACAATAAAAAAGGTTAGAAAAATTGTCCCCAACTGATGAACAGGTAAAGGTTTATTAAAAACTGAAGTTTTCTTCCGCAACCGGGAGGAGTCCTTCCGTGATACATGGAGGCCGTGGCAACACTTCATCTTCACTGACGCCTATTTGCAAGAGGACCCACGACCAGGTTGGGTTTTTCTAGGACTGTTGCAAGGCTCTGGCTGAGAGAATCCACTTTTCTGGTTCTATTGGCACTCCAAGTTCTCGTTTTTTGTGTTTTGTCCCCCTTCCTTTATTTTATGTATGTGTTTTACTGTCCTTGTCTCCATCTAGTTTTCCAATTTCTTTGCTCTTCCTGTTGCTCTCTTCCCTTTTGTGTGTTCACATTCATCTAGGAAACGCGTCCCTTGTATTTTCTTTGCTCTGCATATTTATCTGACCATATAAGATGGACTTTGTCTCTTTATCAAGTTATATTGGGCACTGTGGGGTTCCTTTGGACCCCGGTACTCCTCAGTTTTTATCATAACATTTTTCATTACTAAGTTAGGGCTCTTTACATAGGCTTGGAAAGTTGGAGATACTTTCTATTATGCCCTCCCAGAGAAGAATATAATGCATGCCTTGGAACTTATCACATTGTGTATGCTTGAATGTGTTGAGCTGCCTTTGCAGCTGATGCGGTTATGTAATACTTGTTCCTAGCATACATACTTTATTGTATCAAGCTTTACCTATATTTTGATTTGAATACTGTAACTTTTGGTTAAATAAATTATAAAGAAAAATTGAAGTCCAGGCAAATGGCTAATTACACCATTAAAAAATATATATATATGTGAACTGTCTTACCTGTCAAAAAATTTTCATTCTGTCTGGCCAGACTTGTGATCCATAGACATCAGCCAGGCAGCACAGCTAGTTCAGGGATTTCACCTTGATTAAACAATATAGATTAGTCACTGGCCTACTTACTGATTGGACAGTGGAGCAGCAGTGTCACACTTCTAAAGTTATTGATCTGCTTTATATCTTCATATTTGGATTTTCCCAGTGTTAGACTGATAATACTGTGCAATGAAGTGCTTGATTGGCGGACTCACACTTTTTTGCCCAATTCTGCTGTGCAAGCTTAGGTACCTTTATCTGGTAATCATCCCATATTCTATGTTGTTTATATTATTGATAATATTTTTTCACTATTCCCTCCAACCGTGAGTGCATTCATACCAATACGGTGGGTAAGTGGAGTACAGGTTCTCAAACACAGCACAGTTTTTTTCTTTTTATATACACTGAAATGTTTTTTTATTATATATATAATATATAGTCAGTTTTAGATGTAATTTGCTTTATTCGTGCTAGGTTGACTTCATAGTAGGCTCAATAAGTACTGTATTAATCGTTTCTAAACTTACTGTCCTGCCTTTGTCCTTGCACCGAGAACTGTGTGATATTGGGGGTACATGTGACACTTTCTTTTGTCCACAATACAGTGCTTGGTGCCTATGCATTAAGATAAAAAAAAGTCTGTGTGCAGCAGCTCCTCTCAGCCCCCAAAAGCTAACCTGAGCTCCATCTCTGTCCAGCGATGTCCACAAGTGTCTCGGCCATCCCAGACTCTCCCTTCCGATTGGCTAAGACACAGCAGCGGTGCCATCTGCTCTCACTGCTGTCAGTCAAAGTCAGTCAGCCAATCAGGAGAGAGGGGGCTGGGCACAGGGAGCTGTGACTCGGCTGGGGTGCCCCTATAGCAAGCTGCTTGCTGTGGGGGAACTCAAACCGAGGGAGGGGCCAGGAGCACAGAAGAGGGATGCAAGAAGAGGAGGATCTGGGCTGCTTTGTGCAAAACCACTACACAGAGCAGATAGGTATAACATGTTGGTTATTTTTATTGGGAAAAAAATAGAGTTTACAATCACTTTAAGGGAAAAATTGTGTCTTGTGCATTTGGATCCAAGTGACACCCCTGGAGGGCCGGGAAGATGAGGATGTCATATGACGCCCCGGCCAGAACGAGCCATCATTTGGGCACAGTGATGCTCAAAAAGGGCACAGTGAGGCTGCAAATGGACACAGTGAGGCTGCAGATGGGCATTGTTGACCCTCTTTTCCACTTACAGAGCTAGTTTACTGTTTTTCTTCAAAATAAATATTCAAAAACATTTAACCTATTGATGCCTCAATTGATGTAATTTTATTGGTATCTATTTTTATGTTTTAAATTTACCAGTAGCTGCTGCATTTCCCACTTATACTCGAGTCAATATGTTTTCCTATTTTTTTTTTGTGGTAAAATTAGGTGCCTCAGCTTAAATTCGGGTTGGTTTATACTTGAGTATATATGTACTAAAACTAAAAACAAACTAAAGTGATTTTGGTAGATGGGCTCCTCTCACCCTTTGAGAGCCCTAAACTGCTTAGTAGATCAATAAATTGATCCTCATAGGGACCCCAGACACTCATATGTATGTTTAATGCTGTGAGAAAGTTGATAATTTAACAGACAACTATGCACAAGACACATTTTTTTCCTTGACCACTTAAGACCCGGACCAATACGCTGGTAAATGACCCAAGGTGTTTTTGCGATTCGGCACTGCGTCGCTTTAACAGACAATTGCGCGGTCGTGCGACGTGGCTCCCAAACAAAATTTGCATCCTTTTCTTCCCACAAATAGAGCTTTCTTTTGGTGGTATTTGATCACCTCTGCGATTTTTATTTTTTGCGCTATATACAAAAATAGAGCGACATTTTTGGAAAAAAAACAAAATTTTTTACTTTTTGTTAAAAAAAAATCAAATAAACTAAATTTTAGTCAAACATTTAGGCCAAAATTTATTTAGCCACATGTCTTTAGTAAAAAAAAAAATCGCAATAAAAAAAAATAGCTACCTAGCGGGAACAGCGACACTAATACAGCGATCAGAAAAATGATCGCTTAGTGATGCTGGCAATAGGGAGTGAAAGGGTTAACTAGGGCGGTGATCAGGGGGTTAAAACTTTATTAGGGGGGGTGGGGGGGCTACCCTGGACCTAACACTAACTGTTTTTTACACTGCCTGTCACACTGACACTAAATGCAGTGATTAGATCACTGCATTCAGTGACACTGTGACAGGGGGGTGGGGGGGGCGATCACAAGGGGTTAATGTGCCTATGTGAGTGTATGTCAGTGTTGTGTTGGTGCACACTTACTTGTGATGTCTTCTCTCATCAGCAGCGGTGGGAAACACCGATGCGATGGGAGATTACATCATTTCCTCCTTCCTGTGTAAACACAGGAGGAGGAAGTGACAGGAGCTGGGAGCGCGCGCATTGGCTGGGAGCGATCGCGGGGGGGCGGGTAAACGCCGACATCCGCCCGCTCATCCCGGATCGCTCCCGGAGCCAGGGGGACCCCCTCACGCTGCGGAGGGGGTCCCGATGGGACCCCCGAACCGCACTTAGGCGGGGACGTAAATTTACGCCCTTGTGCCTGTACGTGCCATTCTGTGGCCGTATATGTGCGTGCGGGGGTCCTTAAGTGGTTAAAGTGATTGTAAAGTCTATTTTGTTTTTTCAATAAAAATAACCAACATATTATACTTATCTGCTCTGTGTTGTGGTTTTGCACAGAGCAGCCCAAATCCTCCTCTTTTTGGATCCCTCTTCTGTGCTCCTAGCCCTCCCTTGGTTTCAGTGCCCCCACAGCAGGCAGCCTGCTAAAAAAATATTAGTAAAATCTGCAATTTTTATCACAACGGCGGACACATCGGACACTTTTGATGCTATTTTGGGACCATTGTCATTTATACAGTGATCAGTGCTATAAAAATGAACTGATTACTGTGTAAATGACACTGGCAGGGAAGGGATTAACCACTTGGGGTGAGGAAAGGGTTAAGTGTGTCCTAGGGAGTAATTCTAACTGTGAGGGGGCTGGGCTACCAGTGATACAGCACTGATCACTGCTTCCTATCACAGGGAGCAGCAGATCAGTGTCCTGTCACAAGGCAGAACAGGAAATGCCTTGTTTACATCTCCCCTTTCTGCAGCTCTGTGACAGGATCGCGGGACACAAGTCTGTGGGTCCCCTGGGCATGGTCACGGAGCTCACGGCAGGGCAGCAAATTCAAAGCAACGTACCTGTATGTTGCTTTGCACAGCTGTGCCATTCTATCGACGTATATCTACTGGCGGCAGTCGGCAAGTGGTAACAAAGGAGATGACCTGAAAATAAATTTGTCCAGCATTACCCAGCAATAGCTCTGGATTTTCTTTTGCTAATCTCATTGAATAATTCAAATGTATTTGTTTTAAGCAAGGTGAGCTTTGGAGGCATAACTTAATTTTTGCAGGACAATCTTTCCAGCTTATTGTAACAAAAAAGGGATAGCTAGGGATGCCAATTATGTGAAAGGCTAAGCTAAAGAATACATCTTGGAACTTGGAAAATTTACAAGGGTCATTTACTGTGTTTCCCCGAAAATAAGCCCGGGTCTTATATTAATTGTGCCAACAAGAGATACAGTAGGGCTTATTTTCAGGGTAGGTCTTACCATGTAATGTGCTGTCTTCTCTCTCTCTGCCTGTCAGAAACCCCCAGTGTGAACTGAGTTAAAATGCTTGTAAAATCCTATAATCCCCTCTATTACAGTATTAATGTATATAATGTACAATGTGCGTGTTCCTGTAATATAATTGTGCCAAATACCTTCGTTATAGCGCCGCTCTGCAATTATATTACAGAAACGCACACATTGTACATTATATATTACTGTAATAGGGTGGATTTTACAATCATTTTTAACTAGTGCTTTTTTTCGGGGTAGGTCTTATATTGCAGCCATCCTGCAAAATAACGCTTATTTTCAGGGTAGGTCTTTTTTTTGGGGAAACAGGGTATGTGCTTCAAATGCATGTGCTATAAATGTAGGTCCAGGCTCACTCTATTTGTAAACCTGTGATTTTAGATTGTAAGCTCTAACGAGCACGGCCTTCTGATTCCTCCTGTAATACACTGTTTTACTTTCTCCATCAGCTCATCCCCCACAGCTATTACCTTTTGTATCAATTAACCCTCCCTCCTAGAGCGTAAGCTCTAGCAAGCAGGGCCCTCTGATTCCTCTTGTACCAAATTGTAATGTAACTGTAATATCTGCCTTCATTTTGTTAAGTGCACACACTGGATTTGTGTTAAAAACAGGTAACCTGCCTGAAGTGATCTCTGTAAAACCCAATAATTCATATTATTTATACTTTAAAAATGATTAACTGCTTAGAACAGGGGTCTCCAAACTGCGGCCCGAGGGCCAGATGTGGCCCTTTGCTAGCCTTTATACGGCCCTTGGGGTACAATTCCTCCCACTGACATGAGGCACTATTCCCCCCATTGACACCAACAATGGGACACTATATTATCCACTGATACCAATGATGGGATACTATTCCTCCTACTAATAGGGGGAATACTCCTCTTCCTATTGACCACCAACCCTGAGGCCATATTTGTTCTCACTGATGCCGGGCCTGTGAAATTTTCTTCCCTTGCTGGCCCCAATCCGGCCCTCCCAAAGTCTGAAGGGCAAAAAAGTGGTCCATTGTTTGAAAAGTTTGGAGACCCCTGGCTTAGAATAACAATAACTATCTGGTTTTAAAGGGAATACATTCAGAACAATAAAGTATTGCTACCAGCAGAATCCAATAAATGTTTAGCTGTTAAGCCTCGTACAGACGCACGGTTTTCTCGGCAAGAACCAGCAAGAAAACTGCTGGCAGAGCTTTCTTGCAGAGTAAACTGTGCGTGTGTACGAGGTTTCTCGTCAAGAAAACTGCCCAGAATCTCGATGAGAAAAATAGAGAACCTGCTCTCTATTTTCTCATTGTGAGATTCTCGGTAGTGTTTTCCTTGAGCTTGTGTATACTTACCTCTCCATGGAAACCCGCGCATGCTCGAAAATATTTAGAGGCATGCACATACGCATTCAACGCATGTGCGGTAGCTTCCAAGGCATAGGTAGGGTGAAGCAAGATGGCAGCGACGGCATCGAATGTGATGTGCGCATGCTCGTTGTAGTCAATGACGTCACGGTGTTCGTGCCATTCAAAAGAATGGCGGTTCTTTTGAATGGAGTGTGTGTACACTCGGCCGGCAAGAGATTCTTGCCAAGAATCTCGTCAGGAAAAACAACTTTTTTTTCCTGACGAGATTCTAGGCCGTGTGTACAGGGCTTTAGTATAGTGCATTACATTGAAAAATTATTCATTGCCAAATGTTGCTGCACTTTATTTTTATTTTTAGAGATTACCACAATTACATATTAACATGATTTTTAAATAATTCTCCAACAGAGGAAAACTATGAAATCCCAAAAAATCTAAAAAGCTAATTAAATTAAATGATTTTGAGGACAGTGACGGCATTTACCCAATACCTCCACCTTAAAAGAAGCCTTGATGACCATAAGTTTAGACTTGCGATGGTTTTGAATCCCAAGGGTCCCAGTTGGGGTGTGAACTGTTATAGTTCCATCGCTTTAAATTTTCTCTGTGATTACTTATTTCCTAAAAGTAGCCCTTTAAATAAACTCTCTCTCTCTATATACTGTATATATTCATAAAAAAAAGCATTGCACAAAGTTAGCATTCCATAGCAGAGTACTTTTCTTATTTGTCTGTGGCTTTCCAGACTACTTTGTCCATAATTTCATTAGAAATTGAGTTGTTCAAATCCTTGTAAGTGTGGATGCCTTTTGACAGCTTTCTTTTCTGAGCTGCGGAATTAGAGCTGCAATGGGAAAAAGATTTAAATCACAGCAAGAATGCATTTATGATTATGTTTTGCTCAAGTCTGTTTTTACCTCTTGTTAAACTGAATTGCTGCACTAATCCCTTTAGAATTTCCCTCGGCTTACATCTTGCAGAAGCGTGAAAGGCTGTCTCTAATGTCTCAAGTGTACTTCAGCCTTTAGCCAAAAGCCATATATTCATCCTGCAAAACCCACTTTTTTCATTGAGGATGGGTGAAGAAACTTGTTAAAATCTTTCAAAGTAATTCAGAAGATCCAAGTTCTGAACAATGTAATTTAAACTCTGTGATCTTTTCAATGGGGATATTTAGAAAATGACTCTTGTGATCCTACCTCTCCGACAGAGTATGTAATCTCCTTACATTGATTTAATTTTATTAACCGCAGATCTGAAAGTAATGTGTTAGTGATATAATGGACACAATACTCATAACAATATAATCATTTTAACCAGCTTATTTATTATAAGGACTTCTGCTGAAGTAAGTATGACAAATTGTTTCCAGAAATGTTCTAAGATAGAATATTTAGGAAACTAATTTGGGGAAGTAAATAAGCATCATAGCGTTGAATTTTTTTTTTCAATGGTCCCTTACCTCTAATCTGCTGTGCTTCCGGGTTTCCATCCCTGCGGGGAGTGGGCGTGTCGCTATTTTCCCCCGACGGCGCTGTGCATTGTGGACGCTGTTTGTTTGGACTTCATGCAGTGTCGTGCGGGCCAATCACAGCACATCAACAGAACTAACTGTGCGTGTAGTCTAGCGCTAGCTGTGCTGTCACGTGACGTGGCTACTGTGCAGTGTTGACGGTGCGGCTCGCCGTCAACAGTGCGCATGCGCGGGATTACGCAGTGAATGCTGGGACATCAGCATTCGCCGCATCCCGGAAGAATGTGCAGGAGGGCTTCAGAGCGCCCGCAATTAAGATGGCAATGTCCATCACACAATTTTATAAACTATTCTTCCCTCTCAAACCACGATCGTGGCGGCTGCAAGAACGGCACTAGTAAGTAAAGCAATTTGTATTTGAAAAGCAGCAGATTAGTCTGAAAAAAAAAAAAAATACCCACAGAACCTCCGTTTTAAGCCTACATTTTGAATGCACTATGCAGTTTGAAGTCCTTTTACCCACAAAATATTTCATAAATACTGTGCTACTAGTGAGTGTTTCACATCAAGAATAACAATTAAAAAAAACAACAACAAATAGCGGAGAGGTAACAGTTTGTCTGAGCCTACCTTAGCCTACCTAGCATAGTTAAATAGTTATATAGTAGGTGAGGTTGAACAAAGACACATCAAGTCCAACCTATGTGTGTGATTATATGTCAGTATTACCTTGTATATCCCTGTATGTTGTGGTCGTTCAGGTGCTTATCTAATAGTTTTTTTAAACTATCGATGCTCCCCGCAGAGACCACCGCCTGTGGAAGGGAATTCCACATCCTTGCCGCGCTTAGGCCTTGTACACACGACCGAGGAACTTGTCGTAAATGAAATCTCATTTTCCTAGACGAGTTCTTTGTCAGGCTTGTCGAGAATCTTGACATGCTTTCTTTGTGTACACACTGTCAAGACAAAATCTCGTCGTTCTCAAACGCGGTGACGTTCAACACATACGACGGCACTATAAAGGGGAAGTTCTATTCCACTGGCACAACCCTCGGGGCTGCTTTTGCTAATCTCATGTTACTGCGTGTTAAGTAGAAGTTTGGTAAGAGACGATTTGCGCTTTTCAATCTGTTAAAGCATGACAAAGGAAAAGGAGAATTTGGCACCGTTCTCCGCCCCCGTGCGTTGTAACATCGCAGGGAACGGAGCTCGGCGGCACACAGAGGCACTGTGTGAATCGAGCGAGCACGTGCTCGCTCACACAGTGTGGTGGCATCGCTGGATCCAGGGACAAGGTAAGTAAACTATGCCTGTGGATTCTGCGAGGCGAGCCCAAGTCTGACTCGGGGTTACCGATCGCAGCACAGAAATTTAACCCTGACTCAGACTCTGGAATACCGCCAGGGGGGTTAACAGACTGAAAAGCGCAAATCGTCTCTTACCAAACTTTTACCTAACACGCAGTAACATGAGATTAGCAAAAGCAGCCCCAAGGGTTGTAGCAGTGGAATGGAACTTCCCCTTTATAGTGACGTTGTACGTGTTGAAAGTCACGGCGTTTAAGAACGACGAGATTTTGTCTTGACAGTGTGTACGCAAAGAAAGCTTGTCAAGAAAACGATGTTTCATTTACATTTCCTCGGTCCTGTGTACAAGGCCATACACACGACCGTTTCCCTCGGCAAAAAAGCTCTGCCACCAAGTTTCTTGATGGATTATTTTCGAGGAAAACGGTTGTGTGTACGAGGACATACAGTAAAGAAACCTCTATGTAGTTTAAGATTAAACCTCTTTTCTTCAAATGAGTGGCCACCTGTCTTGTTAAACTCCCTTCCACAAAAAAGTTTTATCCCCATTTTGGGGTCATTAGTATGGTAGTTGTAAATTGAAATCATATCCCCTCTAAAGCATCTCTTCTGCAGAAAGAATAAGTTCAGTGCTTTCAACCTTTCCTCATAACTTATATACTCCAGACTCTTTATTAGCTTTGTTGCCCTTCTTTGCATTTCCAGTACATCCTTCCTGAGGACTGGTGCCCAGAACAGGACAGCATACTCCAGGTGCGGCCAGACCAGAGTCTTGTAGAGCGGAAGAATTATCATTTTATCTCTGGAGTTGATCCCCTTTTTGATGCATACCAATATTCTGTTTGCTTTGTTAGCTGAGCCTATCATCTACTAGGACCCCCAGGTCCTCATAAAGGTCTTTTTTTGGACATTATGAAGCAAACATTTCATAATGTCCAAATTACATAGCAACAAACGCAAATGTTAGGGAATAGTTTTGCAGCACTGGCAATGTTGTTAGTAATGTGGTTCCAGGCAGAAAGAATATAATGGGACCATTTTTATTTTGGCACCTGGCAGCAATGGTGGTAAGAGCAGATGTTCTATTTCTCTAGTAGTAAACCTTGGTTTCTGATTGTGAAAAAAAAAATAAAAACCTATGTTCTGTATTGGATGGTTCAGAAACGTACACAGTAATAATAATGTCACCCTACCTCTCACACAACAGTATATGGGCCTGGAAATTGACAGTTAGGACTGCATTACAGGAGGATGTCACATGACCCCCATGCCCTGAAGCACCAGATGTTTTGCAGTTTAAGGGGAAGAAGAAATGGAGCACCAAAAAGATAGATCAATTAGCAACTGATATACCAGTGAATGCTTTTTATTAACAGTTGAAATCAAACTTGTTTCAATGATAACAATCAGAATACCCCTTCTTCAAGGCTTGGACACTTGCCCCAGTGGTACACATCTTGTGGCTGAAATAAGGGTTATTTATTCAAGTTACATGCTCAACAATACCTATAAACAGTGACTAAGCAGTAGTAATAAACAGTGTATACCAATAACGTAGGCTGAAAACAAGACATAAAAGAGTTATGTGCAATGGGTACCCAACAATACGGTTGACCTCCTAGACCTGAGGAGATGCCCTGAGAAATAGGGAATGAACAGTGTCTGTAAAGAAATAGTCCCTACCTATACCCCTCCCACTGGCCATTGGGAAACAGCTGTTGCTAGCTAGCATTGGGGAACAAATCTGCAGTGACGCAATCAAAGGGAATCTTGTAATACCAAAGAAAGCAATAATCCTTCCCAAATTTTTTTTTAAGGATTCCAATAATAGGGAAAGTGACAAAGATGGTGACCAATGACCTCTCAACGTTCTGAGGTCCAATATGAATGGCCCTACTTCTGCAAGGTGGCTGGAACAGTGTCATAGAATACAAGGGCAGACTGATTCCCCCGAGTCTCTGAGTATAGTGGCAGCAGTCCTGGACCTGGTAAAAGCAACCCTGAATGCAGCAGCAGTTGCTCTCTCTCAGGCCCTGTACACACGATCAGACCGGTCCAATGAGAATGGTCCGACGGACCAATTTTCATCGGGTCACCGCTGAAGTGGTCTGATGGTCTGATGTGCGTACACACCATCAGTCTAAAATCCCATCGGGTCAAAACGCAGTGACGTAGAACACAACGACATGCTGAAAAAACGAAGTTCAATGCTTCCAAGCATGCGTCGACTTAATTCTGAGCATGCGCGGGTTTTTGGTGCGATGCTTTTGTGTACTAACCATCGTTTTGGTCCGACGGTCAGGCGTCCATCGGACAGATTTTAAAGCAAGTTTTAAAATTTTTGGTCCGATGGGCCGTACACACGATAAATTTGGTCCGATGAATCTGGCCTTAAGGCCAGTTTCATCGGACCGGTCTGATCGTGTGTACGCGGACTCACAGTTCCTCAGTCCTTGCAGTCAAACTTTAATACAGGTATGAACACCACAACTTCAGCAGAGTCTCAAATCAACAAGGCCCTCCACTCACACCCTTGCGGATCTCCATTGGATGATTGATAGTGATGTAGATAGCAATCCCAGGGAATTCTGTAAAATGTATTAATATATGATCCTTGGAGTAAATATAGTTATTGCCCACAGGCATATATAATGTAGTTATACCAATTAGATCCCAAAAAAAAAGAAAGGTGGGGCGGGCTAAGCAAGGGACCTGAGAAGAGGAGGATTGGGGCTGCTCTGTGCAAAACCAACTGCACAGAGCGGGTGAGTGATGTTATAAAAAAAAGCCTTTAACAAGAGGGATTAACACCACAAAAAAAGTGGGGCAGTATTTGTATTGAACCCCCCCCCCCCCCTTTGTGTTTTATAGAGGATGTTACTCACTTAGTGTGTGGCCACCAGAACAAGAAATTGGTTAATATGCCCTTCAGTCTGACAGAGGTACCCACAAGCCTTCTTGTTAATGCTAAAAAAGTTAAAAAAGTTAAAAATAAAAATGTAAAAAGATAAAAAAAAGTGTCTGGAATTCCACTTGGATATACTGTAACAGAAAAAACAAAAACAAAGGGCTAATATATTACAAAAATAAAATGTTGTAAAGTTAAACTTGTAATTTAAGTTCAAGTTATAAACTTTAATTGTAGAATAATGTGCTAGTTGGTTGGCAGCTTGACGTGTATGTTAAACCGGGGCTTTGAATGAATGTGCAGGTTAACTTGGGAGTACAGAATAGGTAACACACAAATCACTAGCTCACAGCAGTAAAACAGCTGATTCAAGTTGAGTTTCATCATTCATTGTCTTTGCTAGAATGCTGAACCTCTGCAATAGTCTGATGACTTTTGGCGCCCTTCACATCCAGTAGTTGCCAGATTAGTTAATCAGAAGCTGATTCATCCAAACTGTATGAGTAATTTTAAATTAGCATAGATTTTTGGATGAGGTTCCATAACAGACACTTTACAAATTTAATAAGCAAAATACACAAGTATTAAACTTATCAGTGAAAAATTACTACATTTTTCTTCTTAATAAATGTAAACAATATCAGTATGGGTCAGCGACTAAAAGGATTAAGGCAATTGGTTCCACTTAGCAGCTGGAGAACAAGTATATTCAGAAATTCAGAAGCCAGCAATTTTCTCACAAATTGTAACTTTCGAAACCCCTTACATGTTATGTGTCAATTGTGGTAGGAGCCCCGGCTATCACAGTGTCAATGTGGATTTTAGCAAAGAATAGGTGCCTGTGAGACCAGAAAATGTATTTCATTAAAGCAGTATTATTTATAAAGAAATGGGTACACAGGGGCGCCAGACTGAGTGCAGTATTAATAATATATTTAATAAAAACAAGTGGTAACTCACAGGTTAAATTAGATTTGTTCAGTATGCGGTGAAAATCGCCAGTCTCATAAACGTCCTATTTGGCGTCCCGTTTTTCCTTTGCAGACTGGGGCACTGGTGTGATCTTACAGGGATCCAGAGGAGGCTGGGAACCAGGAAGCAGGAAACGAAAAGCAGCTGGTCTGAAGGATAAATTAGATTAATTCAGTATGTGGTGAAAATCGCCAGTCCTGGATTCTCATAAACGTCCTATTTGGCATCTCCAAAGCAGCAGGTCGTGACTTCACAGGCCAGTGTGAATAATCACATTTCCTGTGAAGTCATGACCTGTTGCTTTTTGTTTCCTGCTTCCTGGTTCCTGGCCTCCTCTGGATATCTGTAGGAACCAACCAGTGCCCCAGGTTGCAAAGGGAAAACAGGACACCCAATAGGATGTTTACGAGACTCCAGGACTGGCGATTTTCACCACATACTGAACTCATCTAATTCAACCTATGAGTTACTAGTTGTTTTTATGAAATATATGATTTATACTGCACTCAGTCTTGCGCCCATCTGTTCCCATTTCTACTTAAAGGGCCTATCGCTTCACTCTAAGGTAGCTGCTTCCAGGTGCTAATCATACAAGATCTTGGATCATTTATGGACATTATGTTTTAATATTATATGTGCTTACTCACACTCACATTTTAACAGCAAAAAAAGTCTGGCACCAGGAAACCGGGATATATGTAGTATTGGGAATAATTCTTAATGTCCTATGTGTGCCGAATAAGCCGTTGTATGGATGAAAACACCAGGAGAGAGAGGTGTAAAAAATGTATACAATCAGAGGCAACCATGCAAAAGAAGCCCTATTTGAGACAGTTTTGTGCGGACAGATAAAACGGTAAAAATGATTAATTGATTGTTGCCATAAATTGATTGATTGATTGTTGCCATGAATTGATTTATAAAGACAATTGAAATCTCCTTTGCCTAGATGATAGACAGTCAGTTTTCTCAACACTATAATGATACCTAATGGTGGCGGCCAATGGACCGGCTGGTTGAAGGGTTTGCTGCAAGCCTCATATGTCCATTATAAAAATTCACCCAAACGGGAAGGGGGAGAGGAACAATCAAATTTCTGTATGGACCGGGAGATGATTCCAACCAGGTCCCTGTAAGTTTCCAGCGTTAGGTATGGATCTAGCTGGCCAGCCGTGGGTGGGAAAACTAAGCCAGAAGGAAAAACAGAAAAACAGAGCAAGCCCCAATAGGGAGACCAGGTTCAGACCAGGTTCAGATCGAGGCTTGGAGCTCAGGAATGGTGGAGAGCAAGCCGAGGGAGGCAAGGAGAGAGCGTGTATGGCTGTAGTCGCAAACCGAGTCAGGATTAAAAATAAATAAATTGCTCAGATTGCAAAACGCTCGTTAACTGCGTTACTCGCAATCCGAGGTTCCACTGTACATGGAACATGGCTATTCTACCAGAGACAGAGGCTCAATTCACAAAGCTTTAACACATGGATAATTATTTTTATTTAACTATATGACTGTAAAGCCTTGTAAACACGACCGAGAATGTCGTCGTAAAAGAAACGTCGTTTTCCTCGACGAGAATCTTGTCAAGCTTTCCTTGCATACACACTGTCAAGACAAAATCTTGTCGTTCTCAAACGCGGTGACGTACAACGACAGCACTAAAAAGGGGAAGTTCGATTCTACTTGAGGCTGCTTTTGCTAATCTCATGTTACTGCGTGTTAAGTAAAAGTTTGGTGTGAGACGATTTGCACTGTTCAGTCTGTTACAGCGTGACGAAAGTGCTATCTCCATTACAAACGCTACTTTTACCGAAGGTGCGCTCCCGTCTCATACTTTATTCTGAGCATGCACTGGTTTCTAAGCATGCACACAAACTTGTTTCTCGTTGTAAACCAGCCCGACGATAAACACGACGAGGAAAGTGAGACTCCCGACGAGAAAAAAGAGAGCATGTTCTCTTTTTTCTCGTCGCGATCCACAACAGTTTTCTCTACGAAAAACATACACACGACCGTTTTTCTCTGCAAAAATCCTCTGCCAGCATTTTTCTTAATGGATTTTTCCAAGGAAAACGATCGTGTGTACGAGGCCTAAGTTCCAAATCTAATTAGACTGAATATAAATTGTTATTAAAATAATGATCTTCATCCTAATGTGTTATATTTGTATTGAGCCTATGATATGTAACATATCAGGCAATGAAAAGTCACAGACTGGGTTTCCAAAGTAGTTTGACATCCTCTATGCTCTAATAACCAGACAGCATTTTTAGAAAGTGTCTGTCTTCTTGCCAAACAGAAATACAGAATGTAATGTTCATGTAACTGTAATCTTCCCCTGCCCTTTGCATTGCTGTCCATGGTGCTGATCTGAGGTTCTTTCAGCAGTGTGCTGGCTGGTTCAAAGTTCAGCTGTTTCTGCACATGTTCCTTTAGTTTTACTAAATGTGCTTTTTTTCCAAGCAACATTGGAAGCACTGTAAGGGTACAAAGATTTGTGAACATGGATAGGAGGAATTAAAACAACATATATAAAGATTTACATCAATAGTCCATAGTTTGAACTTTTTTCTAAGCAAAAAGCCTGATTTACCAAAGGTAAAGTTATTTTGCTTCCCTTACTAAATACAGTGAAGCTGTGTTCAAGCAATTATGTAAAAAAGAAAAGAGAAGAGAATGGAGGGCGCACCGACCTAGTGTGATACTGTAACACGATTTTTATTAAAATACTAAAATCAATGATTATACTCACAAAATGAGTTAAAAACAAGCCTTGAAAGACAGTTCAACATCGCCAGCAGAACAGGACGGTTGCTTCAGTCCAAAGGTATCTGACCGATATTGAAGCTAGGCTTACGCGCTTCGGGGGCGTACCCCTTTCCTAAGAGCCCCGGTGGTCTTCACTGCTCCCTCACTGTACAGCTTGTCAGAATATATACACACACAAAGGTAGAAAGAGCATGTGCTGGAAGGTCACAGGTCACCCCGCCCACAGGGAGGACTCTTGGCAAGACTCCCCCCATTTGTGAATTAACCCTTGTATATACAGTCCCTATATCTCAGGCTTGGCATAGTCTCAACAATGGGTATCCCCCAGTCCAAAGAACCACCAATCTGGAGGGGAAGGGGAAGGAGGACATATGGAGAAATGCCTCCATTGTCACGTGTTGAAAACTTTGTTGTTAAGGGTGCACATACCTTACATGTCCAGAGGTAGTGCCTTGCTTCACCTGATAATCCATTCTCCTAATATCCTCCATATGGGCTGGAACGCACGCCACTTGTTCTAGAGTGGCTGCGTTCCAGCACTACGTTGCCTCGGGCATCATGATCCTTTCTGCGCATGCAACGCGACGTACATCACGCCGCGCACGGCGCAGACTCGCAGGAAGTGGGTGCGTTCCAGCATCACCATAGGATGCGGGTGGGTGCGTTCCAGCATCACCATGTCATATCCGCCCATGTGACATTTTTCCCCCTTGCTGATCAAGCATTGCAGGGGATAGAGTCACAAGACGGTACTCCCTCTAGTGGCGAGAGGCCGGAGTTTGACTGGGGCTTCCAGATGAGGGACCAAAGACTTCCCAGCACATGCCCTAACTCACAGATAAATACATAAATAGATACAAACATCGTCATCATCATCTGTGAAAGTTATGTCAGCACCTGTATGGATACACATACACCCGCCCCTAAATGAAATGGGTGGACTGGACCAAACGTCATATTACTATAATGGCATCTACAATCATAAATAAATGCCAAAGATGGACTCACTCAAATACATAGTAAAATATAAATAATTGACTAAAATGTATTAAAATTGAAAACTGCTAAAAGCGATAGTCCATAGGTCCAGTGAATGTTTCAATAAAATATATAGAAACAACATATATATATATATATATATATATAGACCATAAGAATAAATAGAATTAAATTAAATATTTAAAGAAACAGACACCCACACATACATATATATACATATGTGTGAGAGACATGTTACCGGCTCAACGGGCATGCCTTATACTCATACGCTCGCTCCCATATCTGTCCAAACATAGACAATATAGAGTGCCCGTGCATATGCTGACCTCCAGATGAACTACATGTATATAAAGACAAATATATAGGTTAATGGACAACCCTGCCCACCTAGCTATCCCAGCCTTGGCACCGTAGCTGGTGTATACTAGCTTACAGCCCGCTATACATTCTGCCCTAAGTGGCGTCAGAAAAGCTGAAATTTTGTGAGGGAGCTACTACCACTCAATATCTACATACAATACAGTACAATGGGTAATTATATTGTTACTTCCTCCCTCTATAGCTTCTTAACAAAACCTCCCCAACCATACAATACGGTCACCTACAGGATATTCTATTTTTTTTTTGTTTTATTTTGTTTTTTACTCTTTACTTATGTGATGGTATGTAGTTCTATCTCTTCATTTAACCCTTTCGGAACCATAGTTCCAAGGGTGAAAATCCAAAAGGCCTCTCTTTTGCAAAGGATTTGGTATTTTTTGCCACTATCTAGATTGTTTAGAATGGCCTCTATACCAAATACTCTAAGGCCTTCCACTCCACCGTCATGGACCTCCTTAAAGTGTCTTGGTATTGACCCCTTGTCCTTTTTCGTTGCAATGCTGCTCCTGTGCTCGTTCATCCTAGTTCTTAATTGACGTGATGTTCGTCCTACATACAGTAGACCACATGGACATAGGATGCCATATATAAGGTATGAAGTTCCGCAATTAATAAATTGTTTGATCGTGTGACATCTTCCATCTGCACCAGTAACATCTCTTTTCCTATGGTGCATATGTGTACAGTTGCCACAATTGTTTACGCCACATCTATAGCTTCCTTTTTGATCGAAAATTGTGGTCCAGGGCCCTTTTAATCCTTTTTCTTTATTCATTTTCTTAACTCTACTAGGAGCAATCATTCTTCTCAAGTCTTTAGGTCTTCTAAAGACCAGATTGGGGCGAGACGAGATACATGTCTCTAGAAAAGGATCAGCAGCCAGAATCTTCCAGAGAATTTAGAAAGATCTGTGGGAAAAAGAGTCTAAAAAGTAAAAACAGCTCGAACATAGACTTTGAGGCACCCTTGAACAGCTTGAAGAATATTTCAGAAATTATAATAAGAAAAGCTGACAAGGGTGGAGGCTTAGTAGTACAGGACAAAGAGCAGTACCTTGAAGAAGCCTATAGGCTGATTGGAGACACCACCATGTATGAAAGACTTTTCTGGGATCCAACGATGGCCTACAATAAGGAACTCAAGAACCTATTGGAAAAAGCGGTGGCTGATAAGATCTTGACAAAAAGTGAATTCCAATTCCTGTATTCCAAACACCCGGTAGTCCCACATTTCTGCCATATCCCCAAGATACACAAAAACCTAGAGAGACCACCAGGTCGCCCAATTATTGCAGGAATCGATAGTCTGTCCAGCAATTTGGGCAGCTATCTAGACTACTTCCTGCAAACCCTAGTTACGAGTCTACCATCTTACATCAAGGACTCGAGTCATGCCTTGGAAATATTGAACCCTTATAAGTGGGAAAAAGGATACAGATGGTTATAACTTGATGTGACATCATTATATACATGTATACAACACGAATTTGGACTCAGAGCCATTGAATGTTATTTGGCGGAGGCTCATTAATTTAGCCCGCGGCAAGCACAATTTATCCAAAATTGTATAGAGTTTACTCTGACCCACAACTATTTCTCTTTCTTGGATTGCTTCTACCGACAGATAAGAGGCACCGCTATGGGGGCCAGGTTTGCTCCCAGCTATGCGAACCTTTTTATGGGCTACTGGGAGTCTAAATTTATCTGGCACAACAACCCTTTTGGAAAACACCTGGTCCTATATGCACGATACATCGATGACATTCTCATTATATGGAATGGCAGTGACGAGGATCTAGAGGGATTTCTGGCACACTGTGAGAATAACCTGTTTGGCATTTCATTTACACATGTAGTGGACAAAGAATCATTAGTGTTTCTAGATTTGGAATTGAGGGCCGATGACAGTGGTAAGATCGCTTCAAAAACCCATTTCAAACCCAGTGCAGGGAACTCATACCTACATGCCTCGAGCCAGCACCATCCAAGATGGATCAAAAATGTTCCATTTGGCCAGTTCTGTCGTTTGAAGCGAACCTATGAAGAACAAAGTCGGATTTTGAGAGAGAAATTTAAAGAAAAGGGATATGGGGAGGCACATATAGAGGAAGCCTTCCAAAAATATCTCCAGCTCTATGAAGAGGATGCACCAAAAAGCGAAAAAATCAAGAGATATACCGAAAATGAAACCTCTACAGTACGGTTTTGCACTAGGTATAACAATAGGGCCCCGACTATACAAAAAATCTTCCAGAAGAACTGGAAGATTCTGGCTGCTGATCCTTTTCTAGAGACATGTATCTCGTCTCGCCCCAATCTGGTCTTTAGAAGACCTAAAGACTTGAGAAGTATGATTGCTCCTAGTAGAGTTAAGAAAATGAATAAAGAAAAAGGATTAAAAGGGCCCTGGACCACAATTTTCGATCAAAAAGGAAGCTATAGATGTGGCGTAAACAATTGTGGCAACTGTACACATATGCACCATAGGAAAAAAGATGTTACTGGTGCAGATGGAAGATGTCACACGACCAAACAATTTATTAATTGCGGAACTTCATACGTTATATATGGCATCCTATGTCAATGTGGCCTACTGTATGTAGGACGAACATCACGTCAATTAAGAACTAGGATGAACGAGCACAGGAGCAGCTTTGCAACGAAAAAGGACAAGGGGTCAATACCAAGACACTTTAAGGAGGTCTATGACGGTGGAGTGGAAGGCCTTAGAGTATTTGGTATAGAGGCCATTCAAAACAATCTAGATAGTGGCAAAAAATACCAAATCCTTTGCAAAAGAGAGGCCTTTTGGATTTTCACCCTTGGAACTATAGTTCCGAAAGGGTTAAATGAAGGGATAGAACTACATACCATCACATAAGTAAAGAGAAAAAAACAAAATAAAACAAAAAAAATTAGAATATCCTGTAGGTGACCGTATTGTATGGTTGGGGAGGTTTTGTTAAGAAGCTATAGAGGGAGGAAGTAACAATATAATTACCCATTGCACTGTATTGTATGTAGATATTAGGTGGTAGTAGCTCCCTCACAAAATTTCAGCTTTTCTGCCGCCACTTAGGGCAGAATGTATAGCGGGCTGTAAGCTAGTATACACCAGCTACGGTGCCAAGGCTGGGATAGCTAGGTGGGCAGGGTTGTCCATTAACCCAGTGTTTTTCAACTCCAGTCCTCAGGGCACACCAACAGGTCAAGTTTTCAGGATTTCCCTCAGATGAAATGGCTGTGGTGATTACTAAGGCAGTGAAACTGATCAAATCACCTGTGCAAAATAATGGAAAGCCTGAAAACATGACCTGTTGGTGTGCCTTGAGGACTGGAGTTGAAAAACACTGCATTAACCTATATATTTGTCTTTATATACATGTAGTTCATCTGGAGGTCAGCATATGCACGGTCACTCTATATTGTCTATGTTTGGACAGATATGGGAGCGAGCGTATGAGTATATGGCATGCCCGTTGAGCCGATAACATGTCTCTCACACATATGTATATATATGTATGTGTGGGTGTCTGTTTCTTTAAATATTTTATTTAATTCTATTTATTCTTATGGTCTATATATATATATATATATATATATAAATATATATATATATATATATGTTGTTTCTATATATTTTATTGAAACATTCACTGGACCTATGGACTATCGCTTTTAGCAGTTTTCAATTTTAATCAATTTTAGTCAATTAATTCTATTTTACTATGTATTTGAGTGCGTCCATCTTTGGCATTCATTTATGATTGTAGATGCCATTATAGTAATATGACGTTTGGTCCAGTCCACCCATTTCATTTAGGGGCGGGTGTATGTGTATCCATACAGGTGCTGACATAACTTTCACAGATGATGATGACGATGTTTGTATCTATTTATGTATTTATCTGTGAGTTAGGGCATGTGTTGGGAAGTCTTTGGTCCCTCATCTGGAAGCCCCAGTCAAACTCCGGCCTCTCGCCACTAGAGGGAGTACCGTCTTGTGACTCTATCCCCTGCAATGCTTGATCAGCAAGGGGGAAAAATGTCACATGGGCGGATATGACATGGTGATGCTGGAACGCACCAACCCGCATCCTATGGTGATGCTGGAACGCACCCACTTCCTGCGAGTCTGCGCCGTGCGCGGCGTGACGTACGTTGAGTTGCGTCGTGCGTCTCGCTGTCGTACGTCGCACGCATGCGCAGAAAGGATCATGATGCCCGAGGCAATGTAGTGCTGGAACGCAGCCACTCTAGAACAAGTGGCGTGCATTCCAGCCCATATGGAGGATATTAGGAGAATGGATTATCAGGTGAAGCAAGGCACTACCTCTGGACATGTAAGGTATGTGCACCCTTAACAACAAAGTTTTCAACACGTGAAATTGGAGGCATTTCTCCATATGTCCTCCTTCCCCTTCCCCTCCAGATTGGTGGTTCTTTGGACTGGGGGATACCCATTGTTGAGACTATGCCAAGCCTGAGATATAGGGACTGTATATACAAGGGTTAATTCACAAATGGGGGGAGTCTTGCCAAGAGTCCTCCCTGTGGGCGGGGTGACCTGTGACCTTCCAGCACATGCTCTTTCTACCTTTGTGTGTGTATATATTCTGACAAGCTGTACAGTGAGGGAGCAGTGAAGACCACCGGGGCTCTGAGGAAAGGGGTACGTCCCCGAAGCGCGTAAGCCTAGCTTCAATATCGGTCAGATACCTTTGGACTGAAGCAACCGTCCTGTTCTGCTGGCGATGTTGAACTGTCTTTCAAGGCTTGTTTTTAACTCATTTTGTGAGTATAATCATTGATTTTAGTATTTTAATAAAAATCGTGTTACAGTATCACACTAGGTCGGTGCGCCCTCCATTCTCTTTTCTTTTTTAGTTTCTTTTGAATTCCCACGATTCTGAGGAGGGCTACAAGACTCTGGAAGATACTTTATAATTGAACTGCATGACCCCATAAGTAAGAAATACCGGAGCGCAGGAGAATCATCATTGTTTTGCCAAGCAATTATGTGCCAGTAACAATCCTGATTTTTTTTTTTTGTATATTTGCAGAGCTGCTGTTAGAAATCACGGGACCCCATACAGCCTACCTGACAGTGTCCCCCTTCCATAGGTGAATGAATAGGAAGTGCTTTTAGACTTCCTGCTCATTTACAAACTAGAGCACAGTAAACAGTTTACTATGCTTCAGTGCTGAATGGACACAAGAGTGGTTGGTACTGATCACTCACAGTCTTCATCCAGGAAAGGAAGAGGCTGCTAAATTACATATTTACTGGCCCCTTCCCCTGCTCTCCACCCTGAAAGATCCCCCTGTGTGCCGCAGCATCTGCCTAAGGGAGAGGAGGAGAAGGTGGCAGCACTGCAAGGGGAAGGGGCACACAGGGAGGCCTGTACAGCAGATGGAAGGGGTGCATGTGCTAGAATCAATCCCTCTTCAGTGCAGCGAGGGAGGGAGAGGAAGAGAAGTTGACATCGCTGCAGGAGGAGGCAGAAGAGGATCAGTGTCTGCAGTACAGTCGGCCCTCCTGTTCAGCAGGTGCCCAGGCCCCTTTTTTAAACACTTTCAGATCAACCACGTTATATGACTTCATTGACTTTGAGTGGGGATATCTGAATGATGGCATCATTCAGATATCATCTTCTATAACAAGCGATTGTGTGCACCATAAGAACAATCATAGCGGCAGTTCAGCCGCTTGATCATTCTTTCAGTCAGTGGGAGGGGACATTTCCACCCCTTCTGCCGCCCTCCGGTGCTTCTCCGGGCTCGCCCGTACGATCGGTGAAACTGAGAAAGAGTCCGCCGGATGTTGATCATAGAAAATTCCAGTGACCAAATGGTTCCCAGTCATCTCTATGACCTTCGGAGGCCCGGATGCGACGTTATGATGTCACGTGCAGCCGGGGGAGAAAGCAAGGTGAGAACTCGGCTAGAGAGAAAAAGCTCATTCATTCTTTTTCATTTTATCTCAATATTTCCAGCCTGGAGGGGAGATGTGGGGTCTCCATAAAGAGGACCTGTCATGCACCATTCCTATTCCAAGATATGTTTACATTCCTTGTAATAGAAATAAAAGTGATCATTTTTTTTCAAGAGGAAGAGTAAAAATAAAAAAATGAAAGTAAAATAAACAATATATATATATTTTTTTTAAAGTGCCTGCCCCCGTGTGCTCACACACAGAAGCGAAGTAATCACATGTAAGTCGCAACTGCATATGTAAATGGTGTTCAAATCACACATGTGAGGTATTGCCACATGCGTTAAAGCGAGAGCAACAATTCTAGCACTAGACCTCCTCTGTAACTCTAAACTGTAAAACTGTAAAAAAAAGAATCTCCTATGGAGATTTGTAAGTACCAAAGTTTGGCACCATTCCACAATTTTAAAGCGGGACATGTTAGGTATCTATTTACTCAGTATAACATCATCTTTCCCATTATGCAAAAAAATTGGCTAACTTTACTGTTGTGTTAATTTTTCATTCATTTGAAAAATTGTTGCACAAATACCGTGTGGGATAAAAAGTTGCAGTGACCGCCATTTTATTTCCTAGGGTCTTTGCTAAAAAAAATATATATAATGTTTGGGGGTTCTGAGTAATTTTCTATCAAAAAAATTATGATTTTTACATATAGGAGAGGAGCTCCGGAATAGGAAGTGGTTAAACTGATGGAGCCATGACTTATCAGCGGCCCTGAGTATTTGTAGTAAACACAGGTTCACCCTATTCACGTTATCAGTAAGTAAACAGCCTAATTCATCAATCCCAATGTGCTGCTATTCACAGAGAAAACAAATTACAAATTTAAATTATTATCTAAAATAAATATTATTATTTTTTTACTCCAACAATATTATTTTGAAACATCTTATCATACCCACCTAATATTATTAAATACAATATTGACACTAGGAACATTCCATAATATAAATTATATAACATATATTGTGGCTCTTTAAGAAAACTTAAGCTTACTTACATGCATACCTAAACTCATATATTTATAAATATATAGAACACCAGTTTTAGGCTACAAGATATAAGACAAGAGTTTGTAGTTATCAGACTGCTTTGTAGAGTGACTAGTGTGGCACAGATAACTCTGTTCTAGGGTCACTTCAGATGTTACAAATTGCAAAGTCATGCACTTATACTGAAAAAATCCCCAGTGACAGAATGCTAGATTAATGGCTCTATAACTGTAGCCAGTGCACTGGAAATAGACCTGGGAATTATTATTTCAGCTTCACTACCTAAATGTTAGAAAGCAAAGAGAGCAATGGAGAAAAACGGCACACAACTGGACTGCTTTGAAGAGAAATCAATATTTGTAAGGGATAATATTAAGAAGCAGAATCAAAATGGCATGATTTGGGTTACATCAGACCCATAAACCAGGTGGAGGTTACATTACAAACAGCTCCTACATAGATTGTTAAGCACAGGAATTGATTTGAGGGGTTTCTGCTTTAAAGGGCCTGTAAAAGGTTTGTTTTTTTATTTTCTAAATAGGTTCCTTTAACCACTTAAGACCCGAACCAAAATGCAGATAAAGGACCTGGCCAGTTTTTGCGATTCGGCACTGCGTCGATTTAACTGACAATTGCGCGGACGTGCGACGTGGCTCCCAAACAAAATTAGCATCTTTTTTTACCCCATATATAGAGCTTTCTTTTGGTGGTATTTGATCACCTCTGCGGTTTTTATTTTTTGCGCTATAAACAAAAATAGAGCGACAATTTTGAAAAAATGCAATATTTTTTCCTTTTTTCTATAATAAATATCCCCCAAAAATATATAAAAAAACATTTTTTTTCCTAAGTTTAGGCTGATACGTATTCTTCTACCTATTTTTGGTAAAAATATCGCAATAAGCGTTTATCGATTGGTTTGCGCAAAATTTTTAGTGTTTACAAAATAGGGGATAGTTTTATTGCATTGTTATTAATACTTTTTTTTTTTACTACTAATTGCGGCAATCAGCAATTTTTTTCGTGAACGCGACATTATGACAATTGTCATTTTCACAGCAAAAAATGCTATATAAATGCATTGTTTACTTTGAAAATGACAATTGCAGTTTGGGAGTTAACCACTAGGGGGCACTGACGGGGTTATGTGTGACTTCATATGTGTTTCTAACTGTAGGGGGGCGGGGCTGGACGTGTGATGTCATTGATTGTGTTTCTCTATATCAGGAAACACACGATTAATGACAGCGCCACAGTAAAGAGCGGGGAAGCTCTGTTTACCTGTGAGATTTGTATTTACCCTTGCTACTTGTCCTGTGATCTATGTCCTTGTCACCAGACGGGAGGAAATCCGAACTTTTGAGTTGTCACCAGAACAGTAAAGGCCTGTGTTGGCAAGCTTTGGGCTTGTGTTGGATACATCAACTAAGCAAGATAAAGCAGCACCTTTAGGTGTGAAGATCAAGGGGGGTTATAACGCTTGTCAGATAATTTTTTACCACCATCTGTGTCTCATTTCTGATTTGCCTTCACGTTCTATCCCACAGCCAAACAGGAAGTGAGAGGAAATCCCAGCAAAATAAGGGAATTTCTTGAGGACCCCCTGGTCACCAGAACCTAGTGTCTCCATTGGAAGATTTCCCCACCTTTTCTGAGGGCAACTCAAAACGTGGGTTTTCCTTTACTATCACTTTGATAATGGCAAATACAAAGGATGAATCTCCTTTACGGGTCATAGACAGCAATAACAACTGACAGGGGTTCTAATTCCTCTCCACTTTATCCAAAACTAAAAAAAAAGTTTTACCTGTAGTTATACTCCAGTCAAATGTACATATATACCTCATACCAAATATACAGTATCTCAAAAAAGTGAGTACACCCCTCACATGTGACAACACTGAAGAAATTACACTTTGCTACTATGTAAAGTAGTGAGTGTACAGCTTGTGTAAAAGTGTAAATTTGCTGTCCCCTCAAAATAACTCAACACACAACCATTAATGTCTAAACTGCTGGCAACAAAAGTGAGTACACCCCTAAGTGATAAAGTCCAAATTGGGCCCAATTAGCCATTTTCCCTCCCGCGGTGTCATGTGACTCATTAGTATTACAAGGTCTCAGGTGTGAAGGGGAAACGTGTGTTACATTTGGTATTATCGCTCCCACTCTCTCATATTGGTCAATGGAAGTTCAACATGGCACCTCATTGCAAAGAACTCTCTGAAAATCCAGAAAAAATGGTTGCTCTACATGAAGATGGCCTAGGCCAGGGGTGTCAAACTGGTGGCCCTCCAGCTGTTACAAAACTACAAGTCCCATGAGGCATTGCAAGGCTAACAGTTACAAGCATGGATCCCGCAGGCAGAGGCATGATGGGACTTGTAGTTTCGGAACAGCTGGAGGGCCGCCAGTTAGACACCCCTGGCCTAGGCTATAAGACGATTATCAAGAACCTAAAACTGAGCTGCAGCACAGTGGCCAAGACCATACAGTGGTTTAACATGACAGGTTTCACTCAGAACAGGTCTCGCCATGGTCAACCAAAGAGGTTGAGTGCACATGCTCAGCATCATATCCAGGTTCTCTTTGGGAAATAGATGTATGAAATTCTGATGAATTAGACTATCTTTGCTAATCAGAGGTTCTGGCTAATTGGTTAATTGAAAATGGTTATGAACCCTCTTCTATTCAGAATGACTGAAAGGGGGTGTTAGATATGGATAGACAGCTAACGTTACAAGAGGGCTAACCATGCACCACTCCCAATTTTCAATTAAATGGTACTTGATTTCAATGTTCAGTATAAACAGGTTGAGAGGATTATTAGGCGCCATTGGAACATTTTGAAAAGGGATAAAGTATTGGGCCCTGTCTTGCCTGGGAATCTTGGGTTCATATATAAGAAAGCCTCCACTTTGAAAGACAAGGTCATCCCAGGGGTGATAGACCCCCCCCCCCTTACATAGAAAGAGTACCTTGTTTGGTCCTTTAACATGGTTTCATGCATGTGGGAGATGTCAAGCTTGTCGTATTGCTAGGATTAATACTAAGAAAAAGAAAGAATTTATTGGCATGGAGAATGTTATCGTATCAAGGATTTGATTACTTGTTCCACTACTGCTGGCATATACATGCTTAAATGTGGATGTGGGCTACAGTATATAGGACGCACTTCCAGGGCCCTGCATGTTTGTGTAGAAGAACATATCAGGAACATTAAAAAGAGGGTGGTCATCCATAACATGTCCAAGCATTTTAAACTAGTACATGATAAAAATCCTTATTCTCTAAAATGAAAAAGAGTACAGAGTTGGTGAATAGACAATGGAAGGGGAGTAATGTTTTAAGGCTGTTGAGTAGAATGAAATGGAGTTGGATTTTTGAGGTCAAGGTCCTCCATCCCCAAGGCCTCAACATTGACTTCAATCCCAACTGCTTTATAAGTGATTGATGAATATTTATATTGTTTTATGACCTTTATTATATATTTTGAGATATCCCTTATGACAAATTAGTGTATCTTTGTCTATTCTAAGATTTTAGAATTGTAATCCTTTTTTTCCTTAATTTGTATAATTAAATGGAATTTTTATCTTTATAATTATTAATATAATTATTTAATTGGTACTAACATGGTCCTATTTGTTATAAGTTATGTAGTTATTTATAGACGGCCACAATGTGATATTTTACAGCAAGTGGTCTTTGTTTTTTTTTATGAGAGTTGACAGGTGTCCTGCGTAAGCAAGTCTGTATTTGTGCCTTCCTGTGCCTGAGATCCCAGCAGTGGGAAGCAGTGGGAGGGTTGATTAGGGGATGATTAGCCGTTGCTGTGTTATATCAGCTTTAGACTCTATTTAAACAGCGGAGTGACGTCTCTAGCTTCACCCCTACACCTGCGATTTGACAATACGCGTATAGTGGATGGAGTCCACGTGCTGACGTCACACCGCAGCTATCCAGTTTGATTTGTGTCTATGCCTGTACAGCTAGCATGGCTTATAGTGCCTTACTTGGTAGTATGTTTGAGTCATCTTTTATGGGAATAAATTGGATTTAGATGGAGAGAACTAGATCTCACCAATCTGTTTTTATATATATGCTAATCGATCGCTGCACACTTGGAGATTTAGTCAACCACTTAGAAGAAATGTATGGAATTGAGGACTTCCGGTGTCAGCTTTACGCCAATCCCTTGTGATATACCCAGAGGGGAATTGCTTCATTTGACCCACTGGTGAAACAGGGGTCAAGTTGTGAGCTGAGCAGCCTAATACACAGGTGGAGGAGAGCACAAGCACAGTTTATTTGGATCATCTTACACAAATGGTGGATTTTTTTCTGTCACCTGTTTTACTTATCCTTTTTCATGGACTGGAATATTTAGTTCATGTCTTCATTATATTGTTTATGCACATTGTACTTTTAGTATCGCAGTACTGTTTATTTATGTATTATCAAGTGAGTAACCCAAACATCACATGACCCTCGCTTTTTTATTTTTCTAGCAGCCAAAGTTACCATAGAGCAAGCATAGAAATGTCATGTGATTAACCTAGCGTTAGTCAAAAACAAAATCTCCTAGACATATGCATTCGTTTTCGTCCGAATGCATTTTCGTCCGAATTTTGGGTATTCTTGTTATCGTTTTAACAAACAAACAAAAACAACCGCACAACATCAGAAATTCGAAAAATCTGACAAAAAATGCTTTATTTTCGTTGCTACAACAGTTCGATATAGATAGGAGATTCAACATGACAATAGTGATCCGTGTCTATTGAATCTATGGTCGAATGTGCCTAACCTTAACTCTATTAGTCCAAGATTTTTCTACATAGAGAGAAAAGATTCGACATTATAGAGACAGTGTTGGGGTAGACCATTCGACATGAACGACGAAGCAGCGGAAAACATACAAATGTCGAATCTGTCATTGAATTATTATTAGTGTCATACAACATTAGAATTCTTCTATAGCTTGTGGGTGGAACATTCGTCTGGAAATGTACGATTGCGCGTCGTACAGTTTAGCTGCTGCGTCGAATCTTCTTAGGACATTCGACAGACACCATAAAGCTTCAATGACAGATTTGACCTTAATTCATTTGGATTTTCGAACAAATGCATTTTTTAACTAAACTAAATATATAAAAACAAATTTCGGTAGTTTATTTTGCGGACGAAAGCGAAATTCCGAATCAAAATATTTCAGTGTGCAAAAAATCTCCTGGCTCATGATTAACAAAAAATTACGAAAAATTGGCTAGTATCCTTGTGGACAAGCAACTTCGCTTTGAAAAGTTCTGTAATCCCTGTATTAGATACCTCCAGTCCCCTTGACGGGTGAACGTAATGATCAGCTGTAAATCGTCTTTGCTCTTCTCTCTCTCTTATCTTTTTTTCAGCTTTCCATTCCTGGTCTGACAAAGCCCCTTTTATCCAGTGTTCAGCAAGCAGTGATCTAATGTCCTTATGTTTTTAAGTGGCGGCTGCCAATGTACTAGTCCTTTTCAGCAGGATATAGCTTGTCTTACACTGTAGACTACCCTGAGGAAGAGCAAGACTGCTACTTTGAAACGCATTGGATGCTTCTGTATCAACAAGCTCTGTGATGTAATTGTGCTATGAGCTGTAAAATTGAGGAGAGGTGCAAACAAAATGTATACCTATACACACAAAAAAACTGCTTCACCTTTTTTCTTTGAATTACTTTATTAGAAAATATATTACAATATATCCCTGATGAAGTCACATGTTTAGTGATATAATGCTAAGGGCAGTGATGGTGAACCTTGGCACCCCAGATGTTTTGGAACTACATTTCCCATGATGCTCTACTACACTGCAGAGTGCATGAGCATCATGAGAAATGTAGTTCCAAAACATCTGGGGTGCCAAGGTTCACCATCACTGGCTCAGGGTGAGGCTGATAATGTAAAGCTGCATGACAGGATTTTTTTTGTACGTTTTTAATTTACTTTTTATAAAATACTATCGGAAAAAGTTTTATGCTATGATACTCTATCTTCAATTGAGTTTTGGACGAAGAAATATGATGAGATGAAAGAGGATGGAGACAGACTGAATTCCTGAGATAATTGGATATAGAGAAACATCTGAACTTACACCTACCTGGTTTAACCACTTCAATACAGTGCACTTAAACCCCCTTCTTACCCAGACCAATTTTCGGCTTTCGGTGCTCTCACACTTTGAATGACAATTACTCAGTCATGCAACACTGTACCCAAATAAAAATTGTGTCATTTTTTTTCACACAAATAGAGCTTTCTTTTGGTGGTATTTAATCACTTGTGGGTTTTTTAGTTTTTGCGCTATTAAATAAAAAAAGACGGAAAATTTTGTGAAAAAATTGCCTTTTTCTTTGTTTCTGTCATAAAATTTAGCAAATTAGTCATTTTTCTTCATAATTGGGTGACAGGGCAGGTCACTGGTGGGTGACGGGTGACAGGGTAGGTCACAGATGGGTGACGGTGACAGGGCACGGTCACTGGTGGGTGACGGTTGCACCGCTGATGGCAGTCTCTTTATGTGACAGGTGCACTTTATGGGTGACATTTGGGTGACTGGTGACAATTGGGGGGGGGGCAAAGGGACAGATGTGGTGTTTGTGCAGACACTACAGTAACACAGAACTGTAACTCACTGCTTCTAGCTCTTCTCTCCTCACACTGGAAACGATGTGTGAGGGGAGAAGAGCTGGTAACAGTTAGTTACAGCTCTTTGTTTACACTTAGGCCGTGTACACACGGCAGAGAACCTCGACGGGCAGAACACATCGTTCCGCCCGTCGAGGTTCTCTGCCGGCCGTCGAAACCGGCGACCCGCCCGTCGGGAATGGCAACCAGCCATTCATCCAGGCGGGCCGTCGAGCAAATAGAGAGCGTGCTCTCTATTTCTGCTCGACGGGCTTCCCGACGGGAAGCTCGGCGAGAGCGTACACACGGCCGAGGTCCTCGCTGGAATGCAGCTTCCAGCGAGGTTCTCGCTGGTTTCCAGCGAGAACCTCGGTCGTGTGTACACGGCCTAAGTGATCAGAGCTGATCATGTGGTACCATTGTCGGTGACGAGCAGTGTTTCTGGGAAACACGCTGCCACCGACGGGCACGCGCGGCGCGATCGCGAACACGCGCCGTGCACTATGGGGTGTTTCCAATGCGTGATCAGCCGTGACTTCATCACGGCCGATCACGTGGTTAACAGCGCATCCGCGCCGCTGTTCACCCGTCGGTAACGAGCGGTGTCTCCGTGACACGCCGCTACCGACAGTATAGGGATGCGTGATCGCGCGCATTCCCTATTTAAGTGACTGGACGTCATATGACCTGCATTCAGGAGATTGGAGTCCTCCGCTCGCCGTCATTTGACGGTGTGCGGTGGACAAGTGGTTAAAGGGAAAAGTTTTTTTTGACCTAACATTAATTTGGGTTAAATACTGATGGTGAGGGTATATACAGTATATTTGTTGATGAAGGGGAGATCTCTACAGTTGGCGGAACAATCACGCACAGATTTACACACACATTTACAGGTTTACACACACAGATCCCAGTTCTCGCTCTGTCACAATCGATCGTGGGTGCCTGGCAGCCATCGTGCCCCGCCGGCTGAGGGGGGGGGGGGCGAGCAAGCAAGTCAGGATACTCTCTACTTTGCAGATAGAGAAAGGAGCTGTGTGTTAGTGGGTGTTCTGACACTCCTGCTCGCCCCCTCCCCCCTCAAGAGGCTTTCTCCACACCAGGGAGAAAGCCTTGCATTACTGTGTGGAGTTACAGACAGAAGAACAGGAAGTGAGGATTTCTCACAAGAAATAAGGACATTTAAATGCAAAATCGAAGGATGAGGTAAGTGAAGGAGGACTGCACTAGGGTAAAGGAAGCTATTTAGGGGAAAAAAATCCTTTACAACCCCTGGCTCGGGGGGAAGAGCACTACGCCATGAGCCCACCCAGTTGTGTGACAATAGCGAATTAATATTCGCTATTGTCTTCCTGATCCTCCTCCTGGCCAATCAGGAAGCAGGTCCTAAGACCCAATTGGCTGGGAGTGAATGTACAGGGGAACCGGATGAATCTCGGCAAGCCCCTTAAGGTAAAGCCTCTGATCGGCGGTCAGCTACAGTGGTGGTGTGAGTGAGGGGGGAGGCAAACATTTTGCCTCCCCCAAAATATTAAGCACCCGTCGCCACTGCTCCTGCCTGCTGACTGTACAGTGAAGGAGCAGCAGGATACTGATGAGGTCAATTCTATCCTCTATCTAATTGAAAACATGTTCCCAATAGGGTCAGATCACTAAAACATAACATTTGAATACTCAACAGAGCTAAAAATACAAGTTCATGGAGTACTTTGTAAAGCTTTGAGGACATTTTTACATGTAGGTACTTGATTGTTCCTACACACTTGACCTTCTTTTAAAGCAGTGGTGCCCAACCAGTGGCCCGGGGGCCACATATGGCCCGCGGAGCCCTCTGATGTGGCCCGCGACCTCCTGCTCTTTGATGGCGGACCTGCCATCCCAGAGCATCAGTGTTGTGAATGAAGCCGGCGGTAGAGGAAGCAAGTGGCTGCGGAGCAGAGCCGCATTAGCCGATGCTTCCTGTATAGTGCCAACACCTGTCACAGGCAGAGTAATACCAAATGCACTCTGCCTTGTACAGCAGCAGCTGGAAATACCTGAATAGAAGACAGTTATAAAAAAGTACGTTTATTACTAAAATCACAGGGTACATATGGACATATCTGTTCTGTAATGGTTACTGGACTGTTTTCAAACTGATCCGCAGGCGCAGTGCACCAGCAGATTACCTGCACTGAGCCATAGACTTCTGTTATTACCGGCAGGTTTGGTGCACTTTTTGAAAGTGCATTACACCTGCAGGATATAATAGAAGTCTATGGCTCAGTGAAGCTAACCTGCAGGAAAGCCACAGGTGCACTGCACTGCACCAAAGGTGTGGATAACCTACAGTTCATCAGTGTGAAAGCAGCCTTAAGCCCTTGTCATGCAATCAGTCAAACACAGTCAGACTCTCCATTTACCTTTGATACAAACTTCTAAAAAAAAAAAAATCAGAAGGGAATCTGTCCCCTTCTGTCTGGGTGGATCGGAGGGCCCATAGCGTAGAGTGGGCTGTGTCCCTGTCCTCTGTGCATATGCAGAGTGCACATGGACCTGTCATCCTCCCGCTATGCATATTGTGGCCTGTGACCGGTTACCAAGTCTCTTAAGTGGCCCTTGCTCTTCAGAAAGTTGGGCATCCCTGCTTTAAAGTATATGGGTTGTTTTAGATGCAGCAATTGAAAAACGTCAACATTTTTCTTATTTTAATCCATTAATGCCAGTACCATGGTTTGAAAAGAATGCCCCCCAACCTGTCACATGACGGAGAGAGATCCTTAAATAATAAATAGCTGAGCTGGGTTACAATTTATCAGCAGAATTTTAGGAAAAAGGCACTGAGGCCTCGTACACACGACCGGGTTTCTTGGCAAAAACCAGCAAGAAAACTGATTCTTGCCAACATTCCCGTTCGTGAGTAAGAGGCATTCAGGTTTCTCGTCTGGAAATCTGGCCAGAATCTCGACGAGAAAAAAAGAGAACCTGCTCGAGAAACCCGAGAGTGTGTATACTTGCCTGTTGCCGTGAAAACCCGCGCATGCTCGAAAAGACTTTAACGCATGTGCTGTAGCTTCCACGGCATAGACAGGGTGAAGCAAGATGGCGGCGACGGCATCGAATGTGACGAGCACATGCTCATAATACACGATGAAGTCACCGCGTTCTTTCCTTTCAAGAGAACCGCGGTTCTTTTGAAATGAAAGTCAGTATACTCCAGCGGCAAGAGTTTCTTGCCAAGAATCTCGTCAGGGAAAACAATGGGTTTTTCCTGATGAGATTCTCGGATGTGTGTACGAGGCCTGAAGCCGTGTACACACGGCAGAGAACCTCGACGGGCAGAACACATCGTTCCGCCCGTCGAGGTTCTCTGCCGGCCGTCAGATTCGGCGACCCGCCCGTAAGGAATGGCAACCAGCCATTCATCCAGGCGGGCCGTCGAGCAAATAGAGAACATGCTCTCTATTTCTGCTCGACGGCATTCCCGACGGGATGCTCGCCGAGAGCGTACACACGGCCGAGGTTCTCGCTGGAATGCAGCTTCCAGCGAGGTTCTCGCTGGTTTCCAGCGAGAACCTCGGTCGTGTGTACGCCGCCTAAGAATACCACTGAAAAGATATCAGTTTCAACATTTGCTGTGTGACGGAACTCTAAATAATATATTTGTCTGTGTACATATGTACAATAAAACACATAGCTAAGCAATAATTAATAATCCTTAAAGAATAGATGCGTTATTCTTTAGTAGCGCTCTATAATTAACAGCCCTAGAGGTTATTTAACTTTTGGACTCATTTTCCTAGATAATTGCCAAAGGAATGCACAAACATTCTGAGAATCTTGTATGCTTCCCTTTTATTTGGTTATATAGATAAATATACACACAAAGAACAACAAGCTTTTAAATGAAGAAGCACTAGTTTGCCTTGCAGGCAGTTTAAGCTATGAGCTTCAGTACCACTCCTTTCCCTGCCTTGTATTGATCTCAGGTATGTCATTTATTCAAGACATAAAAGTAATACAAAGAATTGTGAAAGCCAAAATTATGATGACACCTTATCTTTTTGTTCTTAAAATTAATTTATGGATGTTTATCTTTCACCTTTACCTGGAGGTTTTCTTTGAAACTATGATACACTAGCAGCACTTGTGTTTTGCTCCTGTAATGTATAAATTCAGGTTTGAGTGCTTGTTAAAGTATATCTTAACCCAAAACCAAAAATTGAACATATTGCAACTTAAAGGGGTTGTAAAGGTACACATTTTTTTTTCCCTAAATAGCTTCCTTTACCTTAGTGCAGTCCTCCTTCACTTCCTTCATCCTTCCATTTTGCTTTTAAATGTCCTTATTTCTTCATAGAAATCCTCACTTACTGTTCTGTCTGTAACTACACACAGTAATGCGAGGCTTTCTCCCTGGTGTGGAGTGTCGTGCTCGCCCCCTCCCTGTCATGGACTTACCTCCTTCCTAGCTTCTCATCACTGACATGTGCTGGTGGCCATCTTGCTTCTCAGGTTCTTGTAACTTCCCATTCCCTGCGGCTCCTCCTTCCCACTGGGAGGAGCTGGATGTTCAGCATATATATACCACGCTTGCTGCAGCACTCCCTTGCTTGGGCCTTCTGTGTTAAGACCTGTCTCTCATCCTACCTTCATCATGCTGCTGTTCTGGTTACCGACCCGGCTTCTACGGACGTTCCTTCTGGCTCCTGATCGCTGGCTTCGTTTCACCACCTTCCTGGTTACAGACTCCGGCTGGACTGACTCCCATCTCTGGCTATCGATCCTGGCTCCGGTGGAAGACTCTCCTGCCTGTTTACATCTGTCTGGACTTTAACCTTGTTGTTTGGTTTTTAATAAAGAACCTTTTCTTCATTCATCCATTTGTGTACGTCTGATTCATGACATTAGGCCCAAGCCATGAGTTCTGAAGGTACTGAGCCACTCTCACTGTCCACGCTGGTTGCCAGACTTGATCAGCAGGATCACCTGCTGGATCAGTACGCTCAGGCGTTGCAAATCCTGCTTGCACGCACGGCTCATTTCGCTCCTATTGCTGATGGTTCTGTTGTCACTCCAGGGCCCGCTCATACTGCCGCTCTGGTTGATGCGCCTGAGACTACCCCGGCACCTGTTGATGCGCCTGTGGTGTTTCGGTGTATGACCGGCTCTGCCCCCCTCCTGCAGCGTTTCGGTGGAGAGCCAACCCAGTGCCGAGGTTTTCTTATCCAAGTGGGCATTTACTTTGAGTTGCTGCCACATGCCTTTTCCTCTGAGAGATCGAAGGTGGGCTTCCTGATCTCGCTGCTCTCGGATAAGGCCTTGGCCTGGGCAAGCCCCTTATGGGAGAACAACAATCCGGTGGTTGCCGAGTTTTCCGGTTTTGTTGCTTCTCTTCGGAAGGTTTTCGATGTGCCGGCTCGCTCTGCCTCTGCTGCGAAGCTCCTCATGTCCATCAGACATCAGACAGGGTTCACGAATACGCTATTGAGTTTCGTACCCTGGCAGCAGAGGTGGGCTGGAATAATGAGGCTCTGGTCGCTGCTTTCTCTCATGGTCTCTCGGGCACCCTGAAGGATGAAATTGCAGCTAAAGACCTACCTGTGAAGCTCGAGGGTCTCATTTCCTTCTTGATATTGATCGACTCCAGACTCAGGGAGAGACCCTCCTTTAAGGAGAGCCTGCGGAGGTCTCCTAACAGCTTGGCGCCTACGTTTGCTGTGCCACCCGTGCCTCCCTCTCCTCCCACGCCTCCTGAGGCTGACCCGCCTGGAGGTGAGCCCATGCAACTGGGGTTTGCTCGCCTGTCTGAGGGAGATAGGGCATTTCGGAGACGTGAGGGCCAATGCATGTACTGTGGTCTCAGTGGGCACCTTCGGTGGTCATGCCCGGACCGTCCGGGAAACGCTCGCACCTGAGAACCTGTCGGGGGCAGATCTTGGGTGGAGTCTCTTCGTCCCCGGTTTCCTGTGCTGATAAACCACTGATCACTGTTGTCCTCTCCTGGGTCGGGGGCTCGGTGACGACCCAGGCGTTGGTGGACTCTGGTGCTGGTGGGTTTTTCATCGACAGTGAATTTGTTGCCGCAAATTCCATTCCTCTGCAGCCCCGAGTTTCCCCGCTGGTTCTTGAGGCGATAGACGGCAGATCCCTCCAGCCGTCGCAGGTCATGCATGAGACCCTTCCTGTGGAGGTGGCCATTGGGGTCGGTCTACTTCCAAGTCATTTCGTCTCCTCACTACTCGGTGGTCTTGGGGTACCCCTGGCTCCAGAAGCACAATCCGATTTTCAATTGGAGGTCGGCCGAGATCCTCTCTTGGTCCCCACAGTGTGGGGCTAGTTGCATCCATGGGCCTGTCAAGGTGTTGTGTGCCTCCTCGCACCCTATGTTGCCTCCTGAATACAGGGAGTACCTGGATGTGTTTGATAAGGTGCGTGCTGTTGCCTTGCCTCCGCACCGGCCCTACGATTGTGCCATTGATTTACAACCTGGTGCCATCCCTCCTCGTGGCAAGGTATATCCTTTGTCAGTTCCGGAGAATAAGGCCATGGAGGAGTACGTGAGGGAGGCGCTTTCCCGGGGGCACATTCGCAAATCCTCTTCCCCGGCAGGGGCTGGATTTTTCTTTGTCAAAAAGAAGGGCGGTGAACTGAGGCCATGCATTGACTATAGGGGCCTAAATCGCATCACGATTAAAAATGCATACCCGATTCCGTTGATTTCCGAGTTGTTCGACCGCCTCAAGAGAGCAACGGTCTTTACCAAACCCGATCTGAGGCCTGCGTACAATCTTGTAAGGATCAAGGCGGGTGACGAATAGAAGACCGCGTTCAACACCAGGACCGGTCATTATGAATCCCTGGTTATGCCCTTTGGGTTGTGCAATGCGCCCGCAGTCTTCCAGGAATTTATCAATGATGTTTTCCGTGACCTGTTGCAGCAGTGTGTGGTGGTCTATTTGGACGATATCTTGGTATACTCCGAATCCATGGAGACCCACATTCTGGATGTCAAGCGAGTGTTGCAACGGTTACGAGAGAACAAGCTCTTCGGTAAGCTTGAGAAATGCGAATTTCACCGATCCCAGGTAACCTTCTTAGGTTACATCATTTCCGCAGAGGGGTTCTCCATCGACCCTGAGAAGGTTTCGGCAGTCCTTCAGTGGCCTCAGCCCAGTGGTCTTCGTTTCCTGCATCGCTTTCTGGGCTTTGCCAATTATTATCGGAAGTTCATCAGGGACTTTTCCAGGTTGGCCAAGCCTCTCACAGATCTGACCAAGAAGGGCAGTAATTCCCATGTCTGGCCGGCCGAGGCCATCCAGGCTTTCGAGGCTCTAAAGTCTGCCTTTGCTTCGGCTCCTATATTGTCTCATCCCAACCCTTGGCTGCCCTTTGTCCTTGAGGTGGACGCGTCTGAGACGGGAGTAGGCGCCCTTCTGTCTCAGCGTCGGACACCAGAGGGTCCTCTGCTTCCCTGTGGGTTTTACTCCAGGAAACTGTCTCCTGCAGAGTGCAACTACCAGATTGGCGACAGAGAGTTGTTAGCCATCGTGCAGGCTCTCAAGGAGTGGAGGCACCTGCTCGAGGGTTCAGTGGTCCCGGTTCTCATTCTGACGGACCACAAGAACCTGACTTACCTTTCGGAGGCCAAGAGATTGACACCCCGTCAGGCCAGATGGGCTCTGTTTCTGTCACGTTTTAATTATGTGGTCTCCTATTTACCCGGTTCCAAGAACGTCAGGGCTGATGCCTTATCACGCCAGTACTCCGAGCTGTCTAGGGAGGAATCGCCACCGACTTCGGTCATACCTCCAAATCAGATCTTGGCCGCCATCTGCACCAGCTTGATCTCTCCCCTTGGGGAGCAGATTCTGGTGGCCCAACCTGGTGCTCCCCCTGGGAGGCCCGATGGCAGATGCTTCGTGCCTGAGGAGTTGCGTACCCGCCTGTTGGGAACCTATCATAACTCCAAGACGGCAGGGCATCCTGGGAAGAATCAGCTATTCTGGGCGGTCTCACGTTTGTTCTGGTGGCCTTCTCTATGCTCCGATATTACCGCATATGTAGCGCCTGCTCTGTCTGTGCCCAGAACAAGTCCCCTCGGCACCTTCCGTTGGTACTTCTACAACCCATTGCCACTGGGGAGCGCCCATGGTCACACCTGGGGCTGGACTTCATTGTGGACCTTCCTGCGTCCCGAGGCCATACCGTCATTTTCATGGTTGTGGATCGGTTCTCCAAAATGTACCACTGTGTTCCACTCAAGAAATTACCCTCTGCACAAGAGTTGGCCACGGTTTTCGCCAGGGAGGTTTTCCGGTTGCACGGTTTGCCCAAAGAGATAGTCTCGGATCGGGGAAGTCAGTTTGTGTCCAGGTTCTGGCGCGCCTTTTGCTCCCAGTTGGGGATTCGACTCTCTTTCAATTATGGGTTCCAACCTGCCGTGTTACCGGAATCATTCTCTCCCCAAGATATTCCGGCGGTGGAGGATCACCTTTCTGCTCTACGTGCTTCATGGGTACAGATCCAGAGGTCCCATGAGGTCTCTGCGCAGCGCCAGAAACTCCAGGCTGATCGCAGACGGTTGCCTGCTCCTTCCTACCAGGTTGGAGACCGTGTATGGTTGTCCACTCGCAATCTCAACCTCCGAGTGCCCACTCCCAACCTGGCTCCCCGCTTTGTTGGTCCCTTCCGTGTGCTCCGCAGGGTGAACCCGGTTGCCTATGCCATTGCGCTCCTACCGGGCATGCGGGTTTCAAATGTGTTTCTTGTTTCCCTGTTGAAACCACTAATATGCAATCGCTTCACCTCATCGGTTCCCCGGCCTCGTCCTGTCCAGGTGGGCGATCATGAGGAGTATGAGGTGAGCGATATCCTGATCTCACGCTTGGTCCGTGGTCGGTTGCAGTTCTTGGTCCATTGGCGCGGCTATGGTCCAGAGGAGCATTCCTGGGTTCCCTCCACAGATGTTCATGCTCCTGCCCTTCTCCGAGCCTTCCACGCGCGCTTCCCTCTGAAACCGTTTTTTGCGCCGCGGAGGAGGGGCCCTTGAGGAGGAGGGGCCCTTGAGGGGGAGGTACTGTCATGGACTTACCTCCTTCCTAGCTTCTCATCACTGACATGTGCTGGCGGCCATCTTGCTTCTCAGGTTCTTGTAACTTCCCATTCCCTGCGGCTCCTCCTTCCCACTGGGAGCTGGATGCTCAGCATATATATACCACGCTTGCTGCAGCACTCCCTTGCTTGGGCCTTCTGTGTTAAGACCTGTCTCTCATCTTACCTTCATCGTGCTGCTGTTCTGGTTACCGACCCGGCTTCTACGGACATTCCTTCTGGCTCCTGATCCCTGGCTTTGTTTCACCACCTTCCTGGTTACAGACTCCGGCTGGACTGACTCCCATCTCTGGCTATCGATCCTGGCTCCGGTGGAAGACTCTCCTGCCTGTTTACATCTGTCTGGACTTTAACCTTGTTGTTTTGTTTTTAATAAAGAACCTTTTCTTCATTCATCCGTTTGTGTACATCTGATTCATGACACTCCCTTGGACTACAGGAGAGTCAGGACTCTTTCTATGTTGCAGATAGAGAAAGGAGCTGTGTGTCCTGACTCTCCTGTAGTCTAAGGGAGGGGGCGAGCACGACACTCCACACCAGGGAGAAAGCCTAGCATTACTGTGTGTAGTTACAGACAGAAAAACAGGAAGTGAGGATTTCTCAGAAGAAATAATGACATTTAAAAGCAAAATCAAAGGATGAAGTAAGTGAAGGAGGACTGCACTAAGGTACAGGAAGCTATTTAGGGGGGGGGGAAATTGTACCTTTACAACCCCTTTAAGGCCTCCTGCACACTGGATGTAAAAATGCCAGAAGCGCTAGCTGTAGAAAGCTGTAACTGTAGAATGAGTTTAGCAGCTTTTTTGCACTTTTAGTTTTTGCATTTTTTAGCTTTTTTTAACAAAACTATGCTCCCACAAAAGCTTATGGCTCAAAAACGTGTTTTTAGCATTGTTCGAGTTAGAGCGTTTTTACAGCTGAAAAACTCCTCTTCAACCCCACTAGTTCTGGGGGGTTTTCCAGCCAGAAAAAGCCCCTGCCAAAAATGCTGATAAAAGACTATGGGCCAGATTCAGGAACAGTTAGGCTGGCGGATCCAGTGATCCGAAAGCCTAACTGTGACTTTGAGCCGGCGTTTCTGTTTTCTGTAACCAGAAAACAAGAAACGCCGGGTTGAAGCTCCGATGCGAGCAGCGTAACTGAATTTCGCCATCGCATCGTTACTTCAACTTAAAAATGGCGCCGGGGGCGTTCCCGCCGATTTACGCTCAAAAAATATGTTAATGAGCGGAAATCGGCAATTCACGATAGAATTCCGGCGCGACGCAATGACGGTACGACGTTTCCGGACGGGATACGCGACGCATATATATACCTACATGGGGTTGGAGTATCCTATGTTAGGTATAGGCGTCGTCATCGCGTCGGGAAAAAAAAAAATCACGCCGCTTGCGTAAAAAGTTCATGAATGGGAATGTGACGTCATTGACGTTCATTCACAGAATTTGGAGCATGCGCACGGGGATGTTTGGACACTCGACGCATGCGCAGTACGTTGGCGGCGGGATCGCGCTTAGTTAGAATACTACACGCCCCGTACCCGCCCAATTTGAATTCCGCCGGCTCATTTGCGATGCGCTGCCGCAACTTTAGGAGCAAGTGCTTCCTGAATAACAGCACTTGCTCCTAAAATTTAAGCAGCGTAACGCAAATGAGATGCGTTACTCCAGAGCAAAGATGCTCTGCTCTACCTGAATCTGGCCCTATGGGCCAGATTCAGGTAGAGTTAGGCTGGAGTATCCATTGATCTGCCAGCCCAACTGTCACTTTAAGCCGGCGTTTTTGTTTTCTGTAACCAGAAAACAAGAAACGCCGGGTTGGAGCTCCGATGCGATCGGCGCAATTGAATTTCGCCATCGCATCGTTACTTCAACTTAAAAATGGCGCCGGGGGCGTTCCCGCTGATTAACGCTGAAAAAATATGTTAATCAGCGGGAGTCGGAAATTCACGATCTTTTTCGGGCGCGACGCAGTGACTTTACGACGTTTCCGGAAGCGATACGCGACGTTAAGATAAAGCAGCCCCCTAGTGGAGTATCCTATGTTAAGTATAGGCGTCGTCATCGCGTCGGAAAAAAAACAAATCGTGTCGCTTGCGTAAAACGTTCATGAATGGGGATGTGACGTCATTGACGTTCACTGACAGAATTTGGAGCATGCGCACTGGGATGTAATGACACTCGACGCATGCGCAGTACGTTCGCCGCGGGATCGCGCATAGTTTAAATAATACACGCCCCGTACCTGCCCAATTTGAATTCCGCCGGCTCATTTGCGATGCTCTGCCGCAACTTTAGGAGCAAGTGCTTCATGAATAACAGCACTTGCTCCTAAAATTTCGGCAGAGTAACGTAAATGAGAAGCGTTACTCCAGAGCAAAGATGCTCTCATCTACCTGAATCTGGCCCTATGGGGTTGATTTACTAAAGACAAATCCACTTTGCACTACAAGTGCACTTGGAATTGCAGTCGCTGTAGATCTCAGGGGAAGATCTGAAATGAGGTGAAGCTCTATTGATTTTTGCATCCAATCATGTGCAAGCAAAAATGCTGTTTTTTATTTTCCATGCATGTCCCCCTCAGACCTATAGCGACTTTACCGTTAGTAAAAAAAAAAACAGTGTCCATGAAACATAGGCTAGCATGCTGGGAAGTTTACTGGCTGCAGAAAAAAATACCAAAAACAGCAGCTGTAAAAATGTCCAGTGTGCATAAGAGTCGGTTCACACTGGGGCGACCTGGGATCCGACTTGAAGTCTCCCCAAGTCGTCCCAAGTCGCGTGGTTGAGAAAATCAATGTAAGTGAATGAAAGCCGTCTTAATACACACTACTGAAGTCGCTCCGACTTCAGAAAAGGTTCCTGTACTACTTCAATCTGACTTGTAGGCAACTTGTACCCATTGATTTCAATGGAAGTCGCCTCAGAAATCTGATCACTGTCTTAACTGAAGCAACTTTCCAGGAAGATAACATACATTTCTCAGGCAAACCCCCCTCCCTCTCCCAGAGCTGATTGTTGTTTGATTGGCCACTGGAAAGTCTCCTGTCCTGGAGGTGACTTGAAGTTGCCTTGTACTGTCCAGAAGGCAACTTGAAGTTGCCTTGCAAGTTGCCTGATGATTCATACTCAAGTCGTGTCCAAGTTGCCTCCCAAAGTCGTGCTGGAAGTCGTGTTGCCCCTGTGTGAATGGGCTCTTAGGCCTAATAGTCTTTTGTGTGATGGGTGCTGTAATTTTCTTTTTATATGCTACTTTTAATTTAGTTTCACCTGGTATTCTTGCAAATAACACACTTCATGCCCCTGGATGGCTATGTCACTCCTCCACTGTATCTATGGAGGAAGTCAGGGTCATTACCCTGGGCTGGCCTCCTGATATGAACTACAGTACGTGCATGTCAATTTTGCATACCACCCAACTTTTTGAGATGGAAACAAGGGACACCAATTAGCAAAAGTATGAAGCCATAGGGCACACCCCCTGCACACCCCTTTAAAGGAGAATAACCGGTATATAAGGCTGTTACTGATTAAAATTCAATTAATCGATTTTATTTAAAACGATTAATCGACTAATTTCGATTAATTATAACGCACATACACTTTTCGGATCACCATCATATATAGTCCCCACTGTAATATCCACAGACATCTCCACCACTGTAATATCTACAGACATCTCACCCACTGTAATAACCACAGACATCTCCCCCACTGTAATATCCACAGACATCTCACCCACTGTAATATCCACAGACATCTCCCCCACTGTAATATCCACAGACATCTCACCCACTGTAATATCCACAGACATCTCCCCCACTGTAATATCCACAGACATCTCCCCCACTGTAATATCCACAGACATCTCACCCACTGTAATCCACAGACATCTCCCCACTGTAATATCCACAGACATCTCCCCCACTGTAATATCCAGAGACATCTACCCCACTGTAATATCCACAGACATCTCCCCCACTGTAATATCCAGAGACATCTACCCCACTGTAATATCCACAGACATCTCCCCACTGTAATATCCAGAGACATCTCCCCCACTGTTATATCCACAGACATCTCCCCCACTGTAATATCCACAGACATCTCCCCCACTGTAACATCCACAGACATCTCCCCCACTGTAATATCCACAGACATCTCCCCACTGTAGTATCCACAGACATCTCCCCACTGTAATCCACAGACATCTCCCCACTGTAATATGGTCCACATCTCCCCCACTGTATAGGAAGACTAGTGCTGGCTTAGTCTTACCAGAGAAGCCGGCCGAACACGAGCAGTTCAGGCCAGGTAATGATGTCAGCGTGCCGCTCTAGGCTCACCTAGGCCGCCGCCGGGTGGACCAAGATGGCCACCGCTCCGGGAGCTAGGCTGAAGCCACGCCCTTTCCTATGGCCGAGGCAGCAGCGGAGCTCCTTGGATCACGTGGTGTGCCGATCCGCATATGGTGACCCGTTCGCATCACGGATCATTTACGATCCATTGCACCACTAGTACCGATCAAATAAATTTTGATCGATCAAAAAAATTAACAATTAATCAAGGAATTAATCTTTAATTTCCATAGCCCTAGAATTATACAAAAAAAGAAGATTAGTTAAACCCACAAGTGCTTTTTTTACCACTACTATTCCTTTATACTGGCTTTTGAAATTTACAAATGCAGCAATTTAGAAATTAGATAAAAGGCTTAGCACTGGGAAACACTTTTTGATAGATAAATAGTGCGTTTTATATACAGCTATATAAATCAGACCAAAATGAGGGACAAATTAGGAGCAAAGAGGAACAGAGGGACTTTGTTCCAAATCAGGGACAGTCCCTCATAATCAGGGACAGTTGGGAGCTATGATATTGCTTCATCTCCTTTACATGGGGGGCAGGCAAGTGCTAGTTTTCAGAAGATACATAGTAAGGAAATATTCTTTGCAGCAGTTTACATGGTCCTTCTTTCACCTTAAATAAAATGATTTGTCTTTTTTTTCACAGATGTCCTTTCACTCAGAAACCCATGCATGGCTTTGTTCCCTTTGCTGTTTTATAAGACTGATGGCTGATATTCCTACTATGCCCCCCAGCCACCAATCCCCCCTCTAGTCTATTATTCAGTGAGCAACTACAAAATGATATTGCCAATTGCTGTATTGGACAGACTCAAGGGTCTCAGACTCCCAGTCTAACCGGCCCACTCACTTTGCATTGCTTAAGTGACAGACAGGTCAAGAGATCCATAGCCTCAACCAACCCCCCCCCCCCCCCCCCCCCATCGTGCTGTTTTACAACTACAATCCCTACTGCATGATGTGAATTTGTGTTCCATATGGCGCATGTGAAATATCTGCCTCCCTGATACATCCTTGAGGCCTCGTACACACGACCGAGAATCTCGTCGTAAAAGAAACATCGTTTTTCTCAACGAGGTTCTTGTCAGGCTTGACGAAAATCTTGTCAAGCTTTCCTTGCATACACACTGTCAAGACAAAATATGATGTGCAACACTTACAACGGCACTATAAAGGGGAAGTTCGATTCCACTGGCGTCATCCTTGGGGCTGCTTTTGCTAATCTCATGTTACCGCGTGTTAATTAAAAGTTTGGTGAGAGACTATTTGCGCTTTTCAGTCTGTTACAGCGTGACAAATGTGCTATCTCCATTACGAACGCTACTTTTACCGAAGGTGCGCTCCCGTCTCATACTTTATTCTGAGCATGCGTGGGTTTCTAAGCATAAGTAAACCAGCTCGACAAGAAACACAACAAGGAAATTGAGACTCCTGATGAGAAAAAAGAGAACTTGTTCTATTTTTTTTTCGCCAAGATCCATGACAGTTTTCTCGACGAAAAACATACACGCGACCGTTTTCCTTGGCAAAAAAGCTCTGCCACCAAGTTTCTTGATGCATTTCATCGAGAAAAACGGTCGTGTGAACGAGGCCTCAGTTGCTCTGTTCTGACTTAATTACCTCTAAAAAAAATTTGCTTTTGTTTCAGAAGGTGACAGTTTGGGGTTTTCATTTATTGTGGGTGTATATATATTTTTTACTTTAGACTATAATGATAGGGCCTTTATTTTAGGTTACACTGCCTTTTGCTGCAAGTCTTCCCTTTAAAAAAAAAAATGAAGAAGAGACTGTATTATTTCATATTCATTTTAAAAAGCTATTTAAACTGTGATAAACTGCAGCTCATTCTGGGAATTTGGCCAAATTATCATCTCATACCTAATCTATGCCTGCAAGTCAGGCTATGCTGAACATTTAAGATACCACACCCTTGTCCGACAGAAAATAATATTTGATCATAACCCTTATAATTATTGTCACGTCATATTCACCAGGACAGCCATTTTACATATTTAGGCCTGACACCAACCCCCCCCCCCCCCCCGGACAGGGCCACCAACATTCCCCAGGGCCTGCCCTCTGGCTGTCCCACAAAATCTGCCCCCTGGCGATCACACCAAGTCCTGCAGTGCACCCACTTTTATTTTAACACTCTTACAACTAAAAGAGGAGATCCCCCACAAAATATTAAGTCAACAGCTATAAATACTGAAGCTGCTTCGGGTGAAGGCACCGGCATCTCAAGTAAGAGAAAAAGGAAGCCTTGCGACCTCACAGCCGTTTTTTACCACGCATTGTGTGAGCTACCCTCCACCTTGTGAATGGTCCTGTAGCCTTCTGGGACCAGAAGACTGTGGGGGAAGGAGGGGGGCTAGGATTTCTGCAGCGAAAACCAGGTACCCGCCCTCACCTCAAAAAATGCAAAATGCGGCAGTGGAGGGGGATGCAAACAACCTTTGGGTGAAGTTATGCTTTAATGCAGGGGTGCCCAACCTTTTGAATAGCAAGGACCAGGTAAGCGACTTGGTAACCAGTCATGGGCCACAATGAGTTTACATCGGCTGCTCCATAGAGGTGAATGGAGGGTGCCATTGAGTCAGAAAAATTGTGTGAAAGGGGCCTAAGGCTGCTTTCGCACTGATGCACTCCAGTTTACCCATACTGCTGATGCAGCGATGTGCGCCTGTAGCTTTCCTGGGTTTGCTGCACTTTACCATAGACTTCTATTATATCCTGCAGGTGTGGTGCACTTTTTGAAAGCACACCAAACCTGCAGGTAATAACAGAAGTCTATGGCTCAGTGCAGGAAACCCGCAGGTAAACTCAGTAAACATCAGTTTGATAGCAGCCCAGTAACCACTGCAGAACAGATATGCCCATATATACACTGTGATTTTAGTAATAATCATACCTTTAATAACAGTCTTCTATTCAGGTAACATCGGCTGTTGCTGTCCCAGGCAGAGTGCATTTGGTATCACTTCACCTGTGACAGGTGCCATCACTTTACAGGAAGCAATCGGCTTATGCGGCTCTTCTCCACAGCTGCTTGCTTCATCTACCACCAGCTTCATCTACCACCGGCACAACTCTGATGCTCTAGGATGGTAACCTGCGATCTGTGCTTGCCAACGCGCTAATCCCAGGACAGGAGGTCGCGGGCCACATCAGAGGGCTCTGTGGGCCATGTGTGGCCCCCGGGCCACTGATTGGGCACCCCTGCTTTAAAGTATGAAGATTTAGGGAGAAGTACATTTGAAGCTCTTTTGGTTGTACTTCTATGGATAACAGGAGAGCAGTACATTCTGCACTCTTGTGACATGTTTTCAACTGACAGCGGGCTGAATCCCGCTGTGATTTGACATCACAGGATGCCCAGGCTCCTTGCATGTATATGGGCCATACCCCCCCCACCGATGGTGGCCCTGATTTTCACTTCTGACAACTACAAAACATTGATGGAAAAGCAATGGTCAATACTGAATGGTAAATACCCAGTGGTCAGTGACAAACTTGTTCCATGTCCACCAAATATTAAAAGTAACTACTGGCTGCCAAGTTAACGTACCTTGTAAAACCTTGTTCAAAAGTAAACTGAGCAAATATTTTGATTTTTAGCAAACTTGCCATGCTTATTTGAAAGCATTTGCAGCTCACTTTGTATGGACGAATGTCCTGTCAATAGTAAATACTTTTAAAGCAAGGCTTCTCTTTAGGCTATATGCACGCAGAAGCTAAAAAAAATGCTACAAAAACCGGCAGTAGCTTTGCAGGGAGCCTTTCAATTTTTTTTTGCATTTTTGCAATAGCGTTTATTAGCGTTTTTCAGTGTAGTGTGTGACGAGACCCTTCCTCGCTCTCCCGACACTCCTCTGCTACTATTGGATCAGATTGCAGATTGCAACGTCTGATGGTTCAGTAATCCAAGGTTCCGGGATCCAAACTACAGCTATGTGCCGTTCGAGATCCATTAGAACAAACACCAGGCAGGCTGTATGTAAGTTCAAACAGGACGCTTTTAATGGAAGTACACAACACACTTTTATACAGAATTTGGAACATCCCGCCCCCAACAACCGCTTTCCTATTGGTCAATTGTAAAGTCCATGCAGTCCCCCTTCAGGTCCTCTTCCATGCAAATGAGGACTTCAAAATGACTCAGCAGAGATTGGTCGGATAGTTTGAATAGAAGTACTGCTATGTGTATTGAGACTGAAGCCCCAGGGGGAAATCAATGTACACAATAGCCATACACAGAACAATAAGGCCGTCTGGAGAGGGAGTTAGCCTTAAGACATGGCAGAGACCCCCCACTGTGTAACAGATTTCAAGTAGAAACACTTTAGCATCCCAAGGTCCATGACATTACTCCCCCTGGGAAACAGTCCAACAGCCACAGTGGGACCCAAACGGGTCAACTTGAGGATGTTGGAAAAGTAGTCTTAAGGTTCCAGGCCTGTCTGCTGGGATAACCCATCCGCATTCCTGTTTTTAGGCCCTGGCCCATAATCGGACGGCAAGAGGCTCGCATTCAGTCCTCTCCAAAAGCCCCTGTCCCGGCTAGGTCTGTCACACCCCCCCCCCCCTTTGGCAGGAAGCTAACACAGGAGGAGACCCCAATGCTGGTACCCACACAGTTCCCCAAATAACTTGTCCCAAACAGAGCGTTACTCACCCAGCCAACCTCCGCCTTTCTCAGAGAACATGCCTGCCACTGGGGAGAGGCCTGGACTGGCCCTTCTTCCTGGAGTCCTTTTAGCCGCTGAAGAGAAGACAGGGTGACTGGGCTCAATTCATCATGCTGTTGGGGATCTGGGCCAACTGCCCCCCATCCCTGGGGTATACAAGTGGAGACTGAAGTCCCATCCACTTGTGGTAGGTGAAAATCCCCGGTGCTTGCAAAGCAAGGCTGACATCCTCCCGTTTCAGTGCCGCACCATTTTCTGGGGTTGTGTCTTTGAAGACCAAAGTTCCATCCACTACCACAGGAACCCCCTATTCTGTTAGTTGAGAGCAGAGGCCCGGGGCACTCTGCTCTGTTGCCAGCTCTTCTGCTGGGTTGCTGTGAGTGGAGACCACAGTCCCATCCACCGATATCCGCTCAAGCTGTAGTTGTGTGCAGCAGCCAGTAGCATCCTGCCCTGCTGCCAGTGATTCAGCTGGGAGTAAAAGCTTTACCACCTCAGCTTGTTGCTGGGGAGAGGGGCCAACTGCCCCGGCTCCCTGAAACTCCACAGTTGGTTTCGGGGCTGGGCAGAGATTGCTAGCACTCTGCCCTGTTGCCAGCACTTCTGCTGGGGATGCATAATCCATAACATCCTCTGAACAGTCCATACATTCTGTAATCTGCAGCTGGGGAGTGATCGCCACCTTCTCACCCTGAGCCTCTGGAACTGCCACAGGAGTGGGGCAGAGGTCTTGAACCCTCTGTCCGGTGACCAGCGCTTCAGCTGGGGAAGTCCCTTGTAACTCCACAGATACTGCCCTTGGTGCTGGGTAGAGCACAGTGAAGTTTGGCCCTGATCCCAGCTCTTCTGCTGGAGGCTCATCAGGTTGTTCTTCCTCCGCAGCAAAGTCTATTAAATCCCCTGTCTCTGCAACTGGTGTCTGGGGATAGAGGTTCACCATCTCCTGTCCATGTAACCCAGAAGATGCTATAGGTACTGAGCAGAGGTTAGCAGAGCTGGGCCCTGTGGTCAGCACTTCGGCTTTGGGAATGGCAATCTCCAGATTTTCCACTGCCGATTCATCAGCCAGGATTTCAGCGTTGTCAGCTGATATTTCCTCATAGTCCCAGGCAAAGGGAGCCCCACCCTGCTGCTGAGCGGAGTCTAGCAGCTGTTTGTAGGCGATTTCCAGCTCCTATTCCTGAACGGCCAGGAACTCCAAATATTCCTGTAACCAGTGCACTTCCGAGACATTCAGTCTTCGCTCTCTGTGCTCCATTATTTTCTCCAAACGCCTCTCCCGATCATTCCCAAAGTCGGGATCACTGGACATCCTCCAATACAACAATCCCAGGCCATCATAGTCAAAGCCTTTCTGTGGGGCTGTCATCCGTTGACCACAGGCACTCTTGGACTACATACCACCGGAGGGCTCTGTAGCTCTCGTCCAACTGCACCTCTGCCTGGATCAGCCTGCTTAACTCTGCTGTCCACTCCCGCTTCGGTTGTTCCCCCAATAACAGCAGTCGTACTTCATACTGTGACCAGTACCTTACATGGATGGAGGGGAGAGATTTTCCCTGGTGTCGCTGCTCACGGGCTAGCGCTTCTTTCCAGAGTTCGCAGCGGATCGAATCAGACCATCCAAGCAGGACCTCCACTGATACTGGTCCTCTGTGCTGTATCTGCTTCTCTCGCAACCTCCTTCCGAATTCCTCTTCCATGGTTACTGGTATCTGTACCTCTCCTCTTCTTTCATTTGGTGTTGCTTCTTTAGGCGTTGTCACCGATTGTCGTATTTCTGCCATTCTCTGCTCATGTTGCCACTCTCGTTCTCTCTGTTGTCACTCTCGTTCTCTCTGTTGTCACTCTCGTACTCTCTCTTGTCGCTCATCCTGCAGCAGGATGCCTCTAATGGCATTCTGTATGGCGGTCTCTGATGGGTTAGCACCATATAATGCCAACTGCTCTCGAACTCATTGCTGAAACTAGTCTTCAACTGACCGGGGTCCTGCATCATCATCCCTCTGATCCATCTCGGGTAGCTCACTGATCAGGGTGGCTTTGTTCCTCCCACCGATCCCCCACGGCTCTCAAGTAAGTCTTTCAGAGTGGCTCTCCTGTAGGCTGCATAGCTGGTCATTCATGGTGGTGGTTTGGAGTGTCCCAGTAACTGGAGAGCAAATCCCACCGCTGCCAACCAATGTGACGAGACCCTTCCTCGCTTGCTTCCGCTCTCCCGACACTCCTCTGCTACTATTGGATCAGATTGCAGATTGCAACGTCTGATGGTTCAGTCATCCAAGGTTCCGGGATCCGAACTACAGCTATGTGCCATTTGAGATCCATTAAAACAAACACCAGGCAGGCTGTATGTAAGTTCAAACAGGACTATTTTAATGGAAGTACACAACACACTTTTATACAGAATTTGGAACATCCCGTCCCCAACAACCGCTTTCCTACTGGTCAATTGTAAAGTCCATGCAGTCCCCCATCAGGTCCTCTTCCATGCAAATAAGGACTTCAAAATGACTCAGCAGAGATTGGTCGGATAGTTTGAATAGAAGTACTGCTATGTGTATTGAGACAGAAGCCCCAGGGGGCAATCAATGTACACAATATCCATACACAGAACAATAAGGCCATTTGGAGAGGGAGTTAGCCATAAGACATGGCAGAGACCCCCCACTGTGTAACAGATTTCAAGTAGAAACACTTTAGCATTCCAAGGTCCATGACATAGTGTTTTTTAGCGTTTTTTGTTGTTTTTTCAATGGATTAAAAAATGCCAAAAAAAATCCGAAAAACTGCACTTTGAATGCAAATTTTGGGCGTTCAGAAAAATGACAATAAACTCCAAAGTTCATTAACACTAAAAAATGCCCATGTGTACCCACATAGGCTAACATAGAGTTCAGTTTATGGGCTTTAAAAACGCCAATAAACTGCCGTTTATCAGCTTCTGCGTGCATGGTGCCTTAAAGTGTAACTCCACTTTTGTTGAGAAAAAAACATTCTCCCTCTGGGTGATTCTATGTACATTGCAGGGATTTTAACAAACTTTGTTGCAGATTCCTACCTTTTGTTATTCTAAAGAAATCACTGTGTGTTACTATGTGCCCATGTACTGAGGTGAGTCTAATGGGGGTGGTTTAATGATTATCAACCTTCTGCTGCACCTGCAAAGCACTAATGAGGTTTGCAAGGTCTGCATCCCTTTTAAATGTGATTTGCTATTCGGAGTATCTCACCAAAAATTACATTTTTGTTGCAGGGGATGCCAAATATTTGACTGGTATCTTAGTGCAGACTTCTGGGAAAATCAGTGAGCCAATCATACAAGCAGAAAATTATGTTTCTGGGGGGCATTCTGTATACATTCTGTGTACAGAACACTTCCAGGTAACCACATTACATTACAATTTTACAGAAAATTACAGTGGTTGCAAATTGAAAAGGAAAGGTAATTTATAATTGCAATATGACTTGTATTACAATTGCATAGCTTATATTATAATTTTTTTTAAATGCTATTTTCTTCCCCATGAAAGTGGACTTTCAGGGGGTCATATTTTGGTGTATAAATTCACTTTGAGGTATATTTTTTAGGGTTGTCCCGATACCACTTTTTTAGGACCGAGTACAAGTACCGATACTTTTTTTCAAGTAGTCGCTGATACCGAATACCGATACTTTTTTAAAATGTGTCCCCAAATGCAGCCATGTCCCCCACATATTGCAGCCAAGTATGTCCCCCACATATTGCAGCCATGTATGTCCCCCACATATTGCAGCCATGTATGCCCCCCACATATTGCAGCCATGTATGTCCCCCACATATTGCAGCCATGTATGTCCCCCACATATGCAGCCATGTATGTCCCCCACATATGCAGCCATGTATGTCCCCCACATTGCAGCCATGTATGTCCCCCACATTGCAGCCATGTATGTCCCCCACATATGCAGCCATGTATGTCCCCCACATATGCAGCCATGTATGTCCCCCACATATTGCAGCCATGTATGTCCCCCATATTGCAGCCATGTCATGTCCCCCATATTGCAGCCATGTCATGTCCCCCATATTGCAGCCATGTCATGTCCCCCATATTGCAGCCATGTCATGTCCCCCATATTGCAGCCATGTCCTGTCCCTCATACCTGTAGATATGATGATGCCGCCGCCGCTGCCGCATACCGCCGTTAATCTCCCTGCATTATAGCGCAGCGCGCATTACAAGCTTTCATTGTGAATACTTGTAAATGCCCGCGCCGGTGTGTATAGACACTCCCCTTCTCTGGATTGGAGGGATCTGTCCAATCCCACGCAAGGGGGAGTGTCTATATGCGGATTCGTGCATAGACACTCCCCCTTGCTCGGGATTGAACAGATCCATCCAATCCCAAGAAGGGGAGTGTCAATACACGGCGGCGCGGGCATTACAAGTATTCAAAACGAAAGCTTGTAATACGCGCTAGCTATAATGAAGGGGGATTAATGGCGGTATGCGGCAGCGGCGGCATCATATCTACAAGTATGAGGGACAGAACATCGCTATAGGGGGGGGGGAGTATTCTATTTTAGTATCGGGGGTATTTGCGGGAGTACAAGTACTCCCGCAAATATTTGGCATCGGTCCCGATACCGATACTAGTATCGGTATCGAGACAACCCTAATATATTTCATTTTGTATTGATAGGGCCTTTATTTTAGATAAATTACATTTATCTAAAATAAATTACATCTATTATCTATGATTACATTTGTCCTGCTGCTGGTCAATGTAAAAGTGTAAAACTGCTTTTTAATTCTTGTGGTCCTTGTCTATAGTACATCTGGGCCTAGCTTTGCCATTGAAAATTGTCCTGCTGCAATTTTACACTGTTGTGTTCTTTTCCAGTCTCTTCATTTATGAAGTAAAAACTGCCTATTAGCAATCACTAAAAATGTCCTTCTGCTGGCCAATTTAACACTTCTGTATATTTTGCGACCTCTTAATTCTTAATGAGCATTTAAACTGGCCAGTGACAGGACAGATTTTACTAGTGTGAACAGGAACTGCCACAGCTAACTACTGGGCATTGACAATTTCTATCTGGTCAATTCAGGCATATTACTGTTTGATATAAAAAAACATGTGTAACTGCTAAACCTACATGAAAAAACTATTTTCAAACTAATTTTTTCAAACTAAAATTAATCAATTTGGGGTGTTGCTGTATGTAGGCCAAGTTAATTGGGAAAGAAAAACAAAATCAATTTCACAGCCAAATATGCACTGCCAGCTCTCCATGCCTCCAGAACCTAAAGCGAAAACTTCAGGAATAATACTTTTTGCAAACTTACTGTACATTGTTTCAGCTTGGCTTGATGTAAGTATACATATCAGGGAAGCTTTGCTGATTTTATCATCCAATCATGTGCCAGCTAAAATGCTGTTTTTGATTTTCCTTGCATGTCCCCCTCAGATCTACAGCGACTGCACTTTTAAGTGCACTTTCAAGAGCACTTGCAATGCAAAGTGGATTTGCCTTTAGTAAATGAACCCCTAAGTGATGCTTTAAACAATATTTTGCTAGGAAACCTTGGGTCCTGCCATTCATGTGGATGTTACTTGACATGTACTACCTACATGTAAACTGAATTCCTTGAAGACTGTGGTCTCTTTCAACAGGATAATGTGCCCTGCCACACTGCAAAAATGGTTCAAGAATGGTTTGAGGAACACAAGAATGGGTTTGAGGCAGGGCTTCACAAACCCTGGGCGCCAGGTCACAATCGCGACTAGAATTAGCGACCTTGCGCCTGGGGCAGCACAGCTGGGATATCCTGTCTCTGTGCGCACCCCCCCTCGCAATCGCATCGGGCCCCACCAGCTGGTAATTGAGACCGGGCTTTGCGGCCTTCTGTAGTCCTATGGTTCCTTCTGGAATCTGGCGCCCTATTGTGGTGGCCGTTGGTATGACAAGACAACCAACAATGCTAATGCAGCTTCCCTGCCTGTTTCCATCTCCTTCTCTTTACTTAGAAGTTAGAACCCCCAAACATTATAGATATTTTTTATTCTAACACCCTAGAGAATAAAATGGCAGTTGCTGCAATACTTTTTGCCACACCGTATTTGCGCACCCGTCTTACAAGTGCACTTTTTTGGGAAAAAATACACTTTTTTAAATAAAAAAATAAGACAAAAGAAAAATTAGCCCAATTTATTTTTTATTGTGAATGATAATGTTACGCCGAGTAAATTGATACCCAACATGTCACGCTTCAAAATTGCATCCGCTCGTGGAATGACGACAAACATTTACCCTTTAAAATCTCCATAGGCGACGTTTAAAAAATTCTACAGGTTGCATGTTTTGAGTTACAGAGGAGGTCTAGGGCTATAATTATTTTTTTATTTTAATTTAATTTTTTTTAGTCCTATTGGGGGGCTTTGGTGAGATATTAGGAGTCTTAACAGACCCCTGACATCTCACCTTTGAGACAGAGAAAGGCACTAAGGACACAGATTCCCCAGTCCCTTTCTCAGCTGCACTGAAAATGAATGGACAGGAGAAAGAGGCTCTTCTCCATTTATAAACTGAAGCATCATAAACACAGGTTACGATGTTTTAGTTATATGAATGAACAGTCAGTTATCACTGACTGTTCATTCGGAAAAGGCAGGAGCTGGATTTAGCGGCTCCTACCTCTGCTCTCCATCCTGACAGAGGGGGCAGAGGAGGATATGGAGGGTGACACGGAGCACAGAGGGGGGCATGGAGGGTGACACCGAGCGAGGAGGGGGACAGCATCAGCACAGATGTGTGGAGACAGAGCATGGAGGGGGAGAGCAGAATAATGGAGAAGGACAGTAGCAGCATGGAGGGGGGACACGGAGTGCAGTGGGGGAGACCAGAATAACGGAGAAGGACAGCAGCAGCATGGAGGGGGGACACGGAGCTCGGTGGGGGGAGAGCAGAATAACGGAGAAGGACAGCAGCAGCATGTAGAGGGACACAGAGCGCGGTGGGGGAGAGCAGAATAAAAAAAGAAGGGCAGCAGCATGGAGGGGGGACACGGAGCGCGATAAAGGAGAGCAGAATAACGGAGAAGGACAGCAGCAGCACGGAGGGGGGACACGGAGCTCGGTGGGGGAGAGCAGAATAACGGAGAAGGACAGCAGCAGCATGGAGGGGGGACACGGAGCGCGAAGGGGGGAGAGCAGAATAACGGAGAAGGACAGCAGCAGCATGTAGGAGGGACACAGAGCGCGGTGGGGGAGAGCAGAATAAAAAAAGAAGGGCAGCAGCATGGAGGGGGGACACGGAGGGCGGTGGGGGAGAGCAGAATAACGGCGAAGGACAGCAGCAGCACTGAGGGGGGACACAGAGCACGGAGGGGGGGAGAGCAGAATAATGGAGAAGGACAGCATCAGCATTGAGGGGGGACATGGAGCGCAGTGGGGGAGAGCAGAATAACGGAGAAGGACAGCAATAGCACAGAGGGGGGACACAGAGTGTGGTGGTGGAGAGCAGAATAACAGAGGAGGACAGCAGCAGCATTGAGGGGGGACACGGAGCACGGTGGGGCAGAGCAGAATAACAGAGGAGGACAGCAGCAGCATGGAGGGGGCACACAGAGCAGCATGGATGGGAGAACTGTAGGAGAATACAAGGACAGTCAGTGGTGATCGGTGCGGCTTTGGTGGGAGTTACAAGCACCGATCACCACTGTAAAGATTTCACTAAAATAGCTGAAAAAGGGTGAGGGTCTGAGGAGAAGCTGTCAGGCTGTATTGAAATCTATACAGGGAGATCGGCGCTTGTAACTCTGCCCGCCGCATGGATCATCCCTGACTGCCCAAGTATTGGGTGAAGCATCGGAGCATTTTCCCAGAGGAAATGCTTGGTATCGGTACAGATACCGATACTAGTATGACCTTTCTGCAGCTACTCAGTTAAAATTTGACAAATTTGCCTTCTAGAATTTTCTGATCCAACAAGCTTAATATGCTGTGGATTAAATTTTTATTTATTTATTTTTTATTGTATCCTTTTTATATTTTCTGTTTAACCTTTCTATGTATCCAGGTTGTAGACTTTAACCTGGTTGTACAATAAGTGTTCCCTTGAATAATGATTTTCCCCAGACACTGATGTAATGCATTCCAGTTATTCTCTGTAAGCCAAAGTCCAGTCCCTTTCGCTCTTGTTTTTTTAAGCTCCAACATAACAATCTGCATTGTGCACCTGAAGTAAGTAAAAGCAAATCTTTTATGAGCTTCCCCGGAAGATATTTGCTTTGTGAGATTCATGGAAAAAGAAGTTGCTGAATGCATCGCAGCACTGTCTACGAGTGAAAAGCATCAGACATGAAAGAGAATGGAGAAGTGAATTGAATGTTGTTTTTTTGTCCTGATGATTGGATTCTAGGTTCTTTTTAAACCTAAGCACAGGTGATCATCATTCGTTCTGTCAAAAAAAAAAAACATTTTCCACAACCTGACCTGAACAATGAAAGTGTGATTGCAAGGATCAGCCTTGATTGAAGGCTACACAGGTTATTTATCAAAAGATAGTCTGGTTCTATTCACTTTTTCTGTGAAATTCTATTTCAAGAGCCTTTATTAAGCTATGAATTGATACAGAAGGAACCTAGAACAAAGGGTGCAGTTAATACAGATAAAGATTAAGAGTTTAAAGACTTGTTTCCTTTTTGTTTTAGAGGTTAAGAGTGCAAAATAAAGGACAAAATTCCCTTTTTGACTCTCGTTTTCATCCAGGTCCTGTATGATGAGTGACTACTAGAACCGTGGCGCTTAATCGGCAACTTGGAGTCTATACATCTTTCCAAAGCCTTCCATAAGCAGCTCTCCTGATCTTAAGTGTATATAAATAATTCTGTGTTGACTAATCTTATTATGACATGTCTGTAAGGCTGCAGTTCACAAAAACGATGGAAAGAATGCTTAGAAAGACAGCTATATTAATAAGTAACATGGAGGACATCAGCTACTGAGAAATATAAAAGCTAAACTCCATCTGACAGTTTTTTTTAAACCCCAGGAGCACATCTTTCACAATACTCCTGGTATTATGACAATAGAGGTGTAGCTTTATCACACAGCAGCTCTGCCCATTCGCAGAAGGCTTTGTATTTTGTGAATGGGTTCACATAATACAAAGTGTTCTGTGATTGGGTGGGAGAGGGAAGGGGCAGGCAGAGTGATTGCATATGATTCTACAGCCACTAGACCTGAGACCAAAAGGCCCAGCATTGAATCGGCAGAAGTATAGTAATAGACATGCTCCAGATGATCAGTAAAAATGTAAATTGTAAATGGAAGAGAAGTCCAAAAGGTGGCATGCACCTTGTTAAATTTAACCTATAGGTTCAGTTTTAACTAAACTAAATTTATTAGCATTTGAAAAGCAGTGATTAACCACAGCCCCGGAAGGATTTACCACCTTAATGACCAAGCCATTTTTTGCGATATGGTACTGCATCGCATTAACTGACAATTGCGCGGTCGTGCAACATTGCACCCAAACAAATTTAATTTTTTTTTCTTACAAATAGAGCTTTATTTTGGTGGTATTTAATCACCTCTGCATTTTTTTTTTATTGTTTATTTATACGTTTTGCAAATCGTGCAAAAAAAAAAAAAATACAGATGAATCATTAACAGTATAAAGAAACACAGGTATACATTGTCTTAGTGAACTACTGAGCATACAAAGATAGTATAAGTATAAAAATTGGGAGTAAGGGAGTCCATCACAATAAGATAGAAAAAATAAATCGAATAAGAAAATACTAAAATTATCAAAAGAAAACATTCAAAATATGATTGCAATAATCATCTGTCCAAGGGCCATGGAGGCAACATAATCACTCTATAAACATACTGTAAAACTTCACAGCAAAACCTGTACCTAAAAGTGGTAAACACACTAGTGGAGCTAACTAACTCAGGCCGCCTCCTTCAGACCCATAAACTGAGTCGTCCCACACTGACCACGTTTCAGAAAATGTATCTTCCGTACCCTCCACTGTAGCCGTCAGTTGCTCCATTTTGCGGATGTCAGCCACAGTAGCGAGCAGCTGTGGGATTGTTGGGGGCGAAGTGGACAACCACATTCTAGGGATGACCCTCTTAGCAGCCAGCAGTATAAATTATATCAATCGGCGCAAGGCCTTAGAGACCCCAGGGAACGGGAGACCCACTAAACAGTACATGGGCGTCACAGTGATGAGGATCCCCATCAAATCCTCTAACAGTTTCTCGACTTGAAGCCAAAAACGGTGAACAGGTGAACACTCCTAAAAGATGTGGAAATGAGAGCCCACAGCACTATTACACCTCCAGCACTGCTTTGAGACTGCTCGGTTGCAGGCATGTAATATGTCTGGGGTCCTATACCAGTGCATCAGAACTTTGTATGCAGATTCCTTATGGGCTACACATCGAGAAATCCTGGAAGTGTGCCTCCAAACGCTCTCCCAGTCTAACAAGGAAATGTCGTGATGTAAGACCTGGGACCATTTTCTCATGTAGAGGTGAGCATTCACCACCATAGGAACTGCCTCATGCAATATTTTGTAGATGGTAGAGATCATTTGCGGCTCATGAGGGCCTCTAGCGCATAGGGCTTCAAAGTCGGTTGGCCTTTCCAAAGTCAAAGAAGGGGACAGGGTAGAGAAAAAATGTCTAATCTGTAGATATGAATGGAAAAGCCTTTGGGAAATCTGATGCTGACTCTGCAACTCGGGGAAAGTCAGAAAATGTTGGGTCACCGGGTTAACAAAGTGTCGTAATTGAAAAAGTCCTGCCTGAGTACAAGGTAGCATACGATCGTAGAAGAGGCTATCTGGGATGTCTGGATTGAATAGAACATTCAAGAGTGGTGGGCTCCAAGAGGACAAGAAGTAGCGCTCAGAACAGCGCCTCCAGATAGATAACGTGAACAGCATGGGGGCTAGACATATTTTCCACAATTGGGCCATATAAAGGGCAGCAGAAGGCCAGAGCATATAACAAGGGTGGACCGGGACTGTGACACTCATTTCTATCTCCGCCCACCTATTTTTGGGATTTTCGGGAGGTCCAGGAGGTGAGAGCTCTCAGATGTGAGGCAAAATAGTATTTAATTAAATCCGGGCCTCCCAGTCCCCCCCTACTCTTCCGGGCCAGGACCACTGTCCCCTTCAGTCTATAGGAGGAATTATTCCAGAAAAAGCGAAGACTCTTCCTTTGAAGGGTTTTAAGCTGCGTCATTAGGACCGCTACTGGTAGCGTTTCAAACAAATATAACAATTTAGGCAGAACGGACATTTTAAGAACATTAATTCTCCCTAGCATGGATAGAGGGAGGGCAGTCCACTGAGTCAGTAAACGGTTAATTTCCTGAAAACAGGGGAGGAAAGTTGGCCCGATATATAGAGTGTCATAAGAGGCTGTGAGCTGAACCCCTAGATATTTAAGTGAGTGTGAGCACCAGTGGTATTTATATTTGCTTTGGAGGGAAGACAGGAGAGACGGAGGAATGTTTATGGGTAACGCTTCTGTTTTAGCAGAATTCATTTTAAAACCTGAGAGGCATCTGAAGGCATCTAGTATGTCATGTAGATGTGGCAAGGAAGAGTGTGGGTGTGTGAGAGTGAGGAGGACGTTGTCGGCAAATAGGGAGAATTTATATTCCGTGTGTCGGAGATGAACCCCTCTAATATCTGGACATTCCCGTATAACCGCAGCCAAGGGTTCCAAACTAAGGATAAAGAGCAGCGGCGATAAGGGACAGCCCTGTCTTGTGCCGTTGCTAAGGGAAAATTAACGTGATAGATGTGAGGAAAGTTGTACTTGTGACGTGGGCTTCGAATACAAGTTACGAAGAGCTTGGACAAAGGGACCCGAGAAACCGTAACGGGAAAGGATCGCGAACATGAATGGCCAACTAAGGTGATCGAATGCTTTTTGGGCGTCTAAACTAAGAATCAAGGCAGGGTTTTTTATCCTATTAAGCAGATCAATAAGGTCGATTGTACGCCGTGTGTTGTCACCTGCATGTCGCATGGGGACGAATCCCACTTGGTCTCTATGAATTAGGGCTGGTAGAATTAGAGAGAGCCTATTTGCTAAAATCTTGGTGAAAATTTTGTAGTCCGAGTTTAGTAGGGCGATGGGACGATAGTTATCGGGGGAAGATGGATCTTTAACTGGCTTAGGGATCACCGTTACAAAAGCATGCAAAAACGAAGAGTGCGTGATTACCTCTGCATTTTTTATGTTTTGTGTCATAAACAAAAAAGACAGACAATTTAAAAATATATATATTTTTGGCGGGACTGCGTTATATAGGCAGATCCCCGTTCTGCCATTCTGTGGAGTGATCGTGGGTTGCTGATGCTCACCCACAGTATCTATCACACAAAGTGCCGTACAGGTAAGTCGTTTTGCGCAATAGTATATGTACTGTGGCTGGTAGGCAGGTGGTTAAAAGGTACATAACTAGACATTCAGACATTCTTTCTCACTGGAGGAAATTAGGTTTACCCTGCAGATATGGAAAGCGTTCTCTCCAAAAGAGCTGTGACAATGGGGGTTATTTCCGAAAGGCAAATCCACTTTGCACTACAAGTGTATTTCAAAGTGCACTGAAAATGCACTTGGAAGTGCAGTCGCTGTAGATATAAGGGGGACATGCAATGGAAATAAAAAACAGCATTTTCAATGCACTTTCAAATGCACTTGTAGTGCAAAGTGGATTTGCTTTTAGTAAATCAAACCCAATGTGCTGTAGTTTTCTGCAGAAATTGGTTCTAGCTGACTGTTTCAGAATAGGGTTGAATGCGGTCCAAAAACACATAATATAAATAGTGACTAATATTTATAATGAATAACATCACTAAAAGGCTTTGCTTGTTGTAGATGTTTCTCCCTCTTTTAGTGTTAAAGGTGTTGTAAAGGTAAAAAAAAAATGTTTTCTAAATAGCTTCCTTTACCTTAGTGCAGTCCTCCTTCACTTACCTCATCCTTCCATTTTGCATTTAAATGTCCTTATTTCTTTTGAGAAATCCTCATTTCCTGTTCTTCTGTTTGTCACTCCACACAGTAATGCAAGGTTTTCTCCCTGGTGTGTAGTGTCGTGCTCGCCCCCTCCCTTGGACTACAGGAGAGTCAGGACGCCTACTAACACACAGCTCCTTTCTCTATCTGCAACGTAGAGAGCGTCCTGACTCTCCCGTAGTCCAAGGGAGGGGCGAGCACGACACTCCACACCAGGGAGAAAACTTTGCATTACTGTGTGGAGTTACAGACAGAAGAACAGGAAGTGGGGACTTCTCAGAAGAAATAAGGACATTTAAAAGCAAAATTGAAGGATGAGGTAAGTGAAGGAGGACTGCACTAAGGTAAAGGAAGCTATTTAGGAAAACAAATTGTACCTTTACAACCCCTTTAAGGTAACTTTACAGCAGGAAATTAGACTGTATGTGAGACCTTTTGGACGTAACCTGGTACCCTGCATATGATACATTGAGCTTATCTCTATATACACACATTTTGTGCCTATGACTAGTCTAAAGTGGTTTGGCATGTTGCTAAAATTACACCAGATTAAGTTTTGCACAAAAACTGTACTTGTCTAGTGAGTTCATACAGAGTGATGTCAGGGTGGGGAGTTGAAAGTAGCTTGCTATGTTTGCAACCCCCTAAATGGTTAACAGTTGCTAGTTACACAAAATAAGGATCTATAGCAGTGGTTCTCAACCTTCTAGTGCTGTGACCCCTTGATAACATTTCCCAAGTTGTGGGGACCCCTACGGGTAAAATAATTTTTGTAGTGTGGGTTGTCAGCACCCAAGGCAAGACAGGTAATTTTCGCCCCCAACCCACAGACATTTAGCGCTACCTGAGTCCTTTTAATGGCAAGTATAATCACAGGTAGTGTTACCCACTGTGTCTCCGGCTTCACTGTGTCTCTGACTTTGTTAGCAGTGACACCTATGCTGAAATCAGGAGATGGGGTCTCCTCCAGCCCCTCCCACTTCACTTTCCTCACCAGTCAGCTGACCTCTAGTCTTTGCCCCCCAGCCATGTCGTGAACTGAATGGGTGCCTGCGAAGAGGCTAAGTGGGTGGCTGCAGGCTCCAGGAACAGTCCAGCTGGGCAGCCACAGGATCCAGGGACAGCCCTGCTGGGTGCCTGCAAAAAGGCTGGGAGAACGGTGCGGGCTTCAGGAACAGCCCAGGATTCGGTGACCCCTGGCAAATCATCATTTGACCTCCAAGGGGGTCCCGACCCCCAGGTTGAGAACCACTGATCTATAGGGATAAATAAATCCAGTCCCCATGTAAGGTGACCTTATCCATATGAATCCAGATTGACATGGGTCTACCTTGGATTTGTTCAAGGATCCAGTATAATCTAAAACCTAAGGCCGTGTACACACGGCAGAGAACCTCGACGGGCAGAACACATCGTTCCGCCCGTCGAGGTTCCGCCCGTCGAGGTTATCTGCCGGCCGTCGAAATCGGTGACCCGCCCGTCGAGAATGGCAACCAGCCAAAAGTGTACACACGGCCGAGGTCCTCGCTGGAATGCAGTTTCCAGCGAGAACCTCGGTCGTGTGTACGCCGCCTCAGTCTAATCAAAACTATTTTGTTCTGAGTGAGTGAGAAACTTGTATATCGCTACATATGCAAACTGAATCGCCTCAAGGCGCTTGGTATCTATTTCCTTCTATTTTTTCCCTTTAGAATAGATGAGTTTTGAAGTTTTTTTCCGAAGGCCTGGTCATTCCCTTCTGTTCGGATGCTGGTTGGTAAAGCGTTCCATAGTCGAGTTCTTTGGACTGCAAATCTACGTTCTCCTTTGGACTTGTAGCAGGCCTTGGGTATTTGGAGTAGATTTTGGTTGGTAGATGGGAGGACGCGATTTAGGTTGTGACATTTTAATTTTTCCAATAGATATTGGGGTGCAATGTTTTGTACACATTTTTCGCATAGATATTGGGGTGCACTGTTTTGTACACATTTGTGCGTCAGGCAGAGTGCCTTAAACGTGATTCGATCTTTTACGGGAAACCAGTGAAAGGACCTAAGGGAGAGATTGATTCCCATGTTTTTTTACCTGTTACAAGTCGCCGCCGCCGTATTATGGATGACTTGTAGTACTTTGGGAGTCCGAGGTACAGGGCGTTTGTGTAGTCGAGTCTGGAGTTGATTATCGTTCCCACCACGACTGCTATGTCTTCTTTTGGGATAAAGTGGATGGTTCTACGTAGTAGATGCAGCAGATGGAAAGAGTTCTGGTAAGAGATAGGAAGCAATAGAGCAGGGATCCTCAAACTACGGCCCTCCAGCTGTTGCAGGAACTACACTTCCCATGAGGCATTGTAAAACTCTGACATTCACAGACATAACTAGGCATGATGGGAATTGTAGTTCCTGAACACCTGGAGGGCCGTAGTTTGAAGACCCCTGCAATAGAGCATCTGTAAGACTTTTAATTCCAACTGTGTCGCTGTTCTCTACTTTTCCTTGCCTACATTTATTGGTTTGTTCCCTAACTTTACCTCTATTTCCAGAACCTAGCTTAAAATCGCCTCCAGCTGTGAAAGCATTGTTTCCCTCACTAGAGTTGCACCATCCCCATTGAACCTGTAGTCAATTAACAAATCAGGTCAGCTCTCCAAGAACCCAAAGACTTGCTTTCTGCACCATCTTTTCAACCATCTTTTCAACCACTTACTGTCCTAAGCTATCAATGTTTCTCAGATGTAACATGTTACTACATTATTAACAACGTTGGAGCACTGGGTTCCAGTTAATCTCCTAGTTCCCTAAAATGAATTGTAAAGGTCTTGTATCTACAGTACATACCAATATGAGCCATAACTCACTTAACAGTCTGATATCTTTAAGCTGAACCTTTCTATTCTGCTGGAAGATTTATCCTGCCACAACACTGCTACCTCTGAATCACCATCACCAATATCAGCCAAGCACCCATTTTTGCTTATATCTAAAAGTAGTCATTTATTTTGATAATGGTATAGCTAGCAGCAGTTAGTCAGATTGAACAAGTACAGCTAAATGTGACTAACGGCTATTAGGATCTGTAATTCAGGATTAGCCTGAGAAATGAATGAGATAGTGCTATTTTGGTTGACTGAGTCAATAATTTATTCTCATATGGCTCAATTTATGAAGTCACAACTCTGCATATTATTGTCCATACATTTCCATCATAATCAACTGAAATGCACAGATATGCATGTCAACAAATGTAATGACAAGCGTCAACACACGTGAATGTGAATCAATCACACTCCCGCACTAATGTGCAATACACATTGGGCTGCCTATCTGATAGATCTGAGCTTATGAACAGCCCCTTATAATATTTAGTCACAATTTGCAAATGCTCAACTACAATGGACACCAGTGTTAAAGGGTGTAAATAAAAGTCCCAAAGAGTCCATTCTATACTGCTTTGGGCCCATGAGGTTTCTAGCTACACTCCTGGTTGCAAGATGTCATTTTGATACACACCCATTGAAAAAAAAACTGGTTGCAAGAACCTGGTAAAGCCCAAGTCTGGGACCTCTTAGGTGATAATGTTTGTGGACACCTTGTTTCTCCAATGTGTACAACAAGGGCATGGCCACAAATCCACTGTAATTGTATGATGGGTGGATAAGGTGTGCTTTTGATAAGAGTATAAAGTGTAATGTTGTTTGTGTTGGGAAAACAAAGACAAAATATACTGATACTTAACTTGGCACTTCCTTGCCACTCAATGTTTCGTGTGACCCAATGTTACCCCTTTCAGCCTTTATTCACTAATCCTATAATGCAGTCACAGATAGAGGAGGTTATTTATCAGTAGATTAATAGATTGCTTAGGATATGTTTTAATGTTTGACAAGCAGACATGATACATGAAAAGATTGAGTAGGATACCTTTTGATTTGTTGGGCTCTAGATCACAGATGAAAGACACCTGGTCCTTTGCTACAATTGCCGGAAAATAAATAAAAGAACATGTATGCAGCTGGATTGACCCATTAACGACTTGGAACTCTTGTAGGCCCAGACTATAGAGGAGATTGCTCAGAAATCTGTATTCCCAAATGTGTTCAAAAATCACCCATCATTGGTCTCAGAGTGCCACAATTGGTTCCTTCAAGCAGTTCACAATGACTTCTCCAGTGACTGTTCGCTGATTGTGAAATGTTACAACTGTGTGGAAGCACTCATAGAAAATGTTCTCAAAATCTTCAGTCAGTTCACCTTTTTGTAATTTCTTACAGAATTTACAATTGGTTGTGGTCATAGGCATGCCCACAGGGTTTGCCGAGTTTGCCCAGGCACACCCTAATTATCCCTGTGCTCTCACTGCTAGTGCTAGTTGTGACTGCTGCGAGCCTGCAACATTGTCTGTGTAGCTCATGTCACCACTGGGGTCGGTCCAGGCAAGCAAAAACATCTGGGTGCTGCAAGTGGGAGGTGATTAAGTAGGGACTAGGGAGTTGCCGGGACCACAGCGGCAAAGTAATCTAGCTGCATTTGCTGATGGGTCTTTTATAGTTCTGGCTACAGGTCCCGCAGGCGACGGAGTGAAATACATCTGCACTCCAGCCTCCTCTGTCTCCCTTGGAAAAAGCAGTGGAGCCTCAGCCTGGATAGCGGCAGGCAGGTGGCTCAGTGAGGTGAGCAGTGAGACAGCACAGAGCAGGGCAGGCAGCCAGACACACGATGGACCAAAAAAAAAGGCAAGTGTCCTGATCACTGCCATATCCCATACCAGCATCCTGATCACTGCCATACCTCATATCAGCGCCCTGATCACTGCCATACCCCATACCAGCGTTCTGATCACTGCCATACCCCATACCAGCGTCCTGATCACTACCATACCTCATACCAGCGTCTTGATCACTGCCAAACCCCATACCAGCGTCCTGATCACTGCCATACCACATACAGGAGTCCTGATCACTGTAACACCCCATACCAGCATCCTGATCACTGCCATACCCCATACCAGCATCCTGACCAATTGTACTAAATATACAGTATACCGTAGTTTGTAGACTGTATAACTTTCACACAGACCATATCTGGAAAGATCTATTGTTGCTGGGAGGGATCTATTGTTGCTGGGAAGATCTATTGTTGCTGGGAGGGATCTATTGTTGCTGGGAAGATCTATTGTTGCTGGTGAATCTATAGTTGCCTTGAAGGATCTATTGTTTTTTTTTTAAGATATTTTTATTAGGTTTAATACAAACAAACAAAGTAGGCACAGTTGTAAAAGCATCAGGTATAATACCTGGATATAGCAAAAGCGGAGGTCCAGACATTAGAGATCCGTGAGGCACGGCCCATCAGTGGTCAAGCAAGAGGAGTACAATCAGTGCTGGGAGAGGGTTAGCAGTCTAGCCAACCATCTACCCCAAATTTTGTGGAAGGTTTTGTTCCGTTTCCGGAGTTCAAAAGTAAGTTTATACAGTGGGAAAGCGTCATTAATACGTTTTAACCAGAGGGATTTCAGAAGGAATCGATTGTTGCTGGGGAGATGTTTTGTTCCTGGGGGATCTACTGTTGCTGAGGAAATCTATTGTTTCTGGGGAATCTAACAAGTTTATTTAAAGCAGTAAATACAATTCAGGATATTAAAACCTGGCTCATTTAACAAAAAATCCTACTTGCCGTGCGGTTTGTGTAAAAATTGCTTATTTGATCTGGAGATTTATTTAAAAGGTTTGTTTATGTTTAAAAATTATTTAATTAATAAGTTAAAAAAAAAGTTTGTTTACCTTGATAAATGTTTATTTCATTAAAAATATTTTAATACATTTTATTTATGATTGTGTGTGTCTGTGTGTGTATATATATATATATATATATATATATATATATATATATATATATATAAATAAATAATGGGCCCGATTCAGGTAGATCGGAGCATCTTTGCTCTGGAGTAACGCTTCTCATTTGCGTTACTCTGCCGAAATTTTAGGAGCAAGTGCTGTTATTCAGGAAGCACTTGCTCCTAAAGTTGCGGCAGCACATCGCAAATGAGCCAGCGGAATTCAAATTGGGCGGGAACGGGGCGTGTAGTATTCTAACTATGCGCGATCCCGCGGCGAACGTACTGCGCATGTGTCGAGTGTCAATGCATCCCAGTGCGCATGCTCCAAATTCTGTCAGTGAACGTCAATGACGTCACATTCCCATTCATGAATGTTTTACGCAAGCGACGCAATTTGTTTTTTTTCCGAAGAGATGACGACGCCTATACTTAACATAGGATACTCCACTAGGGGGCTGCTTTATCTATACGCCGCGTATCGCTTCCGGAAACGTCGTAAAGTCACTGCGTCGCGCCCGAAAAAGATTGTGAATTGCCGATTCCCGCTCATTAACATATTTTTTGAGCGTAAATCGGCGGGAACGGCCCCGGCGCCATTTTTAAGTTGAAGTAACGATGCGATGGCGAAATTCAATTACGCCGATCGCATCGGAACTCCAACCCGGCGTTTCTTGTTTTCTGGTTATAGAAAACAGAAACGCCGGCTTAAAGTGACAGTTAGGCTGGCGGATCACTGGATCCGCCAGCCTAACTCTTCATGAATCTGGCCCATAGACGCACATGTGTTTGAGCTTTGGTTTGAGGTGCACACCCTAATGCATTAGGCTGCGCACGCCTATGGTTGTGGTTGATTTTTGGCTGCATGGCTTGCATACATGACTTTAAACTGTCCAAAAGTATTAGGATTTTCTGTTACACCACAGCCTAATGTCTGCAAAATCCTCAGCACACCACTCATGCGTAGACTGTATATTAGTTGACTGTTACTATTGCTTACTGAAAAAGGTCCCTCTATATGAGATAAACTAAGGAGGTGCCCTGAGTATAACAAGACTGGGAGTCCAGTGTCTAAGCTGTGTGAGGATGCTACCACCAAATCTAATAAAGGAGAGGCAGTTTAGTGCCCCTACTTCTCTTTGGTACACAAGGAGCTTTGTGAGATAATAAAAATCTATGTTGCATTATTGTTCTTGCTCTAACGTTCACAGGGCATGTAACCTGTGTGTATTGGCTCTGATACTAGCCAGTGCCTCACCAGCCACTCACCTCACCGCACGCCCCTCATATCTTTATACCAGTGGTGCCCAACCTTTTGAAGACTGGTCGTGGGCCACAATGAGTGGAGAGGTGAATGGAGGGTCCAAATGGTCGGACTGTCGGACTGACCATGTGAAAGGGCCCCAAGGCTGCTTTCACACTGATGCGCTGCGGTTTACCCGGGTGCAACGCAGTGTACCTTTGGCTTTCTTGCACTTTGCAATAGACTTATATTATATTCTATCACAAAGCAGGAGGTCGCCGGCAACATCAGAGGACTCCGTGGGGCCCTGCTTTATACAGTAAATGTATAAAGCAAAGAAATATGAAGGCCAACCTTGAATCTAATAATTATTTTACCCCAAATTGTCTCCCAAATTATATATTTTTTTCATAGTTGACAAAAATGACAGTTCTCCCACTTTTACATGTATGGAATATAGAAGAATAAAAAAGTACAGTTATCGATGTTTTCTTTAGGTACACAGCTGCTTGTCATCATATAGTAATCTATCTGATGAATTACGCACTTAACTATTACTTTTTTTCATCATTTGCTTTTCGTGTAAAATAACATAGATCATAGATAACTAAAAGGCACACTCTGCAAATCAGTTTACCAGATCCAGACTGAAAAAAGTAAAAAAAATGTAATTTATACTGTAATACGTTACATTGCATTCTAATACATTATGTTTTATTACTTTACAGCAGGGATGGACTGGCCATTGGGACTACAGGGAGTTTCCCGGTGGGCCGATGGCTCAGTGGGCTGGCTTCAGTGACAGCGGACTGCCGCCCCCCTCTGCTCCTCTGTCTCTCCCTCCCCGCAGCGCTCACCTGGGGGGAACAAAAAAGCAGGGGGAGGACCAAAGAAGCAGGGGGAGGACCAGAGGAGCAGAGGGAGGACCAGAGGAGCAGGGGGACGACAGAGGAGCATGGGGGGGAGGGGACAGACAGCTGACTCAATAGCTATGGCCTGGGAGTTTCTCACTTCTGTTGAGTCAATCTTTTCCCATAAGGGTGGCACCGAACTATTTCTTTGGGTGAAATAATGTCTAGATTCCCCACTGGTACTGCCTATAAGAGTAGCAGTACCAGCCGTTCTACTTTAATAAAGTAGAACGGCTAGTTGCTAGTGAAGGGGGAGAGGGGGCTTGGTAGCCGGGGGGGTGCGGGAGTTGTCTGGAAACCATGGGAAAGACCTGTTAAAGTGGGCCAGTCTGGATGAAGTCCAGGGCCACATTTCTGTCCCAGTCCAGCCCTGCTTTACAGGATGTTATGTATTCAGCTGTCCACAGCTACATATACAGAAAATATACATGTAAGGATATAAGGATCTGTTTTATATATATATATATATATATATATATATATATATATATATATATAGGTTTATATTTTTGTTAATCAAATTCTGAGATTCAGACAACCTACCACATCACATATCCCTCTCTTGCAGGGTAGGTGACCTGTTGCAGTTCACTAACACTTAAGCCCTGTACACGCGATCGGTTTGTCTGATGAAAATGGACCGATGGACCGTTTGTTTTTCATCTGTGAAAAAAAATAGAACACGTTTTAAAATTTTCCTATGGATAAGAAAACAATAGAAAAAAACGAACGTCTGTGAAGAAGTCCATCGGTCAAGAATCCATGCATGCTCAGAATCAAGTCGACGCATGCTCGGAAGCATTGAACTTCATTTTTCTCAGCACGTTGTAGTGTTTTACGTCACCGCGTTGGACACGGTGTATTTTTGACCGATGGTGTGTAGGCAAGACTGATGAAAGTCAGCTTCATCGGATATCCGATGAAAAAATCCATTGAATTAGATTCCATCAGATATCCGATCGTGTGTACAGGGCTTTAGGCCTCATGCACATGGATGTTTAAATGCTCTTGAGTTTTGTAGCAAACCATTTCTGGCACTTTCCCAAGCCCAGTGAGCCACAGTGCTACATATAACTGCTCATACACATACTGTAAATATACATGTTGCTGGCTGTTTATAAATGCTAATGGCTTCTGCATTGGCCTTTACACTACAAGAATCAAGAGCGTGTAAATATCCATGTGCTTGAGGCCTTATAAGTCTCATATGCTCCCCTACCCTTTTGACTGGACAGGAAAAGGAGGAGCAGTGGACCAATTAGCTCCTTGCACTGCAGCACAACTAACTGGTTCCTTGTGGTGCTTCTCCTTCCCACTTGTTGGGCACTTCTGTATATATAGGGAGCTGATACCAGGTCAAATTGAGGAACTTACACTGCTTGCAATAAAAATAACTCTAATGTTGATGCAGCACTTTTCTTGCTTTTATCTTGCCCTTGAGGCACTATTTCATTCACTGACACCAATAATGTAGGACAATTCCTCCCAATGACTCCAACTACAGGTCAAAGTTCCTCCCAATGACCCCAACTACAGGGCAATGTTCCTCCCAATGACACCAACGGTGGGGCACAGGCTGTGTCCCGCAGAGAGAGGCGGCCGGCCATGCTGCACTCTGGATCCTGGATGATCTTCTCATCGCTGGACCGCAGAGGAGATTACCTGTCGATGGATACAGACAACGTTGGAGCAGGGAGCCGGGACTGAGTGTATTACCACCGCTGGATTTTTTTTATTTATTTTTTATTAATAAAGGACTTTTTTCTACGGTGTGTGTTTTTTTACAACTATTTACACTTCCTTCATGAAATGGTAGGGGTACAATTCACATAGGGGGGGGCAGGAACTGGGGATGCCCTTTTTTAAAGGGGTCTTCCAGATTCTGATAAGCCCCCTGCCCGCAGACCCCCACAACCACCGGCCAGGGTTGTGGGGGTGAGGCCTTTGTCCCCATCAACATGGGAACATCCTCCCCATGTTGAGGGCATGTGGCCTGGTACTGTTCAGGAGGGGGGCCGCACTCTGTCCCCCCTCTTTTCTGGGGCCGGCCAGGTTAACGTGCTCGGATAAGGGGTCTGGTGTGGATTTTTGGGGGAACTCCACACCATTTAAAAAAAAAATTGGGGTGGAGTTCCCCTTAAAATCCACACCAGACCTAAAGGGTCTGGAATGGATATTTGGGGGGAACCCCACGTCATTTTTTTCTAATTGACAGCGGGGTTCCCCTTAATATTCATACCAGACCTGAAGGGCTTGGTAATTGAATTTGGGGGGACTCTCAACATTTTTTTTTAAATGTATGAATGAATTCTCTCTGAATTGCCGGGAGCCTACAATTCATTATAGCTGCGAGTCCGGTTTTAAATTACTTTTTTTCTTTCAGAAATGACACTTTGTGCAGGGACAGTTCTATGTATGGGAAACATGTGATATTTCACATGCTAACTATACACCCCCCCCCAGGTACGAATTTTAAAGGAATATTTCACTTTTATTGTTTCACTTCTAGCAGTAATAAATTCGCTGCTAGCGAAAAAACTTCAGTTTTTAAAACTTTTTTTTGCATTGATACATGTCCCCTGTGGCAGGACCCAGGTCTCCAAACACTTTTTAGGACAATAACTTACATATTAGCTTTTAAAATGAGCACTTTAGATTTCAAATGTTCGAGTCCCATAGACTTTACCGGGGTTCTGAAGTTCACACGAACATTTGGTGTGTTCGCAAGTTCTGGTGCGAACCGAACAGAGGGGTGTTCGGCTCATCCCTATTGGCAGCTAAGGAACCTAGACTGACAGAAAAAGTGGGCTACCATCCTTCACCTTCTCCTGATAATGCTAGCTGGCTGGTTGGCTTTGACTTTCAGATTTTGTTTACTGAGCAATAAAAATAATACTGAACAATACACTAGCTAAACTAAAAACCCCAAAAGCTATTTAATCAACACAACAGCCAGTCAACAAACATTTTTGACAAGAGAAGTCAATGGCTACCCATGTTCCTAGGAAGGATATCACATGGTTGGTGATTGTTGCTGGTTACAACTTGGTGTGTCAGAATGACTAAATGCATTGACTCTCTAAAGAGTATGAAAGTTCTACCTTGTTACTACTTCATCGCTGGCAAGCAAGCTTCTGCAACTTTTCATCCAAAAAGGAAGGAGATTCCATAGAATTAGGTGAATTCTCTCTTCAGTGATCCTCTTAGCCAGCAGAGATGGGCTCATCAGCATAACATGCCCCTAATGCCGCGTACACACGATCAGGCTTTTGCCCAGCCAAATCACATAGGAATTCCATCGGAAAAATATAGAACATGTTCTATATCTAAAGTCTGATGGAATTCATCACAATTTCAGATGAAAAAACTCAGAAGGGGCTACACGCGATCAGAAAATCCGATGGAAAAAGTCCATCTTGACTCTTTTTCCATCAGAAATTCCAATCGTGTGTACAGGGGCATAGGGCAGCGTCTCTCTATCCTGCACTTTTCTGATAGTACTGCCAACATATTTGCCACTGTCTCTTTCAACATCTGTACTTGAAATATATAGGAACAGGTGGTTTAGAAAGCTTTTAAGCAAAAACATTAAAAAAAAAACAGGTATGCCATTAAATGAGATAGCGACCATCTTGATTAATAGTATACAGTATGCTAGAATGGTATGAGGAACATTTTATAATCAGGCTAAGAAAGTGTTGAAATGCTGCAGTACTATTCTACTGAAGTAATGAAAGATGACAAGTATCATCCCTTTGATGAACTGACACAGTCTATGATAAGAAACTGAATCTCTTGTGGATCAAAGGAAAACTGTTAGAGGAGAATCATCTTAGTGGAAAAAGATTTTAAACATAGATAATACTTTCCAGGTATGCAGAATTACGATCACTGCCAACAGGTTCACTTGTTTTATAAGAAGTACTGTATATTGTACACGTGTTGCAGCATTATCACTAAGTGGATAGCCACTGTCTATATATGACAACCGACTGTTCAGAGGCTGCATGCATTCATCATGCCCCCATGCCGTTGTGGCTTCCTGTCCTTCTTAGGTTAGCAGTAGTGTATTTAGGTTTTGTGCTGCCCTAGGCCTGCCTCACGCATCCCCCAATTTACATATGACCCACCCCTTCCTGTAAAGGCCACATCCCCTTGCTGTTTAAGACCCGTCCTCAAATTTTTAAGTGGAGACACTAGTTCTGTGGGCTGGGGGGGGGGGCGGGTGGGTGCAAGGGATTCCCTTAATTTGCACAGATTTCCTCTCACTTCCTGTTTGGCTATGGGGCAGGAAGTGAAGGAAAATCGCTGCAATGGGACAGGGAGGGTAAAAAATAAACTGACAGGGGCTATAACCCTCCCTTACTAATCTAAAATGAAAAAAAAGTGTTGCCTATAGTTCTACTTTAAGCACAAATTTCTGATAATTTTATGGATATAACCATGCCAATGGTGCAGCAGAAACATATATCACAGTGAGGAAGGTTTGTGGTCCAGGATGATAGGACAGTCAAAATAAGAAGGGCAGTGTGGCCGCTTTATGAGGGTGCTAGACTAATTTGCCTAACAGTGTAGTGCAAGCCGGCGGGGACTCTTTTCATGCTGCCCCCCTGCAAAGTGCTGCCCTAGGCCAGGATACAGCATTGTAGGTTAGTCCTTAGAACATTCCTTCAGGATGTTATTCAGTACCCTTTATGCCCAATAAAGTGCATCTGTTAAAGTCTAAGGCCCAGATTCACAGACCAATTACGCGTGCGCAACTGCTGTTGCGCGTGCGTAAGTCTAAATGTGCGCGTGCGTATAGTTGGACGCGATTCACAAAACAATATACGCCAGAAATCTACGTTTTTTGGTCCGGCGTAATTGAGTTAGACATTCGCTTCCCTTCGCGCAAAACTGCGCTAGACACACCATTGATTTGCTAGTCAAATATGCTAATGAGGGAGTTACGGGGATCCACAAAAAAACGCAGTTGCTGCGCAGGCTACGCGATGTGCGCAACTGCAAAATGTCCTGTCTAAAGTTAGAGCACATAAAAGCTGATCTAACTTTTGAAAAAAAGTCTAATTGTCAGATAAAGCAACACCGTTACTGAGGAGCAGACCACACACACGTGTTGCACTACAATTTGACTGCCAACATGCTAGGGGCATCGTCGCTCATAGCTGCACTAGTGAATATAGATGACCAAAGAAGGAGGAGGGCACGGAGGATGGCACGGGAGAGGGTATACCGCACCCGCATACACCTGTTTGGCATGAATGATTCAGAGGTCTTTCGCATCTTCAGATTCCCCCCTCATGCCATCCTGGAATTAACCACAACCTTGCAGGAGGACATCACCAGCCCAACACAACGCTCACATGCAGTGCAGCCACTGGTGAAGGTCCTGGCAACACTCCATGTCCTTGCCAGTGGCTCTTTTCAGCGTACAAGTGGAGTGGTGGCTGGGATGTCACAATCCTCCATGAGCAGATGTGTGCACCAGGTTGTCCCTGCAATCCTCACACGCTTGGCCAACCAAATCATCAAACCCACCACTGAGGAGCTTCGAATCAAGGCAATGGCAGATTTCTACCGAATTGCCAGATTCCCACGCACCATCGGGGCCATAGATTGCACACATGTGGAACTCCAGCCCCCCCATGAGACCGAGCACATGTACCGCAATCGGAAGAATTGGCACTCCATCAACGTACAGGTGATAGTTGATGCCCAAGGCCTCATATGGCACGTCCGTGCCAAACACCCAGGGTCCAGCCATGACAGCTACATCTACAATCAAAGCCACATCCGAACAGAATTCGAACAGAACGTGTATGGGAACACCTGGCTGGTTGGTGAGTGACATGGGAGTCAGGCATGACTATCCCCTCCCGTGATGCACAACAGAAGTGGCACATGCATGACTAACATTCTCCTGTCTTTTCCTTTACAGGTGACTCTGCATATGCACTGGGACCCCATCTCATGACTCCTATCCGGAACCCCCAAACCCCAGGAGAGGAACGATACAATGAAGCACACATCAAAACCCGTGCAGTGGTGGAGCGCACCTTTGGCCTCCTGAAGTCACGTTTCCGATGCCTGGATAAGTCTGGGGGTACACTGTTGTATTCCCCAAACTTCGTGTGCCATATCATCGCTGCATGTTGCATGCTACACAATCTCGCAGTGAGGAAGGGCCTGCAGGTTGAGCTACGTGATGATCTGACCCCCCAACCAGAAAATCAACCCCTAACCGAGGATACCCCGTCTTCTGAGGGAAGAGCAGTCAGGAGGCAGCTCATATTGGGCATCTTTGCACGTTAAACACACACATTAATCATGGCACAATGAGAATGCATGCATGCACACCACTATGGTCCCTAGCACACACACCCCACATCCTCATCAAATTGGATTGGCACCAGTCCACCATGCAAGACTGGTGAGCAGTAACGCCACGTCAAGGCTCCAATTATGTCACTGTACATTCATACACCATTCACACGGACCTGGGAATCACTTCTCCCTGGTCCTGGGGAACCCTTCTCCACCAAAATTGAGGGTGACACCCCTTTTCCAGCAGGAATGTCACCCCCACATTCAAACATCATTCACAACCCAAAATATGCCAAAAAAGTCAAACAAACAAAAATGCATAGAAACAAAAAATGCATAGTAAAAAAAAATTGCTTAGAAAAAACAAAAAAAAGCAGAGAACAAAAATAAAAAAGCTTTCAAAACAAACAAAAGGGGGAAAAAAAAATTATTGCCCTCTGCCTGAGCCACGCCTGGGGCGCCCCCGGCCACGGCCCCGGACCCTCAGGGGAGACGCATGGGGGAGGGGAAAAGCCGGGGAAGGAGGAGCAGCCCCTGAGATCTGCCCACCTGGCGGCCTGCCCTCCAAGGCCACGGCTATTCTGTCCAGGGCAGCACCAAGTGTTGCCGTGTTGCCCTGGATAGCCTGGGTAAGGGCCCTCACATCCTGCCCAACGCCTGCTGCTGTAGTTTGCAGGTCATTTAGGCAGGTTGTGGAGGCCCGGGAGTGGGAGTCCAGGTTACCCAGGCTATCATTAATGGAGGACAGGCTCTGATCCACCCGCCCCATAGTCTGGCAGAGCTGTCTCAGAAGGCGGGTCTGGGTGGCCAGGTTCCTTCTCAGACAGGCGGGCATGAGATTGGGCGCCCCCCTGGTGCTTTGGGATGACCTCCTGGCTCCAGCTGATGGTTGTGGCCGGGGAGAAGGGGAGGCCCTTGTGAGGGGAGCCATGTTGGGGGAGGAGGGGGGGGGGCTGACCCTTAGGGAGGGCAGGCTTCTTGCAGCCAGAGGGGAAGAGTCCGCAGAAACCAAAGGGCCAGTGCCTTCCATGGACTCCTCCTCCTCATGATTCTGCTCCTCCTCATGATCGTCCTCCGCATGATCCTCCCCCTCCTCTTGTTCCTCCTCTGCGGACTCTGGCCTTGTTGGGGGGGCCTCATTAGGCTGCTGTCCTGGGGTTGGAGCGGTCAGTCCAGATGGCCCTGCACCCTCCTGCACAGCTGTGGATGACACAAAACATTCACAGGTTGGAGGATCCACACACTTGCCACATATTCCCTTTCACCCCCTCCCCCACACATGCTACACACCTGAGAGAAATAAAAACCTTACCTGGCACCGCGGGGACCGGACTTGTGTCAAAGCCTGGCAGGCCCTCCACTTCATGCCGGTGAAAGGTCAGGGCCACCACACGCTCCGTCTCTGAAAATCTAACCCGGCATGGTGGGCCCCCTCCTGTGCCCCTGGCATGGGCATTTATTGCGGCCAGTTTTTTTTTCACCTCACGCCGGAGGTCATTTATTTTCTTTTCTATCCCAGAGCGGGTCCGTGTCTCCCCCTCCCCCGATGAATTGACCTGCTCTGTGATCATATCCAAGATCTCCCTCCTCCTGGCCGGGGTGGTGGTGGCACTCTGCGGGCCGTGGAGAAAACGCCCATAGTCGGTAATGGCCCGGGCAAGAATTCTTTTTTCCCCCACAGTAAAATTGAGCTTTCTTTTTCTCTCAGTCATACTTCCAAACAAACTCACTAGCAGTCACCAAAAATCTGTCACAAATACAAGCACAACCAATCAGACAAGAACACACACAAAGAGAAAAAGAACAGCCAAAAATCACACTAGCACTCAGCAAGAAACACACACAAAAAAATCAGATGAAAAAATAAAGCAAGAAAACAAACGCTCAGAAATATATCAATCAAACAAACAGTCTCAAACACTTATCAAAATACACTTTCACAAAACTACCAACAAGCACAAGATCACACAGAACACTAATCTGACAACTACAAAACACACTCTAACGAACAACAGAGCAAAAGCACTTGATTCAATGGGAAGGGACACAAAGGGATGTACTTTTGCAATGGAAGGGCGTTTGTGTGTGTCTATTTATGCTGTCTGCGTAGTTCACAACGTTGCCCTAGTCCATTTCCAATTTCAATGATTGCGCCGCTCCCGAGTTGTGAGCATGCGCACAACGGAGCTGACATGGTTTCCTTCACGCGCGCATGCGCGAGTCGGCCGGCCCTTCATTTGCATGGGGTCACGGCTCATTTCAATGTAACACGCCCACGTCCCTCCCAATTTGTATTACTCCTCCTTACGCCTCCGGAAAAAACCTTACGTTTGCGCAAGCTCTTGCGTAAAAGCTACGTGAATCGCCGGATTACGCGGCTAGATTGCGCAAGTCTAACGGAAAAGTGGTGCGCTACGCCGGAATGATAATGCGCCGATCTACGTGAATCTGCCCCTAAATGTCTCTTGTTTCTTGAGTCTTTGGTGGAAAGCCAATAGACCTGCAAATCAATCTAAAAAAGAAAAGGAAACAAAGGCCCAGATTCACAGAGCAATTACGCCTGTCTAACTGGTGTTAGACAGGAGTAATTTCAAATTTCGCGCGCCGTATCACTAGTTTGAATCCTCAAACCATGATACGGCGGCTTCGGGCTTCGACCTGAGAGGCTTACGTCTTCGTAAGCCTTCGGATCTACGCTGCGATATTTTTGCGGCCGCTGGGAGGAGTTTGCGTCGTTTTCATGCGTCGGGGTATGCAAATTAGTTTTTACGGCGATCCACGAAGGTACGAGTGTCCCTCGCAATCGCCTACGTCATTTTTTGGCTGCGTAATGTTAGAGGAGCTTTTTGCTGGTCTAACAGTGCGTAACCCATGTAAAGTATGGCCGTCGTTCCCGCGTCGATTTGAAAATATTTTTTTTTTTTTAACGTAACTCGTTCGGGAATAGGAATGTACGTAAACGACGCTACTACGACGTGACGACGTGTTTTCGCGCAATGCACGGCGGGAAATTTGCGAACGGAGCATGCGCAGTTCGATCGCCGCGGGAACGCGCCTATTTTAAATGCTTCACGCCCCCTACTCGCGCAGATGGATTGCGACGGGAGAAATACACTACGCCGCCGTCGTTTACTGGACAAAATCTACCTGGATTCCACGTAGAGCCAGGTAAAAAACGGCGGCGTAGTGTATTTCTGATACTCTACGAGAATCTAATTCTCTGTGAATCTGCCCCAAAGTATATAGTGTAGTATGTGCAACTCCAAACAGAATACTCAACTTAAATGAGCTCACATTTAGATAGTGTGTTACAACACCCATATGGCTCTATTCCAGGGATCCTCAAACTACGGCCCTCCAGCTGTTGCGGAACTACAAGTCCCATGAGGCATTATAAAACTCTGACATTCACAGACATGACTAGGGCATGATGGGAATTGTAGTTCCTGAACAGCTGGAGGGCCGTAGTTTGAGGACCCATGCTCTATTTATATGTTATTTTGTATATACTCTTACCCTCCAGCTATAAAAGTGAGCCTTCTTTACACAACTGCTGATTCTTATTTTATGATCCTCACTGACCTCTGTGCCTTATATCCTTCTTAAGCACTTTAGCCCCGGAAGGATTTACCCCCTTAATGACCAGAGCATTCTTTGCGATACAGCACTGCGTTGCTTCAACTGACAACTGCGTGATCGTGCGATGTTGTACCCAAACAAAATTGCCGTCCTTTTTTCCCACAAATAGAGCTTCCCTTTGGTGGTATTTTACCACCTCTGTTTTATTTTTTTGCTGTATGAACAAAAAAAAGTGCAGCAATTTTGAAAAAAATATATTTTCTTTTACTGTCTGCTATAATACATATCCCAAAAATATATATATAAAAAATTATTTTTTAACAGTTTAGGCCATTGTATATTCTTCTACATATTTTTGGTAAAAAAAATCGCAATAGATGTATATTGATTGGTTCACGCAAAAGTTATCGCATCTACAAACTACGGGATCAATTTAGGGACTTTTATTTATTTTTTATTGTTTTTACTTGTAATGGCGGCGACCTGTGATTTTTAGCAGGACTACGACATTATGGTGGACAAATCTGACCCCAAATTACACTTTCTGGGGACCAGTGACATTATTACATTGATCAGTGTGTTTTTATAGCAAAATTACACTGGTAGGGAAGGGGTTAACATTAGGGGTTGATCAAGGGGTTAAGTGTGATCCCTCAGCGTGTTGTAACGGTAGGGGGAATGGGCTTAACAACTTAAGACCCGGACCAAAATGCATGTAAAGGACCAGGCCCTTTTTTGCAACTTGGCACTGCGTCACTTTAACTGACAACTGCACGGTCGTGCGATGTGGCTCCCAAACAAAATTGGCGTTCTTTTTTCCCACAAATAGAGCTTTCTTTTGGTGGTATTTGATAACCTCTGTGTTTTTTATTTTTTGCACTATAAACAAAAATAGAGCGACAATTTTTTTTACTTTTTGCTATAATAAATATCCCCCAAAAACATATAAAAAAACTTATTTTTTCTCAGTTTAGGCCGATACGTATTTTTCTTCATATTTTTGGTAAAAAAAATCGCAATAAGCGTTTATCGGTTGGTTTGCGCAAAATTTATAGCGTTTAAAAAATAGGGGATAGTTTTATTGCATTTTTATTAATTGTTTTTTTTTTACTACTAATGGCGGCGATCAGCAATTTTTTTTGTGACTGCGACATTATGGCGGACACTTCAGACAATTTTGACACATTTTTGGGACCATTTAAAATGCATTGTTTATTGTGAAAATGGTAATTGCAGTTTGGGAGTTAACCACAAGGGGGCGCTGAAGGGGTAATGTATGACCTCATATGGGTTTACAACTGTAGGGAGGTGTGGCTGTAGGTGTGATGTCATCGATTGGGTTTCCCTATAAAGGAGATCATACAAACGATGACGGCGCCACCGTGAAGAACGGGGAAGGCTCACCCCGTTCTTCAGCTCCAGGGGCCGATCGTGGGACTCCAGCGGCGATCGGGTCCGCGGGTCCCGCGCTCGCGGAGCTTCGGACCGGGTCGCGGGCGCGTGCCCACGACCCACGGCTGGGCATTAACCAATCACGTACCAGTACGTGATTGTGCCCAGCCGCGCCATTCTGCCGACGTATATCGGCGTTAGGCGGTCCTTAAGTGGTTAATGAAACATGACAGAGATCACTGCTCCTGATTACTGGGTGCAGTAGATCCCTGTTATGTCGCTAGGCAGCCCAGGGAAATGCCTTGTTTACCGTTCTGCCTCTCCTCGCCCTGATCGTGGGCCGCCAGTGGACATCGAGTCTGCGGGACCTGCGGGCACGCTCCCATGGTGTGCCGGTGGGTGTGAGTGTGCGCCGTCGGCGGCTTGTGGTGTCGCGTGCACGCCCACTATCCTACTTTTATGGACTGACGTACAGATACGTCATTTTGTGTCCCGGAGAGCCATTCTGCCGACGTATATCGGCTTGAGCCAGTTGGCAAGTGGTTAAAGGGAATCATCCTCACTCACTCCCAAGTGGATGTTAAAGTTCCCCAAAAATAAAATGTTAAACGGCAAAAAAAAAAAAAAAATTCCCACCAAAAAATGCAGGAGATACAGATGGGACTACATAATTTAGCGCAGTATGAGTCCTTATTGATTTTTGGAATCAGTATAATTAGTGCTTTTTGCATGATTTGAGGCAGGGTGGAAGGTAAAGAACTTGCTGCTGTGTAGAGATTGAGGAGTTCGGGGGCTATAGAATAAAGGTACACTGTGTAAAGCTCTACAGGCAGGTGTCAGCACCCAGTGCTTTCGTTTCTGGCAAAGAGGGCAACTATTGTATGAATTTTTATTTCCATAATGGGTGCTTCTATGGACCTGGGTTGCATTCAATTGGGGTAAGGAATGTCACCTAGGGTTCAAGTAGTTTAACGCCCTAAAGAATTTAACAAAACAATAGGACATCTCTGGAGGATCAGATATAGTTAAAATGTCACGTGAATGGGGAGAAATAACCATGGGTGGTCTGTGTGCATAATTAGCTTAGAGGTTTGCCATACTGTTACCCATGCTCATATACAGTATCTCACAAAAGTGAATACAACCCTCACATTTTTGTAAATATTTTATTATATCTTTTCATTTGACAACACTGAAGAAATTACACTTTGCTACAATGTAAAGTAGTGAGTGTACAGCTTGTATAACAGTGTACATTTGCTGTCCCCTCAAAATAACTCAACACACAGCCATTAATGTCTAAACCGCTGGCAACAAAAGTGAGTACACCCCTAAGTGAAAATGTCCAAATTGGGTCCAATTAGCCATTTTCCCTCCCCGTGTCATGTGACTCTGTTACAAGGTCTCAGGTGTGAATGGGGAGCAGGTGTGTTATATTTGGTGTTATCGCTCTCACTCTCTCATACTGGTCACTGGAAGTTCAACATGGCACCTCATGACAAAGAACTCTCTGAGGATCTGAAATAAATAATCGTTGTTCTACATAAAGATGGTCTAGGCTATAAGAAGATTGCCAAGACCCTGAAACTGAGCTGTAGCATGGTGGCCAAGACCATACAGGACAGGTTCCACTCAGAACAGGCCTCGCACATGCTCGACCAAAGAAGCTGAGTGCACATGCTCAGGTTCATATCCAGAGGTTATTTTTGGGAAATAGACGTATGAGTGCTGCCAGCATTGCTGCAGAGGTTAAAGGGGTGGGGTCAGCCTGCTCAGTGTCACACACTGCATCAAATTGGTCTGCATGGCTGTCACCCTGGAAAGGACGCCTCTTCTAAAGATGATGCACAAGGAAGCATGCAAACAGTTTGCTGAAGACAAGCAGATTAAGGACATGGATTACTGGATGACAGACTGTGGTCTGATGAGACCAAGATAAACTTATTTGCTTCACATGGTGTCAAGCATGTGTGGCAGCAACCAGGTGAGGAGTACAAAGACAAGTATGTCTTGCCTACATTCAGACATGGTGGTGGGAGTGTCATGGTCTGGGGCTGCATGAGTGCTGCCGGCAATGGAGAGCTACAGTTCATTGAGGGAACCATGAATGCCAACATGTACTGTGACATACTGAATCAGAACATGATCCCCTCCTTTCAGAGACTGGGCTGCAGGGCAGTATTCCAGCATGATAACGACCCCAAACCCACCTCCAAGATGACCATTGCCTTGCTAAAGAAGCTGAGGGTAAAGGTGATGGACTGGCCAAGCATGTCACCAGACCTAAACCCTATTGTCCATCTGTGGGGCATCTTCAAACAGAAGGTAGAGGAGCACAAGGTCTCTAACATCCACCAGCTTTGTGATGTCCTCATGGAGGAGTGAAGGAGGACTTCAGTGGAAACCTGTGAAGCTCTGGTGAACTTCATGCCCAAGAGGGTTAAGGCAGTGCTGGAAAATAATGGTGGCCACAAAATATGGACACTTTGAGCCCAATTTGGACATTTAAGGAGTGTACTCACTTTTGTTGACAGCGGTTTAGACATTAATGGCTGCGTGTTGAGTTATTTTGGGGAGACAGCAAACTTACACTGTTATCTGCTTGCCGACCTGCCGCCGCCATTTTACTGCGGCAGATCAGCTCTCCTGGGCGAGAGCCCATAGCTCTACTTCGGGTCTTTTAGCGGCCACTAGGGGGCACGTGCGTCGCCGGCGACCCGCGCACGTGCCCCCGCTCGCCCCACGAGTCCCGCGCGTGTGCCCGGTGGGCACGATCGCCGCCGGGCACCCGCGATTGCTCGGTACAGAGCGAGGACCGGGAGCTGTGTGTGTAAACACAAAGCTCCCGGTCCTGTCAGGGAGAGAATTGCTGATCTTCCGTTCATACAATGTATGAACGGAAGATCAGTGATTTTCCCTAGTGAGGCCACCCCCCCATATAGTTAGAACACACCCAGGAACACACTTAACCCCTTCCCCGCCCCCTAGTGTTAACCCCTATACTGCCAATGGCATTTTTATAGTAATCCAATGCATTTTTATACCACTGATCTCTATAAAAATGCCAATGGTCCCAAAATTGTGTCAAAAGTGTCTGCAGTACTGAAAAAAACGCTGATCGCCGCCATTACTAGTAAAAAAAAATATTAATAAAAATGCCATAAAACTACCCCCTATTTTGTAAACGCTATAACTTTTGCACAGACCAATCAATAAACGCTAATTGCGATTTTTTTTTACGAAAAATATGTAGAAGAATACGGATTGGCCTAAACTGAGGAAAAACAATGTTTTTTTATATATTTTTTGGGGATATTTATTATAGCAAAATGTAAAAAATAGTGCTCTGGTCATTGGGCAGCAATATGGTCCGGGGGTTAAGTGGTTATACAAGCTACTACTTTGCTACTTTACATTGTAGCAAAGTGTCATTTCTTCAGTGTTGTCACATGAAAAGATATAATAAAATATTTACAAAAATCTGAGGGGTGTACTCACTTTTGTGAGATATTGGGGGTTATTTGCGAAAGGCAAATCCACTTTGCACTACAAGTGCAAAGTGTAAATTAAATCATGCACTGAAAGTGTACTTAAAAATGTCCAGTCGCTGTAAACCTGAGGGGTAGATCTGAAATGAGGGGAAGCGCTGCTGATTTTATTATCCAATCATGTTCAAGCTAAACTGCTGTTTTTTATTTTCCTTTCATGTCCCCCTCGGATCTACAGCGACTGGACATTTTTAAGTGCAGTTTCAGTGCATGATTTCATTTACACTTTGCACTTGTAGTTTTCACTTGTAGTGCAAAGTCCATTTGTCTTTAGTAAAAAAAAAACATTGTGTGTGTGTACAGTGGGGATCGAAAGTTTGGACAACCCAGGTAAAAATTTGTATTAATGTGCATAACGAAGCCATGGGAAGATGGACAAACCTCCAAAAGGCATCAAATTACAGATTAGACATTCTTATAATATGTAAAAAAAAAAAAAAAAAAAAAGTTAGATTGTATTTCCATTATTTAGACTTTTAACATGACAGAAAACAAAAAAATGGCATCTGCAAAAGTTTGGGCACCTTGCAGAGTTAATATCTTGTACTGCCCCCTTTGGCAAGTATCACAGCTTGTAAACGCTTTTTGTAGCCAGCCAAGAGTCTTTCAATTCTTGTTGGTATCTTTGCCCATTCTTCCTTACAAAAGTCTTCCAGTTCTTTGAGATTTCTGGGCTGTCTATCACGCACTGCTCTATCTAAGGTCTATCCATAGATTTTTAATTATGTTGAGGTCAGGAGATTGTGAAGGCCATGGCAAAACCTTCAGTTTACACCTCTTGATGTAATCCCCCATGGATCATTATCCATTTGTAGAAGCCACCCTCTTTTTAACTTCAGCTTTTTCACAGATGGCATCAAGTTACCATCCAAAATGTTCTGAAATGTTATTGAATCCATTTTCCTTCTACTCGTGAAATGTTCCCTGTGCCACTGGCTGCAATACAACCCCAAAGCTCGATTGATCCACCCCCATGCTTAACAGTTGGACAGAGGTTCTTTTCATTCAATTTTGTGCCCTTTCTTCTCCAAACGTACCTTTGCTCATTCCGGCCAAAAAGTTCTATTTTAACCTCATCGGTCCACAGAACTTGTTTCCAAAATGCATCAGGCTTGTCTTTATGTTCATTTGCAAAGTTGAAACGATGATTTTTGTGGTGAGGACGTAGAAGGTTTTTTTTTCTTCTGAAGACTCTTCCATGAAGACCATATTTATACAAGTATCTCTTTATAGTGGAATAGTGTACCACAACTCCAGTGTCTGCCAGATCTTTCTGGAGGGATCGTGCAGTAAAACGTAGGTTTTGAATTGCTTTTCTCACAATCCTGCAAGCTGTTCTGTCTGATATTTTTCTTGGTCTTCCAGATCTTGCTTTTACTTCCACTTCTCCATCTTTGTGAGCGTCAACTATTTTCAGTTTTAGTTTTTTAGACAACTGCTTAGAAGAACCCATGGTGCTTATTGTTTGGGCAAGGTCAGATGAGTCTGGGCGTTACCTTTGAGATTGACATCACCTGGTCCTCCCAGACGATGATTGAGAACAATCCATTTTTTTTTTCACATCAGACTTGACCGGAAGGTTTCGAGGCTTAAAAAGAGTTCATTTTCTTCCGCCCTGCTTCTCTTTATATTCCTTCTTCGGTTTCGCATCACTTGTGACTTATGTTTTTTTTATTTTTTATTATTATTATCTTTTCGTTATTCTTTCTTTCCCACTGTCTCTCGTTTTTTTTTTTTTTTTTAATTTATATAGTTTTCGTGGGGAAGGGATACAAGGTTACAGGTTACAGATTACACATTGAGAGGGGTCACTTTACTATTATTAAACCTTACTCATACAATAACCATTTCTCGTTACTCCCCTCTCAATCTCCCTAACTTCCCCTTTTTTTTTTTTTTTCTTTGGATTAGTTTCTTCCCCCCGGCCCTTTTTTTTTTACCCCCTCTGCCCCCCCCCCCTGTTGTTCCCACCCCCCTCCCTGCTTCTCGATTGTTTACCTTTTCGGGTCAGGCCGCCTAATTATTATTTTTTTTTTATAAAGTTTACTTGTCCGTCTCTAATATTACCCTGACAAAACTTTCTGTTGTTTTAAAGGATCTCCAATGGTCCCAGATCTTTCCTCCCCTTCCTCCCTCTTCTTCCCCCAAGTCTACCCTTCTCAAATATTCCAGAGAACAATCCATGACACTGGCCGGTCTCAGCTTTGCAAAAGGGGGCAATGCATGCTATAAATTCTGCAGGGTGCCCAAACTTTTGCAGGCGCCATTTTTTTTCTGTAATTATGAAAGTGTAAATGATGGAATTAATTTTTTTTGACATATTATAAGAATGTCTAATCTGTAATTTGATGCCTTTTGGAGATTTTTCCATCTTTCCTTGGCTTCGTTATGCACATTAATACAAATTTTTACCTGGGGTGCCCAAACTTTCGATCCCCACTGTATATATATATATATATATATATATATATACATATATATATATATATATACTGCTCCAAAAAAATTAAAGGAGTACTTTTGAATCAGAACTCCTGGGATATTGATCTGGTCAGTTAGGTAGTAAAGGGGGAGGGGTGTATACAGAGGGGGTTGTTAATCAGTTTCAGCTGCTTTGCTGTTAATTGAAATTAACAACAGGTGCAATAGATGGGCAACAATGAGACGACCTTCAAAAAAAAAAATTTTCAGGTGGAAGTGTCAGGCCGCGTACACATGATCAGTCCATCCGATGAGAACAGTCCGAAGGACCGTTTTCATCGGTTAACCGATGAAGCTGACTGATGGTCTGATGTGCGTACACACCATCGGTTAAAAAAACGATCGTATCAGAACACGGTGATGTAAAACACAACGACGTGCTGACAAAATGAAGTTCAATGCTTCCAAGCATGCGTCGACTTGATTCTGAGCATGCGCGGCTTTTTAACCGATGCTTTTGCATACTAACAATCGTTTTTGACCTATCGGTTAGGCATCCATTGGTTAAATTTTAAAGCAAGTTCTCTTTTTTTGACCGAAAGATAACTGACCGATGGGGCCCACACACGATCGGTTTGGACCGATGAAACAGACCTTCAGTCCTCTTTTTTAATCGTTTTTGACTGATCGTGTGTATGCGGCCACAGACATTTTTTTCCCTACTCATCTTTTTTGACTGTTTTTTGCATTTGGCTAGGGTCAGTGTCACTACTGGTAGCACGAGGCGGTACTTGGACCCTGTAAAGGTTGCACAGGCAGTCCAACTCCTCCACGATGGCACATCAATACGTGTCATTGTCAGAAGGTTTGCCGTGTCTCCCAGCACAGTCTTAAGAGCATGGAGGAGATTCCAGGAGACAGGCAGTTACTCTAGGAGAGCTGGACAAAGCGTAGAAGGTCCTTAATCCATGAGCAGGACCGGTATCTGCTCCATTGTGCAAGGAGGAACAGGGTGAGCACTGCCAGAGCCCTACAAAATGAACTCCAGCAGGTCACTGATGTGAATGTCTCTGACCAAACAATCAGAAAAATACTTCTTGGGGGTGGCCTGAGGGCCCGACGTCTTCTAGTGTGCTCTGTGCTCACTGCCGGACACTGGAGCTTGATTGGCATTTTCCATTGCCACTGGTGCCCCATGCTTTTCACAGATGAGAGCAGGTTCACCCGAAATATATGTGACAGATGTGAAAGCGTCTGGAGAAGCCGCAGAGAACTTTATGCTGCCTTTAACATCATTCAGCATGACCGGTTATTGGTGGGTCAGTGATGGTCTTGGGAGGCATATCCATGGAGGGACACACAGTCCTCTACAGGCTACACAATGACCCTGAACCCTGACTGCCATTAGGTATCGGGTTGAAATCCTTGGACCCATTGGTTCCTCCTGGTGCACGACAATGCCCAGCCTCATGTGGCGAGAGCATACAGCCAGTTCCTGGAGGATGAAGAAATGTTTACCATTGACTGGCCCCCACACTCACCTGACCTGAATCCAAAAGAACACCTCTGGGACATTATGTTTCGGTCCATCTGGTGCGGTCAGGTTGCACCTCAGTCTGTTCAGGAGCTCAGTGAAGCTCTGGTCCAGATCTGTGAGGAAATACCCCAGGACACCATCCGTCGTCTCATTAGAAGCATGCCCTGATGTTGTCAGGTATGCATACAAGCACTTAGGGGCCATACAAACTACTGAGGAGCATTTTGAGATGTTGCAATGAAATTTCAGCAAAATGGACTAGCTTGCTGCATAATTTTTTGACTTTGATTTTTGGGGTGTCTTTGAATTCAGCCCTCTGTAAGTGGATAATTTTAATTTCCCTCAAATGATGTGCCATCCTATTATTCCTAACACATTACCCAGTCCATATCAGTATAGATACCCAGCATGAGATTTCTGCCGTTGAGATCTGATATGTTTTTAAGTGTTTCTTTAATTTTTTTGAGCAGTGTTTATATATATATATATATATATATATATATATATATATATATATATATATACAGAGAGTGCAGAATTATTAGGCAAGTTGTATTTTTGAGGATTAATTTTATTATTGAACAACAACCATGTTCTCAATGAACCCAAAAAACTCATTAATATCAAAGCTGAATATTTTTGGAAGTAGTTTTTAGTTTGTTTTTAGTTTTAGCTATTTTAGGGGGATATCTGTGTGTGCAGGTGACTACTATTACTGTGCATAATTATTAGGCAACTTAACAAAAAACAAATATATACCCATTTCAATTATTTATTTTTACCAGTGAAACCAATATAACATCTCAACATTCACAAATATACATTTCTGGCATTCAAAAACAAAACAAAAACAAATCAGTGACCAATATAGCCACCTTTCTTTGCAAGGACACTCATGCAGCCTGCCATCCATGGATTCTGTCAGTGTTTTGATTTGTTCACCATCAACATTGCGTGCAGCAGCAACCACAGCCTCCCAGACACTGTTCAGAGAGGTGTACTGTTTTCCCTCCTTGTAAATCTCACATTTGATGATGGACCACAGGTTCTCAATGGGGTTCAGATCAGGTGAACAAGGAGGCCATGTCATTAGTTTTTCTTCTTTTATACCCTTTCTTGCCAGCCACGCTGTGGATTACTTGGACGCGTGTGATGGAGCATTGTCCTGCATGAAAATCATGTTTTTCTTGAAGGATGCAGACTTCTTCCTGTACCACTGCTTGAAGAAGGTGTCTTCCAGAAACTGGCAGTAGGACTGGGAGTTGAGCTCGACTCCATCCTCAACCCGAAAAGGCCCCACAAGCTCATCTTTGATGATACCAGCCCAAACCAGTACTCCACCTCCACCTTGCTGGCGTCTGAGTCGGACTGGAGCTCTCTGCCCTTTACCAATCCAGCCATGGGCCCATCCATCTGGCCCATCAAGACTAACTCTCATTTCATCAGTCCATAAAACCTTAGAAAAATCAGTCTTGAGATATTTCTTGGCCCAGTCTTGACGTTTCAGCTTGTGTGTCTTGTTCATTGGTGGTCGTCTTTCAGCCTTTCTTACCTTGGCCATGTCTCTGAGTATTGCACACCTTGTGCTTTTGGGCACTCCAGTGATGTTGCAGCTCTGAAATATGGCCAAACTGGTGGCAAGTGGCCTCTTGGCAGCTGCACGCTTGACTTTTCTCAGTTCATGGGCAGTTATTTTGCGCCTTGGTTTTTCCACACGCTTCTTGCAACCCTGTTGACTATTTTGAATGAAACGCTTGATTGTTCGATGATCACGCTTTGGAAGCTTTGCAATTTTAAGAGTGCTGCATCCCTCTGCAAGATATCTCACTATTTTTGACTTTTCTGAGCCTGTCAAGTCCTTCTTTTGACCCATTTTGCCAAAGGAAAGGAAGTTGCCTAATAATTATGCACACCTGATATAGGGTGTTGATGTCATTAGACCACACCCCTTCTCATTACAGAGATGCACATCACCTAATATGCTTAATTGGTAGTAGGCTTTCGAGCCTATACAGCTTGGAGTAAGACAACATGCATAAAGAGGATGATGTGGTCAAAATACTCATTTGCCTAATAATTCTGCACTCCCTGTATATATATATATATTTTTTTTTTTCAGGACACACATAAGGTTTACTTGCACAATCCTACATAGGGCCAGATTCGATATGGTATTTCGATATGCGCCGCGTAACTGTCAAGATGCGCCATTGTATCTCCGCAGCCGTACCCACCAAACTAGATGCGACAGAAAACGGGCTTTCCCCGACCGGCTTAACTTTCCAACGCCAGAGTATCGTCAGCGCATAGTTTCGCTTGGAGCATCAGTCGCGCCAATTGATTTCCCCTGCAAATATGCAAATGAGGGAGATTTCCCGATTCGCGAACGGATTAGCACCATACGCTGGCTACATGCGCCGCGCATATGTCGTCCGTCCGTCGCAAAGTTATTTCTACAAATAGCTGCTTTATCTTTACTCCAGACGGCCACAGGTCAGCAGGAGAGCAGCTACAGCAGCGTTACCGACGATAAGAGCTAGCTGAGCACCCCCACTTGCAGGACAACACCTCTGTCCATGCTTGTCTGTCAACTTTTACAGCCATGGAGGAAGACATCATAGGTCTCCATAGCCGGGATGACGGCTGACAGCTCCTGGCCTTTAAAGTTCAGCTTTCTCCTGTGTTTGCGGGGAACGGGAGCAGCCATCTCAGAACAAAAGTAACTTCACTGCGGGGAGGGGGAACAGGATATACTTTATTCCCGGAATGGCGCATCTACGGGCGCATTTAAATGCCCAACGGAACACATTGCGCTGTCGTTTTGTGAGCATGCGCACTGGGATGCATTGACAGTCGACGCATGCGCAGTACGTTCGCCGCGGGATCGCGCCTAGTTTAAATAATACACGCCCCGTACCCGCCCAATTTGAATTCCGCCGGCTCATTTTCGATACGCTGCCGCAACTTTAGGAGCAAGTGCTTCATGAATAACAGCACTTGCTCCTAAAATTTCGCCAGAGTAACGTAAATGAAAAACGTTACTCCAGATTAAAGATGCTCCCATCTACCTGAATCTTCTGGCCCATAGTTTAATCTTTCTTTTTTTTTTTAGTTGCTCTGCACTTGTGATATTTTAATATTTAGAGCTTATCTTTGTTGGTCATGGGGTGAAGATAGTATTTTTTTTATCAACCATGTTGATATTACAAACAAGGAACACTGTCAGATGATCGTAAAGAACTACTCACCTGCCCAAAAAATAAATACTGCCCTGTTTAAGTGTACAGAGTAGGTCCCAAAATTTGCAGACCCACATTTAGTAAAAATGGGCACCTAAATCTCAGGTTGCCTTTGTGCATATTCACAGTGTAAAATTGGTTCTGCCAACCTAGGGCATAGCCTGTGTTGGGTATGCAGAAAGCCAGAATAGGGTGTGAGAACAGATTTGAAAAATACACAAATTTATACACTGCTGCTTTTTTGAAGTAATAAGAAGGAGGAGTGTAAGAAATTGTAATAGAGACAAATGACACGGATGTGTAACATTTCCCTTTAAGGATCAGGAAATTATTGATTTATTACCTTTTTACTAATAAAAGGATTTAAAAAAAAAAAATTATTTTATTTTTTTAGATATTTTGTTATCTTGTGAATATTATCAGTTAATGAACATGTAAGCTGAAATTAATAGTACCATACATACACCATTGCCTTAGACGCATCAAAATAACTCCCTGTGGCTTGTTTTGACATGTTCACTTGTGTTAACTTTAACTAAACATCAGTTTCTTTTTCAGACAGAATAAACCATTTCAGCAGTAAAAGCAAACAGAACTAACTTAGGGCTGTGTTTGCCGCTTTTCAAATAAAAGCAGATAGTGAAAGGAGTGGTCATCGCAGCCGAAAGTGCATTTTTCTGATTCATATATTTGCAGTAACTATTTACACAGGATTTAAATGTTTAAAGGGAAACTTGATTTGCTTTGCCCTATGTGTTGTGGCGTGTTCGTTTAATACACCTTGACTGTTCTTTTTGTGCACTAAAAAGAGACGAGGAAGCAGGATGTTATTTTATTTATGATTACTGGCAAGAAGATAATTTTCTATCTAATATTGTTGGTTGAAACACTGTAATTATCTGATCGTTGTATCAAAGTTTTGTTAGTTTAGGTAGATTCCAGTTGCAATGGGGGCTATTCACACCAACATGTCCTGTAACACACAGATGGTTGACATGGAGTTTAAAAAGCTTCCTATTGTGTGCCAATTATCCAATGCTGTATCCTGGCCTAGGCCAACAAGGCCCAGGCCTAGTTGAGCACTTTGCAGGGGGGCAGCTCGGAAAGAGTCCCCGCCGGCTTCAAGCTAATAGGGTGTGCAGTACCGCATTTGGCCAGAGGTACGAGGGCACCGATGACACTCGGAACGGTTTCAGAAATATTCGGAATCACTCAGAAAAACTCAGAGTATTTCCGAACCTTTGCGAGATCAGCCAAGCTCTTTCCAAGGCTCTCCGGTGCCACCTATCCCTGGCCACATGCGGTATTGCATGCAATAGAAGTCAATGTGGAACAAATTATCTTTGTTTCCATTGACTTCTATGGGGAAACTCACTTTGATATGCGAGTACTTTGAATTACAAGCATTCTCCTGGAATGGATAATGCTCGTAAGGTTCCACTGTATAGGTAACACTTTTTTTTAAATTTTGGATAGAGTAATGCCGCGTACACACGGTCGTTTTTTGCGATGAAAAAAAACGTCATTTAAAATGATCGTGTGTGGGCAAAACGTCGTTTTTTGTCTTAAAAAAAACGACCAAAAAAAAATTCCAACATGCTTGAATTTTTTGTGTCGTTTTTCAAAACGTCGTTTTTTGTTTCACAAAAAGTCACCGTGTGTAGCAAAAACGTCGTTTAAAACGACGTTTTTCAACCCGCGCATGCCCAGAAGCTAGTTATGAAGCGAGCTTCAATGGAAAAGAGTGGTGAACGTAACCTCGCTTTTTGTGAAAAAAACGATGGTGTGTATGCAACATCGTCTTTGAAAAGTGACGTTTCAAAAACGTCGTTTTTTACTTCACAGAAAACGTTGTTTTTTTTCTTCACAAAACATGATCGTGTGTACGCGGCATAAGAGGGGGTTATAGCCCTGGTCAGTTTATTTTTTACCATCCCTGACCCATTGCAGAGATTTCCCTTCACTTCCTGCTCCATAACCAAACAGGAAGTGAGAGGAAATCTATGCAAATTAAGGGAATCTATTGCTCTCCCCAGGCCCTAAGGACTAGTGTCCCCACTCAAAAATTTCAGGGTGGGATTTAAACAGAAAGGGGTGTGGTCTTGACATAAAGGGGTGGGTCATATTTAAATTAGGGGTGCACGAGTTTAGTCAGGCCTAGGGCAGCACAAAACCTAAATACACCACTGCAATTATCCCTTCCATGTCATGTTAATCAGAAATAAAGACTCCTGAGATTCAGTGGTGGCCTGTCCATTAGGGGCACACAGGCACCGCCCCGCTTCAAAGAGGTGTGGGCTCCAGGAGCAGAGAACTGTGCTCCGAGCCCGCCAGTTGTGTGACAATAGAGAATGAATATTCGCTATTATCACACTGATTCTCCTCCTGGCCAATCAGGAAACGGGTTGTGAGACCCGTTTCCTGATTGTCCGAAAGAATAAAAGAAGAAACCATCCTATTGGACATGGAGGAGGAGAAGTACAGCCGAAGAGACGCATTCCGGGACACGGAGGAGACACATCCTGGGACACGGAGAGACTGAGGTGGGAAGCCACCCCCACCACTGCTGGGATTTGTGTTTGAACAATCTGACTATCTCAGGCTCATTTGTGGCTCATTTGTGGCCCTAAACAGTAAGACCCCTTTCACACTGAGGCTCTTTTCAGGCATTTTAGCACTCTAACTAGCACCTGTAAAGTGTCTGAAAGCGCATCTCACCCCCCCCCCCCCCCCAGTGTGAAAGCCCAAGTGCTTTAACACTGGGCCGGTGCACTTGTGGGACGGGAAAAAAAGTCCTGAAAGCAGCATCTTTGGGGTGGCGCTTCTACGCCGCCCCTGCCCATTGAAATTAATGGGCAGTGCTTCAGAAGTGCCTGAAAGCAATTCAGAAGCACCGAAACATGAATGCTTTTAACCCTTTCTTCGGCTGCTATCAGGGGTTTAAAGCGCCAAACTAGTGGCTGAATAGCGGTGTTAAAACAACGGTAAATCGGCGCTAAAATTTTCGGTGCTTTACCACCAACGGACCCGCCGTCTCAGTGTGAATGTACCCTTAAGCTGGCTATTTAATGGCGCAGTTTTTTTTTTTCATTTGGCCAGCGGGTGGAAAGAAGAACTGAACACCAACTACACATTCAAGCTGCACTATGGTATTCTGGCAGCAGGGGGGACTCATCTGCTGCCAGAATGCACAGATCAGTGATGCAGTCAGTGGCTGCAGCTGCTGATCAAGTAGCTTTTTTCCAACCCATCAGCTCAACCTCCATTGATCAATAGATCAACTTCCATTGAGAGGAAGTAGCCACACATTTTGAATTTGAATTTCAATCTATCTATGGCCACTTTAAAGTGAGAGTTAACTCCCATGCATGACTTTTGCCTATAGGTAAGCCTATAGTAATGCTTACCTTGGGTACAGTAAATATCTCATAAACGTGCACAGTGCATTCTGTGCCATTCCTTCAGAGTCCTGTGCCATGAGCCCTTTAATGGAACCCTGAACCCTTTCCTGTGTGCATATGTGGGAGTGATGTCATTGCTGTAGTCCGTGAACCCGGAAGGACCATGGGTGAAGATGAAAGCGCCTTCTGCGGTGATAGTGTGCCACTGGAGGGCTTTGTTCTAAGGCAATCCTGGCCATACACTATACAAAAATTCGGCCAAAAATCGGTCGTTAAGAAAGATCTTTTGTTTTTCGGCCAGTTAATGGGCACAAAATCGAAAATCGTTTGGACGTTTTTGGGCTGAAAAAACGAAGGACAAGTTTGGAAATTTTCTGCCGAACGAACGATAAATCGGAAGGTTAATGTGTTTCCCGTCCGAACTTTCTGCACTAGGTATATGTAAAAAAAACGAACCCTCTTTTATTTTTAAAAGTCCACTGAACGATTTATCAGTCATTACATGATGGCACTATTGTTTGCACTCACGACAGAACTTTTGTTTTTCGAAAGTTTTTCGAAAGTTCGTTCGGACGATTTTTCGTGGAGTGTATGGCCAGCATTAGTTTCACATAATGTGCTAGTATGCAGTGCATAGTAGCACAGTGTGGCATTGCAGGAAAAAAAAAACTGTGGTTTACTACCGTTTTAACACTAGCAAAGACCCCACAAATGGTCCCTTTTTGGGCTTTTGTTAGGGGAAACTTTGTCATGCCCAGTGAATATTAGGTTATCACTTAATCTTTTCAAAAATGGCTGCAGTTTCCTTACAAGTCTGCATAAAAAAGCAATAATTACCTGCTCTGTGCAATGGTCTTGCACACAGCAGCCCCGAACCCCCTCTTCTGGGGTCCGCCTGTGGCATTCCTGGCTCCTCCTTCCTTCCAAGTGCCCCCATAGCAAGCAGCTTGTGAGGGTTTACTCTTGAGTTGGGCTATTTGTGTCCATTGACATACACAGAGTGGCTTGCCCCACTCCCCAGTCCCTCCCACTGGATTTGATTGACATCAGCAAGAGCCAATGGCTTCCATTGCTATCTCCATATCCGGTACGGAGAGTGCAGTGTTCTGGTAAATATTTGGGAAGCTGGGAGGGAGATAATCTTAGAAGGCAAAAAGAAACTCGTGCCTTTACAACCACTTTCAAACTCCAGTCACTTTGCCTAGGCTCAGAAGATGCCATCAGTGTTCTGTAGAAAGTGGTATTTCACCAGTCTTCTTACCCAATAATTCAGCTGCTTGTATTACATTGTAAAATAACCCATTCTAGAAATGCAAGGCGAAAGTTTTGTATATAATAATTATAAATGTAATCATTTTTACATTATAAATATTTTTTTTCTTTTTATTATAAATGATCACATTAGACATGTGCATGACAAAAAAAAATTGTTTTGTTTCAGTTCGTTCATCTACGGTAATTATTTTGTTTAGTTAAATTCGGTTGATTCGTTCAATTTATTTTCGGAATTCGTTTTCGGAATTCGTATTCGGAATTTTTATTTTGAATTTTAGAATTTTCTTTGAATTTGCAGATTTTTTAGATTCAAAAACGATCAAATCGATAAATTTTCGAATTGGTTGAAATGAAAATGTAATATTGTTTTTCGATTCTAATGCAGCAAAGTGAACAAACAAAAGAAAAATCTTCATCAAATGATTACAATTACTCTATAAATCACCCTTGGCTTAGCAATGACAGCATTATTTCAAAGTTGTACTCTAATAACAGACACAGTCTTTGAGCAATATGTGTGAGAATTTGACTGGAGTTCAATGTAAAATTCTATTTGAATTTCAGTCCGAAATACGTTATTCGGAGCATTCGGTAAAATTTGTTTATATTGTAATACGGGTATTCAGATGTATAGGGCCAGATTCACATACCTTTGCATGGGATGCGCCACCGTTTTGGTGGTTTATCTTTACGCCAGAAAAATGCCTTACGTAAACGGCGTAGATTACTGCGTCGGGCGTACGTACGTTCGTGAATCTGCGTATCTTGCTCATTTGCATATTTAGCATGGGAACGCCGAATGTGTTCAGTGTAACTATGCGCCCATGATACGCCGGCGCAGGGAAGTTACTTCGGACGGCTGAAGCCATGTTTTTCGGAGTATCTCGCTTTGTGCATCGGTGCAAAGATGCGACGGCGCACATTTGAAATTACGGCGGCGTATCTGGCAATACGCCGACGTAAGTCTTTGTGAATCTGGCCCATAATCTCTGAATAACGAAAAAATTGTCCAAATATTAATTTGTGAATGAAACGAACCGCACATGTCTAGATCCCATGACCTCTGATCACAGATGCATAAAGAGTTTAGAGACTGGGGGTGGAGACTGCAAGGGGCATGACAGCAGAGGCATTGGGAGAGCAGTACACTGATTTTCCAGTGAAGAACTGGGTGGGATGGGGGGAGGGGGTTACAGTAGCACAAGTCTGAGCACTGGAGTACAGGCAGGCTGTGCTTGCAAGTAGAATGGAGAAGCAAACTGCCCACACTGGGATGGATGTGCTTCCATGCCTAGCATGGTCAGTTTGAAATAGGAAAGGGGGGGGGGGGGTGGCAGGATCACCAGGTATTTCACACAAATTAGGCCATACAAAGAGAACAGGATATTTAGGAACATGGAATGTTGGGGTAACATACACTTTAATATGCATATACTGTATACTTAAATAAATGTATACTTAAGTGTAAACAAAAATTATGAAGTTTTATGACACCATAGTTTATGTTTTTAATTCACATAAAGAAGACCTGTTGGTATCTGAAGTTAAACATCAAATCTAACCACTTACCACCCGCAAAACATATACAGTGCCTTAAAAAAGGATTTATACCCCTTGAAATGTTCCACATTTTGTAAGGTTACAACCAAAAAAATGTAAATGTATTTTATTGGGATTTTATGTGATAGACCAATACAAAGTGTTATAATATAATTGATTATGTATAATAACACAAAGTGTTATAATATAATTTATTCTATATCATTTTTTTATTATTATATATAATTTTTTAGCAGAAACTCTAGAGAATAAAATGATGGCCGTTGCAATATTTTACGTCACACTGTATTTGCACAGCAGTCATTCAAAATATTTTTTAGGGTAAAAATGTAACTTCAATGAATTAAAAAAATAAGAATAAACCGTAAAGTTATCCCAATTTTTTTGTATAATGTGAAAGATGATCTTATGCTGAGAATCATGACAGAAGCGTTATCTTTATTCTAAGCAAAAACATCATGATTAACATTTTTTCCAGAATTGTGAAGCTCTACTGGGAGGACACTATCCCCTTAGCAGAAGCTCCTAACATAGTCATCCAAGTATTAAGACATGAAGTGGACAGCACTGGTACACCATTAACAATGTTCCAGGCCAGGCAAGCCTTAAGGCCCCTCATGGGGTGGGCTCCACTGGAGTCTGCCTAGCCAGCAGGGAATCTGTCCGCTGATCCTTGCTAAGCAGGCAGATGGCTGGTCCATGTCTGCTCCACTTATGCCGAGCGGACAGGCACAACCTCCTTCCCTCTATGGGTGGTCGGGTGTCAATGGACCACCTGTCCATTGACACCCGCCTGCCATTCGATCCGATCTGCCAGACGATTGAGGAACAGATTTCTATCCGTCTGTTTTTTGGTTTTGGATTGCCTGGAGCTGCATAAATATTCAGGCTTCTCATTTGACTATCCCACCCATTATGTTCTGGGAGACGCCAGAAAACCAGGAAGCAGTCAGACTTGCAGCCTGCAGAGCCCAGAGCAGCCCAAAGCAATCACACACACAGCTGATTACAGAAGAGACAAAAAACTATATTTGCCTAACCAAACCTAGTAACCTAAAAAGGAGGATGCAGCACACACACACACAGCTGCACTTTCTTATAGCATATCGCTTGGGTAAATGCAAAACTCTAGGCTGGAATAAAAGGACAAATAATAATGCAGCTCTGTATTCAATAATAGAGTGGGAGAGGGAGAGTGGCACATATACCTGTACTGCAGTGCAAAGAATGAACATGCCACTAGGAGGAGAGAGAGCGAAAATTATAGTTTGTTGCTTCTCCTTTCATGGTCCAGTCACAGGTTGAAGGAGGTTGAAAAATTAGTAAATAATGTGTTTACCCTAAAGTGTATGTACACGCAAACAATACATTTATTTATTTATTTTGCTTTTTGTCTGTTAATTATACCAGAGCAGCCCTGATCCTCCTCTTTTTGAAACCTCTGCCAGTGCTCCTGGCTTCTCCCCTCTGCCGAGTGCCCACCAGAGCACACTCCTGAGCTGGGTATGGGCACACTCCTGAGCTGGGCTGTGTGTCCATAGACACACAGAGCGTGGCTCAACCCCGCCCCCAGCTCCCTCCTCAGACTGTGATTGACAGAAGCAGAAGCCAATGGTTCTCTATGTCCCTCTAACCTATGAGGAGAGAGAAAGCTGGCAGAGCTGCTACTCTTATGCACATCACTAGATCGAGATTGACCTCAGGTAAGTATAAGGAGAGGCTGGGGGAGGCTGCATTTAGAAGGTTTTTACTTTAATGCAGATAATGTATTAAGGTAAAGAAAAAACTTTAGCTTAGAACCACTTTAATACAGTATATCTGTTTAACAAATAATAATAAAAAAAATAGCCATTAATTCAGCCAGAAATATTGTGAGCTGATAACTTCCTTTGCTTTCTGCCTCTGGACTGGTATCAGTTAGCATTGTTCCCTGCTAACTCCATGGACTACAAAGCACCCTGCTGTTTTGAAGAAAATAGGGAGGTGGTATACAGTCCTAACATACTCTATTTTCTATCGCTATTCAGTATGGTTGTCTTCTCAGGACAGGAAATTAAAAAAATAAAAATAAAGAAAGAAAACAAATGCAGCCACCACAAAGCGAGCTGTAAAACTATAAATTGTTGTTCTTGGGTTTAGATATACTTTAACTGTATACATTTTTTACAACATTTGTGTATCTCTTTAGGAAGATGACTTATCACTTATTATGTATGTAACAACATTTAATAGTAAAAAATGCACAAAAATAAGATACTTGCCCTAGGGCAATATATTTTATGTGGCAATCATTTCATAATACAAAGATATTTGATGTTAATTTTAATTATGATTTTTAATAAGTTTCTTTTGTAACTGCATCTATTTTTTTTAGTTTATTGTTTGTATATCTGATTAGTCCTGCCGTCTGCATTTTTTCTGTCAGCTTACTATGTCTAAAAGTTTTATTGCCCTGTCGCAGTTGTGTTGACCTTTCTGTCCAGGTGCTTTAACTAACATGCTCAACACAAAGCTTTGTTGCTTCTGCTGTTGCATATTTTAGCTATTCCTGAAGCCACTTCCCTCCATCAAAATATCCACACCCAGCCAAAGAATCCTTCAAATATTTCTTGTTACGTGTCCCAAACGGTAAATCAGATTTGTATAGGAAGACTATCCTTACCTAAAGGGTCGCATCTACCACCAGGGGCAGCTAAAGACTTTTTTTTAAGTTGCTGTCCTAATGCTAGAGGAAGAGCGGAGAAGCTGGGTTCTTAATCCTGAAACTCAACTTGCTTTATTAAAATCAGACACACCATATATATAATAGAATTCAGAATATATGTCATAGAAATGCTCAGTCAGAAAAATGAATAGTACATATACTGAAGAATCAAGAAGAATTTCTATTTTGTAATATTATCAAACAATTTAATTCCATGATCCTTAATGTCAGAATTGCCAACTTCCCAAAATTTTTCTGTTTTCAAAATGTACAAAATTTACTGGCACACAATCTAATAACTCATGCTTTCTTTATTGTCACCACCAGAGCCATTTAAAGCAGGGCACAAGGGGAAGCTGCCCTGGGCCCAGTCATTGTTGTGAGGTCCAAAGCAGCTGCCCCTTGAGCCTGCGCTGCCTTAAAATATTATACAGGTGCATGCGATATATAGAAATAATAAACGCTCCATATAGTGCATTAAACATATAACAATTTATTAAAAACAATTAATAATGAACTTACAAATGTTGCAGTTTTGTTAGGCCTTTGAGTCTGCTGTGCCAGCCGGTGCACAAACAGCAAACACACGTCCTACTGGGGAACCATATGGAGCACGAGGTGACGTTGGACGAAGTAAGTTATTACGAAACGGACGTAGGGAGGAGCAACGCGCTGACGTCACCTCGTGCTCCATGCGGTTCCCCATCTATTAATTAATTTTTGGTGATCTTATTTGTTATTTTGGTTTAATTCTAATTTGAATAATCACAGGGTTAGCGCAATTTTTTTCCTTCTATATTCTTGCTCTTGTAATTTTTGTTTACATGAAAATTGCAGCTCCCAGTGAATAGCTGCTAAATGGTTCTGCAGTCATTAATAATATTTAAGTGTCTTTTAGCCCAGTTTCTTTTCTCCATTTCCCAAGAAAATGTTTGCCCTGGGTCTAATCAATATAAAAGACAGCCCTGGTCGCCACACCATCCAGATGTATCAATTTATCACACACTGGTTTCATATTGGATTGCGCTTTTATTTGTGTATAAATTTCTTTGCACAGCCCGGTGAGGTGTTGCTGAGTGGTGAAACTTTAGACACTGATGGTATAGGGGCAACTGGATTGTTGTGAAAAGACCAACCACTAATTGCGGATTCGGTGCAGCATAAAAATCCCTCCCCGTTGTACTGGTACCTTTCTTTCCAATATAAAATTCAACTTGCGCCTCATTTAAATTTTAAAGTCACTGACAGACAACCAAGCACATCTCTAAAGCTGGCCATGCACTAATTGAAGCTTGGTAGGTTTAGTAGGGACATTCAAATTGTAAACAGTCTGTAGTCATCCTTTTTCGACGGAACTTGATCACTTGATTAACTTCTACTTAAAGGACATGTTGAAAACTTTTTGTCAAGCAGTAGCTGCAGTTTCTGATCAGTGTACTGTGACAGCGGTGAGTCATACTGTCAGAATACATCCCCAGTAGGGGATTCTTCCACCCACCGGACAAGTATGCATAGGGAGCTTTCTGGTGCCCACCGGTTATTGTGTGGGGTGTGCACAGTGATGGATTCTTTCTCCCTCTTTGTTTGTGTGGATGGAGGAATCTGTCTGTCTATGGCCAGCTTAAAATAATCAACCTGTTTCAGAGTAGGTGCAGTAAGTGGTTCATTTGCAAAGTACTTCTGGTGGATTCCGCCGTTCTCCTATGCAATGCCTATTTGCCCTAACCATGCGCCCAGACCCTATGCCGGATTCCAATGGCAGTTTTTTTAACCACTTGCTGCAAAATAGGGTGGACTCGGGGGGCGCAGAGAATGCATTACAACAGCGAATGAATATTCGCTATTGTAATATTGATCCTCCTCCCGGTCAATCAGGAAGTGGGTTTTGAGACCCGTCACCCAATTGGCTGAAAGGACAGGCGATCTATTGGACACCTAGGAGAAGGGGAGGAGCCGCATGCTGGAAGCCGCTGATGGAGGAGAGGACACGGAGCTGCTGCTTGCCACCTGCTTCCCACCTTGATTGGGTAAGTGCCAGATCGTGCCACTGGCCGCTCCAGGGGGGGGGTGGTTGTTTGCCGCCCCTCCCAAAAAAACACCAGCTGCCACTGGGTCTAGAGACAACAGATCCTGTACCGCGCAAAGTTCCTAGTAAACCTTGTAGAAGTTTTCGTACTGCACTGATCCTCTGTCTGTCTGGACATGTCTGAACAGTGCTGATTGATCTTGTGCTGATCACATGCATCCTCCCAAGAATTAAAAAAACTCTCTAGCAATACACACCAAAGGGAGCATGTGCACTGCCTCTGTAAATATCAGGTTATTTTTTTGAGAATGTGAAAAAAGAGGAGGATCAGAAAGACAGGATCACATAGCCTTTATACACAATACACAGGATTAGGGTTGTAAACCTTTGTGTTTTTTCACCTTAATGCAATCTATGCATTAAGGTAAAAAAAATCTGATGACGCCGCCCCCCTCCCCCGAGCCCCCGTTTTACTTACCTGACCCCTCGAAAATCTCTGCGCTCGGTCCCGAGATCCTCTTCGCTGCTCAGCCTGGCCGCTGATTGGCTGGCGCTGCTGTCAATCACATCCAGGGAATCGGTGCACCGAAGGGTTGGGCCGAGTGATAAAGTGAGCAGCTATGGCCGCTCACTGTATCACGGGAGCGCGCCCGCAAAGACTCACCACCATGCGAGCGCTCGTATGACTGTGGTGAGTTCTTGCGGGGAGGACCAGAGACAGCTGCCGAGGGACCCCAGAATATGTGGATCTGTGCGAAACGAACTAACCAGTGGAGGTAAGTATAACATGTTTGTTATTTTAAAGCAAAATTTTTTTTTCCTATAGTAACCCTTTAATGCATCCTATGCATTAAGGTGAAAAAACACCTTGCAGTCACCGCCCCCCCGAGCCCCCGCTTTACTTACCTGAGCCTCGAATTTCAGAGGGAGCGATTCTGCGTCGTATAGAGTGCTTCATCAACATGTTCTGGTACACATAATACAGGTGCAGGCTTCTAATTATATTATATTAGGAACAGGAACTGGAACTAAGTTGAGTATAGAAAGTATTATGCATGTAACAACTGTAAATAGTGACATCTACAGGCCAGAGGTATGAACACCACGGTGCCTTTGTCCAAATAAATATTCAATGAGTCAAACAGCTGCAAATACGCCTCAGGTGTCATTTTTATTTCTATGGGGTTTATCATAGAGACTGCCCCTCTGCAGCCTCTCCCATCATTGTAGAGTTGAAACCTACTGGTAAGACTTACTGTAAGAATTCTTATCCTTTAAAAGAGAAATACAATATGGATTGTTAAAGCATACCTGCCAACTTCTTGAAATGGGAATGAGGGACATCTATTAGCAAAAGTATGTAGGCATAGGACACACACCCTGCTACGCCCACTTAAAGGAGAATTATACAAAAAAATGATTAGTTAAAGTGCTTTTTTTTTGCCACTAATATTCCTTTATATTGGCTTTTGAAAATTACAAATGCAGCAATTCATAAATTGAATGAAAAGTTTAGCACTATAAGTCCTCATGCACACTGCCGCTCATAAACTCAAGTTTTTGTGAGTTTGGATGTTTTCTATTACCAACCCTTAAAGTCGCCTCTATGTTATCCTATGTGTGCATGCACACATGGACGTTTTTTGAAGTTTATCAGCAGTAGAGTTTACGTCTGTTGTCTGAATGCCATAAAATCGTGTTCAAACAAAGTTCTTCTAACCACAAAAAAAAATGCTGAAAAACTTGCAAAAATGCTCATATACTGTACGTGCTTTTATCACCATTTTGCATTTTTTTACATTGCAGAGCTGAATGTAAGCTGGTGTCATTTTACAAAAACACCCAAAAACACAGTTTCCTGCCAGCACTCTGATGACTTTTTTGAATGTCCTGTTGGCAATTTGCCTAAAATACTTTTTGAAAGATAAATAGTGCATTTTATAGATCTACATAGATAAGAGCAAATTGAAGGAAAAATTAGGAGGAATAAGGGACAGTTGGGACAGTTGGGAGCTATGTTAAAGGGAAACTCTACCAGCATTAAAATGTATAAAATAAAAATAGAATTTCTACATAAACAGATTTCCAATTTTGTCTGCAGCCAGCTTTGATTTTCCAAAATTCCACAAACGTTCCAACATGGCTACCTTGTAAGGAGCTTTCTGTTCACTTTTTAGCATGCAGAATTTCCCCCAGAAATTTAATCTTCCGGTTTTGTGATTGGCTCACCTTCATTCTCCACAGTTTTTCTCTTCTTACAGTGCTGATAATGATCATGTGATTACAGCAGGAAGTCCCTCCCACTTATTACTCAAGAAGTGACTGATGGAAGTGTGGGAATTTTAGTACAAATGGAAGCAGATAGGATTCTGCAATGTCATTTGCTGAAATCCTTGAAATGAGCGAAACTGACGGTGAGGAATGTTTTCTCAGCAAAGGTGGAATTACACCAAACGTTACTCACTGAGTTAAGAAATACTTTAGAATGGGATTGCAAGGTTTGTTTTGCCTGTGAGTAAATTGTTTTATTATGTGTTTGTTTGCAGGCTGATCTGAGAGTCTTACAAAGATTGCAGGTGCAAAGTCACTTTGTGACTCAGTTATGTTGGAAAGATTAACCTCTTCAGCTCAGGAAGGCCCCCCCCCCCCAATGGCCAGGCCATTTTTTGCAATATGGCACTGCGCTACTTTAACTGACAATTTTACGGTCATGCAATGCTGTACCCAAATAAAAGTGATGTCCTTTTTTTCCCCACAAATAGAGCATTCTTTTGGTGTTATTTGATCATCTCTGTGGCTTTAAGTTTTTGCGTTAGTAACAAAAAAATTCCGACAATTTTGAAAGAAAAAAAACAATATATTTAACTTTGTGCTATAAATTTTTTTTTATTATTTAATTTCTTCATCAATTTAGGCCAATATATATTCTGCTACATGTTTTTGGTAAAATAAATCCCAGTAAGCATATACTGATTGTGCACAAGTTATAGCGTTTACAAAGTAAGGGATATTTTTATTAGTCTTTTTTACTAGTAATGGTGGCAATCAGCGACTTATAGTGGGATTGCGACATTGTAGCGGACATATCAGAAACTGAGTGAAACTTTTGACACTTTTTTGGGGACGAGTGACACTAATACAGTCATCAGTGCTAAAAATATGCACCGTCACTGTACTAATGACACTGGCAGGGAATGGAGTTAACATCAGGGGCGATCAAAGAGTTAAATGTGTTCCCTGGGAGTGCTTGCTAACTCTGTGGGGGGGGGGGGTGATTTAACTGTGGGAAGTGTAAGAGTTGATGTAAGGGGTGATCAGACTCCAGTGGTAGGTGTGTTTTTAGTGAGTACGCCAGTCCAGAACTGAATTTTTAGGGGCCTGGTAGCCCACTTTTATTTAAAAGCACAAAAAGTTCACAAATACATCAGTAGCCCTCACAGGGGGTACCACCATGCATATTGCATACTCAATACTTTACTTCACTACTGGAAGAACCTGTCACCTACCCCAGGTACCACACTTTATGAGCAGCTGCTATGCATTCCCACCAGTTGTTGGTTACCCATGGCACATTTGATGATCCTGAATTTAGGACAAATGCTATTGAAGTCTTTAGGAGGCAAATCATACTGCTAAATTAGGGCTAATAGGGAAACGAATGTCAATAGAAAAATTGGGTAGAATGACACTGCTCACTAATACAAAACTGTTCTGTCCCTGGCCAATTTTAATGACTCTTCCACTAAGAAATAATGGTTCTTTCACCCTGCGTGAATCCCCTTTTGAATCAAAGCTGAATGGGGCAGATGCAAATTTCTCTGGTACTGTGGGTTTATAATGAATGGCCAAAATTCACAAGGTTTGCAAATAGATAATTTTTTGGCTGTAAACTTTTTTGGCTGTGGTGTTCACCACCAGGAAGGAACATTCTACAATGCAATGTGCAGCTTTTTGTCCCTAGTCATAAGAGCTAACAATTTTAAGAAATAGATAATCTAGCCCCCTTTCAATGAAAGGAGGGGGGCTGCAATAGCCATACTGTAAAGCCTTGTACACACAATCGGTTTGTCTGATGAAAATGGACCGATGGACTGTTTTCATTGGACAAACCAATTGTGTGTGAGCCCCCTTGTGTTTTCCATCGGTGAAAAAAAATAGAACATGTTTTAAAATTTTCCTATGGATAAAAAAAAAAAACGTTCATCTGTGTGGAAGTCCATCTGTCAAAAATCCACGCATGCTCAGAATCAAGTCGACGCATGCTCGGAAGCATTGAACTTAATTTTTCTCAGCACGTCGTAGTGTTTTACGTCACCGCATTGGACACGGTCGGATTTTTGACCGATGGTGTGAAGACAAGACTGATGAAGGTCAGCTTCATCGGATATCTGACGAAAAAATCCATTGGATTAGATTTATCAGATATCCGATCGTGTGTACAGGGCTTTAGTGTATGTTGAAACTGTTGGAGAGAGCTGTCAATTGTAGGGAAACTCTTCTTCTACAAGTGTGCAAAGTTTGTTGTCTGGGGGACCAACGGCCCGGGAAGCACCAATTTTTCCATGCCTGGCACCCCTTCCATAGACTCCCATGTTAAACAGTCATTTCTCTGGTAAATTTGGGGACCTGATACCAGCCAGTCATAGGTCCCTTGGACTAAGAGCTTGGCACACATGTAGTCCCACTCTTTCTCTATAAGTGTGCAAAGTTTGTTGTCTGGGGGACCTATGGCTGGGGAGCATCGATTTTTCAAAGCCGGTCACCCCTTCCTTTAACTCCCATGTTAAACGTCAGTCTAGTCATGGACACAGTGAGGCATGGGAATAGTGAGGCATGGGCACAGTGAGGCATGGACACAGTGAGGCATACACATGGACACAGTAAGGCATGCAGATGGACACCCTCGGCTTATATTCGGGTCGGCTTATACTCGAGTATATACGGTAATTGTTCGTGAACCAAACCCCGGTATATTTTCTTTTTGCTGATTTTAATGAATTTACATCCAATGTTGTTCATCTTGCCAGAGCAAACTAGGCAACGATTGTTTCCACAAAATGACCTGGCATATGGTCAGCATACCTGAAGCACAAGGATACAATCTGCTGTGAATATCTAAAGTACATTATTATGGACTCTTCATCTGCGGTGACGCAATCTGTTTACAGCTGAGGTCTTCCACTCTTTTCTCAGGATCGCATTTCGCTACAGCGAGTATGTGACCTTTCTAGACAATCCGAAGAAAATCAAAGGGAGTAGGTAGCTCAGATTGACATTATTACACGAGCAACAACATTTTGATATTTAAGCTTGCACATTCCAACTCTCAATCATAATTCTTGGCAATGTCATTCCATAGCAGCACACACGATGACAGCCTGTATCACTCATCAGTAGCCCTAGCTTTTCTGAACATCTGTACGAAACTCTCACCTGTACACATCAAGGAGTCGGATTGCCTCTGCTCTCAATCCTAGAGCCTTGGTAAAGCTTGTCAACAAAGAGCAGACACAGAAAAGAGAGAGAGAGAGCTGCTGGTGTCACGTTTGACAGAGGAAGCTGTTACTTGTTTCAGTTCTCTGCATATAGACATATATATCGAGTGACTTTCTGGCATAAGTACAAAAGTGATCATTCCACTTTATGTGTACAGTAAAGAAAATAGCATAGATTCTTAGACATGTCATCACAGACTGTCACAAAGTTCATATACATGATTCCAGCAAACATAGACATGCGTTGGAGTGTTCCAGGGATTCATTTGTATGTGAAGCCATTTTCATATCTACTCGTTTCATGCCAAAAATGTAATCCTTTACTAGCTTCCCAAAACAGCAGACTTGCGAAAATGTTAATTTAGGGCAGTGGTCTCCAAACTGCGGCCCGGGGGCCAGATGCAGACCTTTGTTTGCTTTTATCTGGCCCTTGGGGTACTATTTCATTCACTGACACCAACAATGGGGCACAATTCCTCCCATTGATGTGGCACAATTCCTCCCAATAACACCAACTACAGGGCACAAATCCTCCCATTGATGGGGCACAATTCCTCCCATTGATGGGGCACAATTCCTCCCAGTGACACCAACTACAGGGCACAATTCCTCCCAATGACAATGATGATGTCGTACCAATGGGGGGACACAATTCCTACCAATGACACCATGGATGGGGCATTTTTTTCTCTAACTGATGCTGGGACATTTCCTAATTTCCTATTCCCGATGGCCATAGTTCGGCCCCCTTAAAGTCTGAAGGACAGTAAAACGGCCCTTTGTTTAGAAAGTTTGGAGACCCCTGATTTAGGGTATTGAATAAGATGAAGCATTGTTGACTTTATATCCAATAATTTGTAATGAAAATAAGAAAAAGCATTTTGCTTGAATATGATTGGAAGGAAGAAAAAACTAATTTATAAAGAAGAGCGAATGGACAATCTTTAAAAAATAAAAATAAGTTAAAAGTTGCATGACATGCGCTCCTTCATTCACCTCCTCTAGTATGAAGCATGACATGTACCTGTCCAACTCTATGGTTTAAGGCAGTGTTTCTCAACCTTTTTTCAGTCAAGGCACCCTTTAAAAATTATGGACAATCTCAGAGAACCCTTTAAAAATGATGGACAGTCTCGTCGCACCCCATTCTAAAATGTAAAAACTATTCGAATAGTTTCCATAATGCATCAACTTCCACACACTTAGAATGCCCAACGTTAGAGTTGATTATGCTTTCAAAGCAAATACGCTTTTACAAACTGGTACTGACTAGTATTCCAACGTGTCTCTTCTCTCTCAGTTTTTCCCCATAACTCAGCTAATGTCACCCCAATGCTGATGGAGAGGGGAGGGTAAAACAAGGATGCTATGAAGACGACTGACATCTTCCTTATCAACTGATTATGCCAATGGTCGTTAGGATGCCGGCAGCTAGAAGGTTGTAATGGTGCACAATGAAAATCCATGGCGTTGTGTAAATAAAAGGCAGGGTTTATCCACGTGCTGGTTTGTATAAAATTGTGTGTATCATTTTTAGGCATTTTGCAAAGTCACCCCTGAAAAAACTCAAGGCCCCCCAGGATGCCTGGGCACTTCGGTTGAAAAAGGCTGGTCTAAGGTCATCTATACATTAGTCAATAAATTTTGTTCAACCAGTGGGTTGAAAGAAAAAAACTGACCCGACTTCCACATCCACACATTTGAGTTAGATGGGGGAATCACCCCCACTGTATCTTTGAATTCTGATAGAGTAGAAATTTTTTCCAACAGGTTAATCGATTTCAGTGCAACCACAGTCCCCATACATGGATCAAAATGTGTCTGGTTCCTTGCTGAAGTGGTCGAATTTCGTAGCAAACCTCCAATTTAATAACCATACTTCTACCAGAGACTCAGTTTAATCCTAATATTGAAAAACACTTGGCGTCCTTTTACAGTTATTGAACTATTCTTGATTGGCATACAAGTCCTTCTCCAAAGTCAGTGGTGTACCTGTGCCATAACCTGGTATCAGGGGAGTTCATCCTGGGGTTAAGAAACCTAGGCCTTAGCCTCACAACTCACAAATGTAATTTACTTGCAGCTCCACTCCCACCTGCCAACTCCCATCTTTAAACCCTACCTACACATTTATCTGGTCCTGACAGGAAGGAAGTGGAATAACCTTACTTCCTAGATGACTTAAGATAGAAGCCTGCTTTAAAGGGGCTGCCTGTGAAACATTTGGATCACTCTTCAGAGACCAAAGCAAGTGTGAGCAAATCCTAAAATTTTAATTACATGGACCAGTTGTATTTACCTGCCTTCATTATTTGTCCTGGTAAGTGAGAAAGTGATAGGTAAAGCTACATTTAACAGTTGTCACTGGAAAAGGATTCATGTGAAATTTCATCTGCTTTGGTGACAGCTGTCTAAAACGGGATTTCCTCTCACTTTACAGAGTTTTTCTCTGACTTCCTGTTATGTCTCCAGGACAGGAAGTGAAAGGAAATTTCCCTCTTGGGCAGCAAAACCAAAGGGAAAAAAAAGAACTTGACTCTTATTAATTTTAGGGTGAATATTACCGCGCTTACCATAAATGGGGGGAGGGGGAAGGGAGAGGGGAGTGGGTGGGTACAGCTGCTGCACTGATTGGTGTATCAACCAAGGCAGATAAAAATGGGGGGGTGTAGTGCTGCGCTGTAAGGGAGAAAGTGGAGATGGGATAAAATGAAGAGGAAGTGTGGCAAAAACTAGATATGTGGAAAAAAGAAAAAAGGTAGGAATAACCTAACTATTATACATAGTAATGTCAGAAAATGACAGTGGTGTATATAAGAAATATATATTAAACGTGCTACATGCAGCCTAAGCCGGCTGCCAAACCAATGACAGTGCAAAATAACATATAAAGTGTAACTTCCTTATAACAATCTGGTGCACAAAGTGCCAGAAATAGCACACAACAGTGTTATTCAGGGTGAATGTCCATACAACAGGTAACAATGGGTCAATGCAATGTATAAATGCAATATGGAAATAAAGTTCAAAAAAGATTGCTGATGTAAAAGCCAAAATGCCGTGATGACCAGTTGCAGATGCTATTTCCAAAATAAGTAAAGATGTCCCCTTACCTTACTGCTGTAAGGTAACAGCAGAAAACAAAGCCCAGGAGCACTTTTCAGGTTGAGTCCACTTGTGGTGTCATCCAAATAGGTAAATGTGGTGAGAATGGATCCTTCCTGGTAATCACCTCCAAACGATAATAGTCGCTCACATCCAGGAAAACTAAAAAATGCCCATAGTGTAGTACCATTAAAACAGGGGGGTTTTATTAAAACAAAAACTGGGTACTCACAAGGTTAAAATAAAAAACAGGCATAAAAACACAGGGCGTCCCCCAACGTCACCTCTGGTACCTCATACGCGTATTCGTCACTCCACGTGACTTCCTCAGCAGTAGTTAAGGTGACATAAGGGTACTATTATATAGGGTAGCTTGTTAATGCAACTGGAAGTGAGGCACTGAGCTACTTTCATAAACAGGAAGTGTGGTAACCACCATTGTGTTGTAGCCTCATAAGAGTAAACAATGGGGTTCCAATTCCAATCATTTTTAAAAACAAGTTGCATGGTGTACTCAGGGCACCCTCTCTCTACCAGGTGCCAAGAAAGAAGTTTAATAAAAATAAATATAAAAACCACTAAAAACGGACATCTTCTGTCCGAGTTCTGTGTCTCTCATCTAGTGGGAGTTACACAGGAAGTCGGACATCGGCCATTTTTTTGTAGTCTATCTTTCAGATTGTACTACCGTTTGCTATAAGGATGGAATTATTCATCCATCCTACCGCAGGGGGTACTGCGTTGGTCACGGTGACTGCATCCATCTATTCACAGCTCACCAGGGCCGTGAACGGGATGTAGGGCAGCGGCAGTGTTTCCAAACAACTGGCGCTGCCGGAAGTGGGGCAGCAGCCATCTTGCAGTCACCGGAAGTGGGGCTGCGGCCATCTTGCTACAGGCTATGTCCCGAACCTTGCAGAATCGCTCCACACTAGGTTCGGGGGGTGGGGCAGCTACCCGAAAACAGAGAACGTCCAAACCCAGAGTCGGGGAAATCCCGAAAAACGGGCCGTGGATCTATTCACAGCTCACCAGGGCCGTGAACAGGGTGTAGGGCAGCGGCAGTGATTCAAGACACCTGGCGCCGCCGGAAGTGGGGCAACGGCCATCTTGCAGTCACCGGAAATGGGGCTGCGGCCATCTTACTGAAGGTTATGTCCCAAAAACATGCAGGATCGCTCCACACTAGGTTCGGGGGGCGGGGCAGCAACCCAAAACAGAGAACATCCAACCCCACAATCAGGGAATCCCGAAAAAACGGGCCGTGGATGGACGTTCATAATTATAAAAAAAGGGAGTTGCTCACTTCCAGTTGCATTAACAAGCTACCCTATATAATAGTACCTTTATGTCACCTTAACTACTCCTGAGGAAGTCACGTGGAGTGACGAATACGCGTATGAGGTACCAGAGGTGACGTTGGCGGACGCCCTGTGTTTTTATGCCTGTTTTTTATTTTAACCTTGTGAGTACCCAGTTTTTGTTTTAATAAAACCCCCCTGTTTTAATGATACTACACTATGGGCATTTTTTTGTTTTCCTGGATGTGAGCGACTATTATCGTTTGGAGGTGATTACCAGGAAGGATCCATTCTCACCACATTTACCTATTTGGATGACACCATAAGTGGACTCAACCTGAAAAGTGCTCCTGGGCTTTGTTTTCTGCTGTTACCTTACAGCAGTAAGGTAAGGGGACATCTTTACTTATTTTGGAAATAGCATCTGCAACTGGTCATCACGGCATTTTGGCTTTTACATCAGCAATCTTTTTTGAACTTTATTTCCATATTGCATTTATACATTGCATTGACCCATTGTTACCTGTTGTATGGACATTCACCCTGAATAACACTGTTGTGTGCTATTTCTGGCACTTTGTGCACCAGATTGTTATAAGGAAGTTACACTTTTTATGTTATTTTGCACTGTCACTGGTTTGGCAGCCGGCTTAGGCTACATTTAGCACGTTCAATATATATTTCTTATATACACCACTGTCATTTTCTGACATTACTATGTATAATAGTTAGGTTATTCCTACCTTTTTTCTTGTTTCCACATATCTAGTTTTTGCCACACTTCCTCTTCATTTTATCCCATCCCCACTTTCTCCCTTACAGCGCAGCACTACACCCCCCCCCCCATTTTTGACTCTTATTAAAACGCATGAAAATGTTTTGGCTAAAGACAAATGTTAGGCAACCATTTCATGAAAAAATGCAAACCTGCATAATATTTTAGTATTAAATGTTTTAGTTAAAAAAATATTGTTTCATAAAAAGCAATTTCTACAATTTACATGTGATGTCTGAAGAAATACTAACTATTAACAATATGTTTAGGACACTAATTTCTGTTTAGTTAGGTTGGTTCTTTGCTATGCAATGAAGTTGATTCACTAAAGGCATAGACTGAGCACTCTGCAAGTGCAGTTGCACTCCACAGGTGCCATTGCTTCAGAGCTCAGTAAATAAGGTAAAGATTCACTGTGCAAAGAATACCCAATCACATGCAGGGAAAAACAGCATTTTTGCTTGCACATGATTGGATGATGGAAGTCAGCAGTTCCCCCATTTTCTAAGTTCTGAAGGCTCTATTTGCCTTTAGTAAATCAACCCCATTGTGTTTGTGTATAGACCATATTTAGACCACTGATACTTAGCATTAAAGTCAAATATTAAAATGTTAATCAATTTTATTTTTGTAAAAACGTATGCTTGAGTTACAGTTCTTCACTACCAGTACTTATAATACATTCATATCAAAAGTTCTAAGACTAGGATTTCAGGAAAATTCTTCCAGTTTGGCATAAAACGGATACAAAATATATCGTAAGTGGCATTGTGCCCAAAGTTTACTTATTAACCACAAAATGTCATATTACAAATTATCCTCAAATGACCTCAAGGGTTCCTTAGTAAAATCATGATACCATGGGCATGACTAGAGGAAGTAAGATGATAGCAACAGTCACTGGCTGTGGGTTAATCTGTATGTACATAAGGGGGCTGAATTTTTGAATGATAAGATTCTTAGGCAGCTCTGTCTTTTTTACAATAAATATCCATTCCCTATCAGCACCGCACCCCCATTATGGAGCTTAAATCCTCCTGCTGCATCTTGAGAAGTGTACTAGCCAATAATGTTCTCAAAAGCCTGATCTATCAGTCATAAATCTAAACACTTTATTAAAAATAATTTTTATAATTTATTTTTATTTTTTTACAGAAAAACTTTTTTTAAAGGTTTGTCAAGGAACAGTACAGCTCATGGAAGCAACAATACACAGCATACAAGAAAGAAAATCACAGTGTCACATACATTCACGAATTAGAAGAAAATCAAGTCCACCTGTACAATATAATCTGATAAGAGTAATATGTATTGGAGAGAACAGAAGCATAATATATTCACCAACTGACATACATAAACTTGAGCGTGAGTAGTCCTCCAGCTTAAGTATATGTAATCCCTTTATCAGTAGGAGAGGCAAAGGGGAGGAAGGAGGAAATCATTGTCCAGAGGCTACCTGAAGGGTAGGAATCAGATAAGGGGGGAAGAGGGAATGATCATAGGAGAAGGGCAGGAGAAGGAGAAAGGAGGGGAAGGGAAGGACGACATAGAGAGGGGAAGTGGATAAGTCCCTCAACTCTCAAACTCCATCTAAAGCATTCTGTCCAAATGCATCTATCAGTGTGGTGATCGCAACCGCACCCTGTTCCTAGGGCACAGCATGACCCCGATCTCTGTAAAGAACTAATGACATGGCTCTTTAACCACTTAAGCCCCGGACCAATATGCTGCTAAATGCCCAAAGGCGTTTTTACAATTTTGCACTGCGTCGCTTTAACAGACAATTGCACGGTCGTGCGACGTGGCTCCCAAAAAAATTTGGCGTCCTTTTTTCCCCATAAATAGAGATTTCTTTTGGTGGTATTTGATCACCTCTGTGGTTTTTATTTGTTGCGCTATAAACAAAAATAGAGCGACAATTTAAAAAAAAAATGCAATATTTTTTGCTTTTTGCTATAATAAATATCCCCCAAAAACATATATAAAAAAAATGTTTTCCTCAGTTTAGGCCGATACGTATTCTTCTACCTATTTTTGGTAAAAAAAATCTCAATAAGCGTTTATCGATTGGTTTGCGCAAAATTTATAGCGTTTACAAAATAGGGGATAGTTTTATTGCATTTTTTTTTTTTCGTGGCTGTGACATTATGGCAGACACTTTGGACAATTTTGACACATTTTTGGGACCATTGTCATTTTCACAGCAAAAAATGCATTTAAATTGCATTGTTTATTGTGAAAATGACAGTTGCAGTTTGGGAGTTAACCACAGGGGGCGCTGTAGGATTTGTGTGTTTCCTGTGTGTGTTTACAACTGTAGGGGGGTGTGGCTGTAGGTCTGACGTCATCGATCGAGTCTCCCTATAAAAGGGATCACTCGATCGATGCAGCCACCACAGCTGAAGCATACGGCTCTCCCCGTTCTTCAGCTCCGGAGAGCGATCGCGAGTGGGCGTTTCTAGCCGCGCCCCCGTCCTGGATCGCTCCCCGCGGGTTTCCGACCGCCGCATGTAGCGGGGGGTTTCCGATCGGACCCCCGACCCGCGCAAAGGCAGGGACGTAAATTTAGGTCCATCTGCCTTAACGTGCCCTTGTGTAGACGTATATCTACATGCAGCGGGCGTTAAAGGGTTAACCATTTGATCGGCTGTGTACAATCACAGCCGGTCACACAAGAAATGTGGAAGTGTCATAATCGGCTCTTCTCGACTCACACTGACAGAGTGTATGGCGAGGAAAGCGCCGATCAGCGGCATTTCCTCGCAGGGGACACCATGACAGGTAATCAGAGCACTGATCATCATTTCCCTGATTACAGTAAGGCTCCATCAGTGACACCAATCAGTGCCCATCAGTGACACCAATCAGTGCCCATCAGTGCCTGCTCTTCAGTGCCTCCCATCAATGCCCATCAGAGCCTTCCATCAGTGCCCATCAGTGCCACCCATCAATGGCCATCAATGCCACCTCTTAGTGTCCATTGGTACCGCCTATCCATGCTGCCTATCAATGCGCACCAGTGCCACCTATCAGTGCTCCCTATTAGTGCCCACCAGTGCAGCATATTAGTGCCTCCTCATCAGTGCTGCCTAATCAGTGCCCATAAGTGCTGCATCATTAGTGCCCATAAGTGCCACCTCATCAGTGCCTATCAGTGCAGTCTATCAGTGCCCATCAGTGCAGCCTCATCAGCGAACATCAGTGAAGGAGAAAAATTACTTATTTACAAAATGTACCAACAGAAACTAATAAAAGCTTTTTTTTTTTTTAATATGTCTTTTCCTTTTTTTTTTTTGTAAAAAATAAAAATCCCAGCAGTGATTAAATACCACCAAAAGAAAGCTCTATTTGTGTATAGAAAATTAATTTGGGTACAGTGTTGCATGACTGTGCAATTGTCATTCAAAGTACAACAACACTGAAAGCTGAAAAATGGCCTGGGCAGAAAGGTGGTGAAAGTGCCCTGTATTTAAGTGGAAAAGAATAAAAAAATATATTTCATAAATGTAAAAAAAAAAAAAATCCATTTTATAAATCCTTTGTCAATCACATTATCCAGCAATACAAATTCAAAGCAATTAAAATAAACTATGTCTGCTAACCCATCAAAAAAAATCCAGGTAGTTGAAGTGAGAAATGATAACGCTCTAAAAACTGCTGATCCCTTGGCTTTGCTTCCGTCCCACTAAACCAAAAGGGTGCTGGCTATGCACAGGTACATTGGGTAGAAGAAGATCCTGGACTGCCGCACTCCTTAAAACGATGTCTTTATTATACAAATGAAATCCAAAAAACAACCAAAGCGATGCAGTCAAAATGAAGTGAACAACAGGAAAAGGGTGGCTGACATGTTTCACATCATGTGATGCTTACTCGTAGCTACAAGTAAGCATCACATGATGTGAAGACATCGTTTTAAGAAGTGCGGCAGTCCAGGATCTTCTTCTATCCATCAAAAAGAAACTCCACTGATAGCAGGGTATGCCAAGTCACATTATTGACTAAACAGCAGATCTGCATGCTCGGATAAGGATTACGTATGGATTTTGGGGGTGACACAATGTTTTTTTTTTCTTGTTTTTTGTTAAAGTCTAGTTAGTACACACTAGTATTTATTTATTTTTTTGTTCAACCCAGCGAGCTGAAAAAAAAAATTGACAGCTCCGGTCAAAGCTGCTTCACTAACAATCCAATGTCAGTACAGAAAATCTCCTCTGTTGTTCTATTGTCTTCTGACAGGGGGTGGCCCCCGAATGTTCGGCTTCTGTCAGATCGGCTGCTGTAAACACGAATGTCGGCTGGTTTCTTTTGAACCGGCTGATGCCGCCTGACATTTAGCCTGTGTGTATGGTGCTTTAGTGTTCTCTCCTAAAAAACATAACAAATCCCTGACTGACGGATGAATGGGTCAATCTGATCAATATTCCTATCACACATGTTCCTGGCAAAAATGGCTCATAAAATGGTGGGTGCTGCAACGATTACCAGTTGGGTTCTGGAAACATCAAACAAGCGTAAATATTTGCCAGCACACCATGGATCGAAAACCAAAATCACAAGGGATCGTTCAATGTTTTAGAGCCACGCAGGGCCCCTTCGTCAGGCATGTGATGAGTCACTGTTTGGACAAATGTGGCCACTGGCTCCTTAACACCCAGGAGGCCGATCAGGAAGCTCCCACATTTAGCAGCAGAAGTAATACTGCTGCAAAATCTTTCACTTCCTGCTGCAGCCAGAGTTTAAGCTCAGCTGAATGCTTATTTAGCTTGGGTGTTTGCTTTTACCTCTGAAAAGACAAAGTTTGATCTGAACCAGGGTTCGGACAAGGGACGTACCTTCAGGAGTTGCAGGGGTCGCAATCCCCATGCTCCAGGGGGCCCATGCCACCACCCTGTACACTTGTATAGGAGGAGCAGCGGGGGCGGCTGCATATAGAGAAACATCCTGCAGCCATTGGATGCCCACTTCATTTTCCTCCTGCAGCCATTGGATGCCCACTTCTCCTCCTCTTCATCCCACAGGCATTTAGCAGCTTCAGAAGGAAAATTAAGAGATTGGTTGCTCTATATGCAGCCATCCTGGCTGCTTCTCCTTTTCAGCCTCTTTCTGCTGCCCCCTGTGTGCTCTCCTGCCCCCTGAGCTGTTTACTATGTTTACTTTGTTTACTATGTTTCAGTTTGTGAATGAACGGGAAGCTCTGTACAAAGAGCTTTCTGTCAATTCATTCTGTGCAGCTGAGGATGCAGAGATAGAGATTGAGAGCTGTTCAAAAAAGAAGGGGGGTGGGACTTTGTATGAGGCATATAGAGATTTTACCATAGGCCTCCATCCCTGTAAATAGATAACAAGTGGAAAAGGTTGGGACTTTATATGAAATGCGATTTTAGCAATATGCAATTAATTATAAACATGGAAAAAAATATATATAACCATGTGACCAGGCTCAAAGTTGTCAACCAAAAAGCACTAAACCAAATGAATCTGTCTAACTGATGTAAATAAAAACAAAGGTTTAGTTGCAAGCATTTGCAAATACCTGGGAAGCTGCAGCGCCAACTCCACGGCACTCTGCATGGCTGCAGTCCTAACTATAAATTTAGGGTCTCCTGAAAGGGAGCCCAGGTGTTCTAATCAACAGGCAGAGGACAGGTGATGACCTAAAACCCGCCCCTACCTATAGTTGGTTTGGCAAACAAGAGCACTGGAAAACAAAAGAAAAAAAAAAAGTAGGAGTGGAACAAGGACTGCCCGACAAACCAATATACCACCAGACTAAAAGCAGACCAACTCAAACTGGGTCTGCCAGTAAAAAAATGACAATGCATAAATAAACTGATCAGTGGTAAATCTGTGCAGGCACTCCATTCCACTCCTAAATCACATCTCCATCCCTGGATAGTGTTAAAAAAAGAAGGGGGGTGGGACTTTGTATGAGGCATATAGAGATTTTACCATAGGCCTCCATCCCTGTAAATGGATAACAAGTGGAAAAGGTTGGGACTTTATATGAGATAGAGATTGAGAGCTGTGTCCTCGATATATTTTCTCTGCCCCAAAGGTGGAACATCAGAGGTCTGTTTAGACCCCTGATATCTCACCAAAGCCCCCCAACGGGGCTCCTAAAGAAAAAATATATATATTTAAAAAATAATATTAATAATATTGTAAGGCAGATAAAAAAAATGGTGAAAAATAATAAAATAATAAAATAAACATCTACTGACACCAGTGGAGGAACTAAGGTCGCACTTGCGACCGGGCCCTGGCATTCCGCTACCATGCTCGGAGGGAAGTGCCCCAGCCTGTGGTCAGGGGGCACTTCATTATTTCTTGCACTGGGGCTCTGAAGGCTCTAGTTATCCCACTGGTTAGGGCCAAGCCACCAGTTCATCCCTTATCAGAAGCAATTGTCAAGACTTCCACCATGACAGATCAGTCAAGTGATGACTTAAAGGAAGGTCATTGGTTTGCAATTTTTATTTAATTCAGTTTGTATATTAGCATTAAATGATCAATTGAGTATTCATATCGATATGTGTGTGGCCACATTACACAGAATGATCCAACTTTGGAGATTAATATTTTGCATCAAATCACTTCATAACCCTTTTCCAATTCCAGTTTTCATTCACTATAAAGTGATATGTCTAGTATTTATGTACAGTGCCTTGAAAAAGTATTTATACCCCGTGAAATTTTCCACATTTTGTCATGTTACAACAAAAAATGTAAATGTATTTTATTGGTATGCCAGGCCCACTCCTGGGGATTGGCTGAGGGCCATAAATATTCATGACAGCCCCTCCTAGCCTCTACCAACTAGTTCCAGAACATTCTCCAATATTCTAGAAACAGGGAGAGGCACAAGAGAGCTACCAGGATGAGTCATAATTATGTGCAGACGGGGAATTGCTGTTAGCCAGAGCCGTGCGCATGCACTCATCTGTGTGCACGCCCACCATTAGATTGGTGCCAAGTGGGCATTTTAAACACCTCTGCTGTACTAGGACCTTGCCTTATGGCCTACAGTATTCTGCTACCTGCTACTTGTTCCTGTGTTTGATCTGCTAGCCGTCTGAGCACACTTGAACTCTGCCTGAGCTCCTGCTTGACCCTTCTGCCTACCTGCTTACCGTTGCCAAATTCAGCCTAGACCTGACAACACTTCTGCCTATTGCTCTGTTTCTGACGTGCCTGCTATTTACTGACCCATCTTGCCTGACCCTGCTCTGTGTCCAGCTTGTGGAGGCCTACTCCTGCTGCCTGCCAAGTACCTGCTGTCTGCCACCTATTGGCCTGAGTGCTTACTGCCTGTGACCTTCCAGCCTCAAGTGCCTTCTGACTGTCTTTCAGCCTGCTACCCTGCATCATGATCCAGCATGCATCCAAGTGCACACAGACCTCTTATCTGCAACCTCTATCACCAGAACTGACAGACACTCGTGCCACTTCAGGCTCGTGTGCCTCCTGTTACTTTATAAGGGGTACCGAGCCAGAGGTGTCAGAGATCGCCTTCCTCTCTATGTCAGGCTCCATCACCAGGTATGTGACAGAGGAGCAGATGGGGAGGATTACTGTTACAGATTTGTAGGTAAGTCAGTGGGAGGCATGGTGTCAGGCAACACAGTCTTCATGCCAAGTAGTGCTCGATCAATGTGTCAGGGACCCAATAAAGGAGATGAGATTTCTGCTGCAAGACACTCCCAAGCTGAATCCTTTCAGCTTGCATAATTGTGTATTGTATTGAGTAGCTCATCAGCGCCCTTTTTTTATTGTTTGTGCAGTTACAAGATTCACCAGTCTTGAGAGGGTTGCAATGCCTGGAAAATCTCGTCCATGTTGCATAGTGGTCATCATTACCAGAAGTACTATGTTCAGCTGGTTTGAGAGCGCTTAGCACTGAAGTGTCAAGTTTCCACTTTTACTATAGTCAAGATCTTCAGGTAAGAGCATACGCTGTATATTAAGGCAAGTTGAGACAAGTGTTACATAATTGAAAACCAGAAACCAGAAAATAGTTGAATAGTAATTAGAATTTGTAAGGTAGGAAATGAAGCTCACAAGGACTTACAGTGTCTGACCTTTTGGCCAGACACTGACATAATTTGTAATTGCTGCCATCACAAGATCTAGCCTTAAGTAAAATGAATGTTACCAGTAAAAGACAGAATCACTTTTAAAGCACTCTGTCTAACGCATAGATGTATCCATGGGAATGCTCCCCATTATCTATGCAAAAAAATAAAAGCTCATAATCTCAATCGCGTTCTGCGATCCACCAATCAAAATCTACTCTAGATACCGAAAGCAAACTATAAGTCCAAAGGAGATAGAAGATTCACGGTCCAAGGTCCCAGACTATGGAACGCTTTACCAACCAGCATTCGGTTGGAGGAGAACCACCTAGCATTCAGGAGAAAGATCAAGACTCATCTCTTTTGATACCAAAGGAGACTGGAACAACAAGCGCCCAGAGGCGATTCAGTTCGCATGTGTCGCGCTATACAAGTTTTCATTCATTCATTCATTCTAGACTAAGAAAGGGAAACCAGTGAAGGCAGCACTATCCTTTTCTTGATCGTACATCACGGGACACAGAGCGCATAGTCATTACATATGGGTTATATGGGTACCTTCAGGTGTGGACACTGGTGTAATCAACTTCACAGGAAGTTCCTCCCTATATAACCCCCTCCCACTGAGAGTGCTCTAGTTTTTTCGCCAGTGTCTTAGGTGTTGGTCACGTCTAGCTGTCCCTCGGAGGTCTCGGGACCCAGGATAGCTAGCCGGATCCGTCCGAAGTGCTTCAGAGCCAAGATGTACGGTACCCGGGCCCTGCTGGAGTGGGGTTTTGCCTATAATGCCTCTCCTTGGAGGGCTGGATTCTGGGCTCCAGTGCCTTAGTCTCTTCCAAGAACTAAACGCTACTGATGCCAGGATGCTATATAGGTCCAGGGGTGTGGGTTCCTTAACACAGGACCCCGGTCCCTGAAGGTCCAAGACAATACCCACGGAGATGGGGGAAGGTTGGGCCTCTTGCATTTTGCAATACCCTGCGGCGTGGAGCAGGTAAGAGGGAACCTGCGGGACTTGGTTCGACAGTAGGTATCCCCCTGGGGGTTCTGGGTTGGCTAACAGTATGCTGGTGCATCAGCCACTATCTCCACTATGTCTGTTGAGGCAGGATGGGATTCTAATGTTTACCCAGATAATATGTAGATATATGTATACTTGTGTAAGTTATATATTTGCTACTCACCCCAGGTCTGCCTGTTAACACTGATACTGCAACCCCACATGTTTTAAAGAGGAAATTGCTGGTAAAAAACTCCTGTTTCTTAGGAAGCCCAAGGGGACAGCTTCCTCGCTGTGTGTGCACTACAATAAGATTAGTGCTTACCTGGTGTCTGTTGGTGCTGCATAACGCTGGTCCATGTTGTTCCTCTGCTCTGCTTCCTCCATGTGGTTTCAGCGTGGTGCGCGCGATCGTGCGCGTGATTGTGCGCGCGTGTGTGCGCGCGTGTGTGCGCGCGCATACGCGCGCGCGTGCACGCCGCCTTTTAGAGCGTTGGCGTGCGTCGGGGGGGCGGGCCAGCAGCGTCAGGGTCTGTATAAAGGGAAAACTTCTCTCGGGCTGGTCTTTCCTCCTGGAGGCAGAGGAAGAAAGGATACAGAGCGTGCAGCTGGGTCTTTTGGCCACACAGGGACACCTAGTGGCGGTTTTGTGGATCTTCAGGTCTAGGACTTAGGTCCACTATTGACCAGAAAAAAAAAAAAAAAAAAAAAGGAAGTTTTTTGCTTAAAGGGACTCAGCCTTAGATCCAGCAGTATCTGAGTCTACCTTGGACTCCGGCTAACGGGCATTGGTGTGTCAATACTCACAGGTTTCCTCAGTATTGCCACCTCCCAGGCGGGTAAAAAAAAAAAAAAAAAAAAAAAAAAGAAAATTTTTTTTTGAAAAAAAAAAAAAAAGAAAAAGAGAGAAATTAGTTCTTTTTCATTTTTCCTCATACCTGCCCTCATATTGGTTACTCCTAGCTGCAACAGTCAGGTGTTGGCTATAGGGGTGACCCAAGGTTGTACAATGGCTCCAAAGGGATCTGGACCAGCCAAGGCTGCTAAAGGTGCCAAAAAGCAAAAGGGGTCTCCATCGGGGTCAGAGGATTTGGGCCAGGCTTCTACGGCCCCACCCTCGCCAGTCAGGACACCGAGTGGCATAGTACAAGAGCCATTGGGGGTGCTGGGGGCAGAGGCGGCCCCCGATCCACCCATTCCCGTTTACGTGACGGAAGAAATGCTAGCAGCCACCATGTGTGGGCTAGAGAAAAGGTTAACTGCGTTGTTTTCCCGTCCTTGCCCAAGTAGCAAGCGGGCTAGATCCCCCTCACCCAGTGTGGGGTTTTCAGATGCGGAGGTCTCCTCTTCAGAGGAACGGGACCCACAAGGGGATCAGGCAGACCCAAGTCCCGACGGTTCAGACAGGGAAAATTCCACTATAGATGAATATTTTTCGGCCTCTCAAGCGGAGGGCCTGTGGATCCAGTCTTTGACAGATATGGTTCGCACTGCCTTTAAACTTCCAGTGCCAGAACTAGTAGCCCCGGAGGTATCCTCATTGGGTTCTTTAAAGGCTCCATTAACTTGTGCATCTTTTCCAATGCACCCCCTTCTGCGGAACGTGATTTACCAGGATTGGGCTCGACCTGATAGAATCTTTGTCCCTCCTAAAAGATTCTCTATTCTCTACCCTATGGAAGAGGAATATGTGAAGAAATGGGCTCTCCCTACAGTGGACGCAGCCATTTCCTGCGTGAATAAATCCCTGACTTGTCCGGTTGAAAATGTCCATATGTTCAAGGATCCGGTCGACAAGAAATTCGAGACCCTACTGAAAGCAGCTTTCACGTCAGTAGGTGCCATGGTTCAGCCAGCAGTAGCAGCCATTGGTGTTTGTCAGGCCTTGAAGGATCAGGCAAAACATATATTAAAGGACATGCCGGCTCAGCATACTCATGAATTAGCAGAATTCCCTAGGGCTCTCTGCTTTGCAATAGATGCTATTAAGGACTCCATCCAACAGGCATCTCGTTCATCTCTACTGATGGTTCACATGCGTCGGCTTTTGTGGCTAAAGAACTGGTCAGCAGAGGCACCCTGCAAAAAGCTTTTAGCAGGGTTTCCCTTTCATGGGGGAAGACTATTCGGGGAAGACCTAGATAAATATATCCACACCATATCAAGTGGAAAAAGTACTTCCTTACCGGTCAAGAAAAGACCGCGTGGGCCCACGTTTAAACGACAGGCCATTGTAGGCTCGGCCCCTTCGACTTCTCGTCAGTATCGACGGCCTCCCGGGCGTTCAGCAGTTAATAGTCGCCCACAGGGACAAGCCGCGGCAAACAAGAGGCCCTGGTCTCGCAAGCCGGCTAAACCAGTCATCAAGTCAGATTCATGAAGGGGCGCCCCCACTCTCTTGGGTGGGGGGGAGGCTTCAGTTTTTCTCCGAAGTCTGGAAGGCCAGAATTCCCGACGCTTGGGTTCGGTCCGTAGTAGCCTCAGGCTACAAACTAGAGTTTCGAGAAATCCCCCCTCCTCATTTTCAGGGGTCAAGTCTTCCAAGCGACCCGTTAAAGAGGGCCTCTCTCGTAAAGGCGTTGGATCGCCTCTTGCTCCAAGGAGTAATTGTAAAAGTACCAACCCAAGAAAAGGGTCTGGGATTCTACTCCAACCTTTTTGTTATACCAAAACCCAATGGCGACGTCAGGCCTATATTAGACCTCAAACGCCTAAATCGCTTTCTAAGGATTCAGACCTTTCGTATGGACTCCATACGTTCAGTGACAGCCAGCCTGCATCAGGGCGACTTCCTAGCATCTATAGACATAAAGGATGCATATCTGCATGTGCCGATTTACCCAGCACATCACAAGTTTCTTCGTTTTACGATAAACCAAAGTCATTACCAGTTCGTAGCCCTCCCTTTCGGGTTGGCAACAGCTCCACGGGTATTCACAAAGGTGTTAGCCCCGGTGCTAGCCGTCCTAAGGACAGAAGGCATCTTGGTCCTAGCATACCTGGACGATCTCCTGGTTATCGACAGTTCAGCTTCCAACCTCAATCATGCAGTAGTCCGCACAGTGCGGCATCTAGAAGAGTTCGGGTGGATTGTGAACCAAGAAAAATCAAGGTTACAACCCACAAGACAGTTGGAATATCTAGGCTTTCGGTTAGATACAGAATGCCAGAGGGTATTTTTACCTCAAAAGAAGATCAGGTCGTTGATTCAAACGATTCAAATAGTCTTAGGCAAAAAGAAGCCGACTATTCGCCTATGCATGCGACTGCTGGGAAAGATGGTGGCCGCCTTCAAAGCAGCGCCCTATGCCCAGATCCATACCAGAATTCTGCAAGCAGCTATTCTCTCTGCATGGAACAAGTCCATACAGGCATTAGACCGTCCATTAGTTCTTTCCCCAGGAGTCAGGCACAGCCTGTACTGGTGGCTGATCCCTCAAAAATTATCAAAAGGGAAAACCTTTTGCCCCATCTCGTGGAAAATAGTAACCACAGATGCCAGCCTAACAGGTTGGGGGGCAATCTTAGGAAAACGGACCCAGCAGGGACAGTGGTCAGAGGCAGAAAGTCTGCTTCCCATCAATGTCCTAGAGATCAGAGCTGCTCGGTTGGCCCTGGTCGCCTGGACTCTTCCCCTGCAGGGTCTGCCAGTAAGGATACAGTCCGACAATGCCACGGCGGTGGCATACATAAACCACCAGGGGGGCACAAGGAGCCTGGCGGCTCAAAGGGAAGTAAACCTGATTTTTTCATGGGCCGAAGCCCATGTACCCTGCATCTCAGCAGTGTTCATCCCAGGGATAGACAATTCTCAAGCAGATTTTTTGAGTCGTCAACAGTTACTCCCGGGAGAGTGGTCTCTTCACCCCCAGGTATTCCAAGAGATTTGCCAAAGATTCGGAGTTCCCGATGTAGACATCATGGCAACAAGATTCAACAAGAAATTGGACAAATTCGTATCCCGAGCCAGGGACCCCTCGGCCTACGGGACCGATGCGTTGGTTTGCCCCTGGCACCAGTTTTCTCTCCTGTATGCGTTCCCTCCACTACAGATGATTCCCCGCCTTCTACGAAGGATCAGGGTGGAGCGCAGGCCGGTGATCCTGGTGGCCCCAGCCTGGCCCAGAAGGGCTTGGTACGCACTCATCGTGAGGATGTCAGTAAGGGCACCGTGGCCACTCCCCCTGCGCCCAGATCTGCTGTCTCAGGGCCCGATCTACCACCCTGCTTCACAGCAGCTAAATTTGATGGCTTGGCGGCTGAATCTCTAATTCTTAAGGGCAGAGGCCTCTCTGCCCAAGTCATATCTACGTTAATTCAAGCTAGAAAGCCAGTCTCTAGAAATATCTATTACAGAGTCTGGAGAACCTATGTGGAGTGGTGCGAGTCTCAAGGAGGGCATCCTCGCAAGTTTTTTATTGACAGGATCTTGCGATTCCTCCAGGTTGGCGTTGACAAGGGGTTAGCTCTTAGTACTCTAAAGGGGCAGGTGTCTGCCTTATCGATATGGTTTCAAAGGCCTTTGGCCACACATTCGCTTGTGAAAACCTTTTTGCAGGGGGTCTTGCATGTAAATCCCCCTATTAGAGCTCCCCTCTGCCCCTGGAATTTAAATCTGGTCTTGTCAGCTTTACAAAAGCAGCCGTTTGAACCTCTGACAGAAATCCCTCTTGTGCTGCTAACCCGAAAGTTGGTTTTCTTGGTGGCTATGGCTTCGGCCAGAAGGGTCTCCGAGCTGGCAGCATTGTCTTGCAGGGAACCGTACCTGATTCTGCATAAGGACAGAGTGGTTCTGCGGCCTCAGCCTTCTTTCCTTCCTAAGGTCATATCCAGTTTTCACTTGAATCAGGACCTAGTCCTACCATCCTTCTTTCCTACTCCCCAGTCCAGAGAGGAAAGATTGCTTCATACTTTGGATGTGGTCCGAGCCATGAGGGTTTATCTCAAGGCTACAGAAAAGATTCGGAAAACAGATGTGCTTTTCGTTCTTCCGGATGGCCCCAAGAAGGGTCAGCCGGCTGCCAAGTCTTCCTTGGCTAGGTGGATTAAGCAGCTGATTTTTCAGGCCTATGGTCTGAAGCGCGTTCCACCGCCCTTATCAGTTAAGGCCCATTCTATGAGGGCCATGAGTGCCTCTTGGGCGGCACACCATCAGATCTCTATGGCACAGGTTTGCAAGGCGGCAACCTGGTCTTCCGTACATACGTTTACTAAATTTTATAAGTTGGACGTCACAAAGGCTGCGGACGCAGCATTTGGGCAGGCGGTCCTACGGGCAGCAGTATAGAATCCTCTGGCCCGGTTCACGCCCCTTTTTTTCTGTTGGTGGAGCTATTTTACCTCCTGATATATTTTCTGTTTGGCTATTTTTGGCCTTACGGTCTCCCTCCCTTCATGGAGCATTGCTTTGGGACATCCCATATGTAATGACTATGCGCTCTGTGTCCCGTGATGTACGATCAAGAAAAAGGGATTTTTAATAACAGCTTACCTGTAAAATCCTTTTCTTGGAGTACATCACGGGACACAGAGCTCCCACCCCTCTTTTTGGGGAACATTGTGTAACCTCAGAGAAATTGCTTGCTACAAAACTAGAGCACTCTCAGTGGGAGGGGGTTATATAGGGAGGAACTTCCTGTGAAGTTGATTACACCAGTGTCCACACCTGAAGGTACCCATATAACCCATATGTAATGACTATGCGCTCTGTGTCCCGTGATGTACTCCAAGAAAAGGATTTTACAGGTAAGCTGTTATTAAAAATCCCTTTTTTGCTTCCTGTTCCTATATGGTAGGAGCACTCGCTGAAACCTCTCAGTATGGACTGTAGAAGGGGGAGTGGAGGGCTTAAGTCTTTTATTTATTTTTATTTTATTTTATTAGTTATTCTCTCCTTGCCATGTTGTAGGGTGAAATTAGGAGCTATTTGCAATTACATTTTGGTGGACATTAAGTCAGTAATTTTGACCCAAATTACACTCTCCACAATTGTCAACTCTTCCTTATAGGGTAGCTTGTAGTATTTGGTGATTTCAAGTACTTCTTAATCTAAAAATAGGGGTGAGGTTTGGATTCTCTTTTTCTGCATTTTATGCTTTCAATGTTGGCTTTGGTATTGCCATCCATGCAATAACTTTGCAATAACATGGCTTTCGCCCTACAAATGGTAAGCATTTATTAACAAGACTCCCCCTTCTACAGACTTACATGCATTTTACAGCAAAGCTCAGAATCTCTGAGTTTTTAACAAGATTCATCAAGCTCCCAGAAAAATCTACCTAGATGGGTTTGTATAATTTTTTAAACGAATATCTCTTTTAATTTTAAAGAAAAGAGAGAGAAGGCGCCTCCAGATTAGGAACAGTGTAATCTTTAATTTACAACAGGCACATATATCCACTTACATTTAGTTTCTGTATATCCGTCACAAGTCCTATAACTGGCCCATAGTGTGGCATCAATCCGTGATAGGTACAGGCTGTGATGGTCTTCCTGTCACTGTCAATCTCTGTCCTGTCGTCTAACAAGGAAATCCAGATGGTCAGGATGTTGAAAGCGAGGCTTGGAGTGCAGCGACAGGCACGATGACGTCACAGGGCAGTAGTAAAAGCGACAACGTTTCGGAGCATGCGCTCTGAGTAACCAGGTGCGCTCCTTTTTCAAACATATCAAGCCCTGAAATTAGGACTTTGTTTAATTTTTATATACAGGACTTTTTTCCCATTTTCTTTCCTGTTCTCATCTTCAACCCAATCACAGTTTCTAAGATACACTCAAGATTTTCATAATAAGGATTTTCATAACGGACATAATATTGTCATCCACTGGTCACAGCGTCACTATCCCATATGTTTGTCTTTTATTATTAGGATGTCTTTAACATCTGTGTTTTATGTGGGTACCCTTCTGCATGGTTTAACTCCAATTTCAATATGTTTCCAAGCATATACAGTAATTACACTTTTATATCTCAAAATGACCTGGGTAATGCAACACACATATTATTTACCAATCAGCAACAGTCCAGATCTATGTAACAGAGCGACATGTAAGGCTAAATAATTCACTTGAACACTTGCTAAGTTGTGATATCTTTATAACAGTATAATATATAACTATCAGAATTGAACTTCCAACATCCCCTTACCATGTGCACAATTCAGTGTGCATTTCAAATGTCTTCAAATTCCCCATAGACCACCATCATTGATTAAATCACCAGTGCCATCCTAGTCATTTATTAGCCATGGCAATGTCAAAGCCACTTAGCTGATACATTTAAGACGTCTAGATATTCTAATATCTATTATAGTAGCAATGAATTGACTAATATGTAATTCTTTTTTCTTTTATTATTATAGCAGATGAGTATGGCCTCATAAAAAATATTTCTGCCTTAATGCCAGGATTTATACTGTAAAATGAGGTGACAGTATGAGTAGAAGGCTTATTCGGACACTCAAAGACAAGACAAAAATGTTAGAATTAACAGATAATTTTATGATATGTTTGTTAAATTTTAACGACATCCAAAAAACTTTTGTAGTTTTAGACATAGTGGTGTAGAGGTTAAAAGCTCAGCCAGGATAATATTACTGCCTGGGTTTCATTGTCCCAGTGACAAAATGGTGACCAGGATAGCAAGTGAGTCAAAATCTCCCATGCGCCCCCCCCCCCACTTGTTGATGGGGACAAGGACCTCTTCCCGACAACCCTGGGCTTTGGTTATCGGGTTCTGCAGGCGGGGGGCTTGTTGAAATCTGGGGCCCCCAGATCCCTGCCCCCCGTATGGGAATGGGTATCGGGTACATGCTACCCCTACCCATTCACCAAAAAAGTGTAAAAATGGAAAAAACACCAGAGACGTTTTTTGACAATTATTTTATATAAAAAAAAAAAAGGGTCCTGCGATATCCATCCACCGTCCACCCCTATGGGAGGCCTCCCACCGACTGCTGTCTCTTCGTTTTGACAGCTGTTATATAGGCAAGGGGGGCCACCTGCTGACGAAACTGGATGACCCTGCCCCCTTCTGACATCACATGAAATAACAAAAATAACAAATGTCCAAAGCTCTGGCCATGAACAGTGATACCAAAAATGTAAAAATTGAACCTGTACATTGTTGGGCATATGGAGTGTAGAAAACAGGAAATGACAATTTGGGATGGCTGCTTCACACAAATTGTTGACAAAGTGCATTCGTCATTCATTATCAGCATATAACATTAAAATATATTAGCAGGATCACAGCAGACTTATACATCCATATCTGGCCCAAAACATAGAGTTCTAGATTTGGTGCAAATGTATCATTTATAAATTGATTTGTATTGTAATTTCTTGGGTTTCTATTACGTAAAACCCACCAAAAATGCAATCACTGGTGAAAAATTTAATGTAAAGCGGTCTTTCACTCGTTTTTTTTTTTTTTTTTTTTAAAGTTTTAGGCTCCTCTTACCTTAATTCAATAGCAGCCCGTGTGTCCCGAATTATTCGCCCCCATGATGCGATTCTACTGCCAAACTATATCTTTTATTTCTGTCTTCAGGCAGTTTTCATCTTCTTCCCTGGCACGCTGGGCACGTTGAAGCCCAGTCCTAATCATTTCCGGGATACGGCGGTGAATGCGTCCCAGCATGCACCGCTGTATCCCGCGCATGTCCTTTGATGTGCTGTATGACGGCGAACGGCGCCGTCAACACAGCACAGTTACCATGGCAACGGCCGGCGTCAATATGACCCGCTTGCCGAGTCACGTGACCGCGGTAATATCGCGGGATTTTAAGAGAGATCGTCTCCTGGGAACATCACATCGAATTCCCAGGAGGCTCTGCGCATCGGGGGATAAGGACGGCACGCCCAATAATCCGCGGGGAGAGGTGAGTGACAGGCCACATTAGAGAAAAGATAAAGGTAAGTCTTTAGAAAAAAAAAAAAAAAACCCACTGTTTAGTAATGCTCTCTGGGAGACAGTAAGGCTCCAAGAGAGGTAAATAAAAGGGTGAACTACCGCTTTAAAACCACAACATAGGAAGAACATACAAATCTCTATCCAGTTAGCAGCATATTTGGGATTTGAACCATCGACCCCAGTGCTGCAAAGCAGAATTGCTAAACAGTTAGCCACTGTGCTGCCACATTTATAGAGGCTGCATCTCTGTGGTGTCAAACAGTCCCAGGGGTTCAATAAGTTAATCAATGCAGATGTACTGTGGAAGGCTGGAGAGCCATTGAACAACCTGTTTCTGTGGTATGCCATTGTTTTGAAGGCTGGTTACGACTGATTACTGTCAGAATGCTGCTAGAGCAGTGTTTCTCAACTCCAGTCCTCAATGGGGCCCCAACAGGTCACTTTTTTAGGATTTCCCTCAGATAAAATGGCGGTGGTAATTACTAAGGCAGTGAAACTGATCAAATCACCTGTACAAAATAATGGGAAGCCTGAAAACATAACCTGTTTGGGGTTCCTTGAGGACTGGAGTTAAGAAACACTGTGCTAAGGAATCATCTCTACTTGTTTTGCTGTTTGCTTGGTAAAGGGCTGCAATTAGTGCTGGTGGGGAAATCTTAAGACTGATTGTTTTCCTTGCCTATGAATAACATATGACACAATTTGCAATTGTGGTGAAACCCTCCTACATATAAATACTACATTTAGGCAAAAATTATGTAAGTAGGAGTTATGTTTAAAAACATAGAACAGACAACTTTTTGACATGCTAGGCATAAGTGCTAACCTTTCAGCCACTGTGCTGCCACATGGGTGGAGGCTGCATCTCTGTGGTGTCAAACAGTCCTAAATCCCAAGGGTGCAACAAGTTATTCAATGCAGATGTACTGTGGAAGGCCAGAGAACTATTGAACAACTTGTTTCTTGCATATGCCATCTGTTTTGAAGACTAGTTATGGCTGATTGCTGTAAGCATGCTGCTATAGAACATCTCTAATTTTTGGGGCATTTTGCTTGGTAAGAGCTTGAAATTAGTGCTGGTGGGGAAATCTTAAGGCGGATTATTGTCCTTGCCAGTGCCGATCCTGACCTCCCCGGGGGGTCCTAAGCAAAATGACATGTCACATTAAAATTGAGAAGCGGGGGGCAGGCTACTGAAAATTACATTTCACATTAAGGATTAAAGTTGAGAAGAGGGGGAAGGGGGTGTTCTGCTGAGCGATATTACATCTTACATTAAAGTGAGAAGCGAAGCGGGGGGTGCTGACTTCATACCTCTTCTCCCATGCAGCCAGCGAGTTAAGAAGCCGGTTGAGGGGCCAAAAATGACTTCTCACCGGGGCAGCTTTGTGGGGCCCTAAGCGGCTTGCATAGTGAGCCTATAGTGTGGATCAGCCCTGGTCCTTGCCCATGGAAAATATATAGCATGATTTGTAGAAATGTGCAATTAGTTTCATAAATTCATCCAAATTTTGCATCTTAATAAAAAAAAAAAAAAAGGAATTTCAACTAATACGAAAGAAATTATAGCAAAAATAATGAATGAACTCGACATGATTGGTTAATTTGTTAAAGGTCTAATGAAACAAAAGGTCAACTCGGAGTAAATCTTACAGTCCAATCAGCTGATTCATTTTGGCTGGAGGTTGGATTACTGGCGAAGTGCATCAAGGATGAGATAGCAGCCTGAGATATACCCACTGAGCTGGAGAAGTTGATCACATTTGCCATCCTCATTGACTCCAGACTCAGAGAGAGACTCTCTCTTAAGGAGCACCTGTACATTTGTCTCTGAGCTTTGCAGTCCCACCCTTACCTCCCTCACCTTCTATGCCTCCTGGTACCGAGCCGGTCTTTGAATATAAACCCATGCACTTGGGCTTCATATGTTTCTCTGCAGATGAGCGAGCCCTTAGGAGGAGGGAGAGATTGTGCCTTTATTGAAGTCTTGTCCTACCCGTCCAGGGAACGCCCTAACCTTTAGATCCTGTCATGGACAGACCTTAGGTGGCGTTGTTTCATCTCCAGTTTCCCAGAAAGATAAGCCCCTGGTTTCGGTTACCCTGTTGTGGGCTGAGTCGTCTGTCGAGATACAGGCTCTAATCAACTCCGTGGCTGCAGGCCTGTTCATTGATGCTGTCTTTGTATCGAAGCACTCGATTCCGTTGCAGCTGTGTGACGCTCAATTTGCCATTGAGGCTCTTGACGGGAGACCTCTACAGCCTGCCCATGTGACTCATGAGACTGCTCCATTGTCCATGGCTGTAGGGGCTCTTCACCATGAGATAATCCAATCCCAAGTTATTTCCTCACCTAAGTTTCCACTGGTTATTGGATATCTTTGGTTACAGAGGCACAACCCCTCTTTTGATTGGCTCTGTGCTGAGGTTCTGTACTGGTCTCCACAATGCAGAGATACTTCCAGAAGGTAACAAAGGTCAAGCCAGTACTTTGCCTCCACACCGGTCGTATGATTACACAATTGACCTTCAACCTGGTGCCATACCACCTCGAATTATTTGACCGCCTCAAGGGAGCAACTGTTTTCACGAAGCTTGAGGATTAAGGAGGGCGACGAGTGGAAAACTGCCTTTTATACCAGAACAGGTCATTATGAGTATCTCGTAATGCCTTTTGGCCTCTAATGCTCCTGCAGTTTTCCAGGAGTTTATTAACGATGTCCTCCGTGATTTGTTGCAGTTATGTGTGGTGGTCTCGATGATATCCTCATATTTCCCAAGTCCCAGGAGATCCACCACACAGATGTCCTTCGATTGCTTCAGAAACGAAGAGAGAACAATCTCTATTGTAAGCTGGAGAAGCGTGAATTCCATTGGGAACAGGTCAAATTACTGGGTTATGTCATTTCCACGGTTGTTTTTTTCGGTGGACCCAGAGAAACTGTCTTCTGCAGCGATTTCTTGGCTTTTCCAACTACTATCGAAAGTTTATTCGTAACTTCTCGTCTCTGGTCAACCCCCTGACTGATATAACCAAAAAAGACAGTTACCCACAGAGTTGGTCTCCAGAGTCTATTAAGGCCTTTGAGAGTCTTAAGGCTGTCCTTGTTTTTGCTCCTGTGATGGCACATCCTGATCCTTAGTTGCTTTTTATGCTTGAAGTTGATGCTTCTGAGACTAGAGTTGGTGCCCTTCTGTCTCAACGTCCTAGCTCTAACAGCGTTATGCATTTCATGTGGCTACTTTTCCAAGAAATTGTCACCTGCGGAGTGCAATTACGAGATTGGTGACAGAGAGCCCTGAAAGAATGGAGACATCTCGTTGAAGGTACCCCTGTGCCAGTTCTCATTCTTACTGACCATAAAAATTTCACATTCTTATCTGAGGCTAAGCGTCTCTCTCCCAGAAGGGCATGATTGGCTCTTTTCTTGTTGAGTTTCGGTTCCTGTGATTTCTCCTGATTGTATTCTGGCTACGGTTCACACCAGTCTCACTTCTCCTTTCGGAGACAAAATTCTTGCTGCTCAGGTCGATCCCCCTCCTGAGAAACCTTATGACCGCTGCTTTGTTCCTGAGAGTCTTTGTACTGCTGTGCTCCAAACTTACCTTTCTCCCAAGGCTGCTGGCCACTAGGGCTGCTGAATTTAATCTATGCATCGGTGCATCGCGTTTCGGGTGTCCCCTATGCGGCACCAATGCATGCGACCACAGTAATCAATGTCTAGCCCCGCCCCTCCCGAGAGGCTGTTACATTATTTCATAGTGTAGGAACCTATATGCCTTGCTCATGTGACTGACTGCCTGGCCTGACCCGCCTCTTACGTTTAACATCTCTCCTGGCGTCAGTCCCGTCCACCTCTCTTCTGCTCTGATAGTTACAGTCAGTGGGCGGGGCTGACACCAGGAGAGATGTGAGACGTAAGAGCAGAGAGCAGAGAGGAGAAAGGAGAGAGGAAGGAGGCGGGTCGGGGTGTCAGTCACATAAGCGCGGCATATACAAACAAACACTGTGAAATCCCTGCTGACTTGAGATGGATTGGATTTCGGGGGGATGGTGAGCAGGCAGACCGCCCTGGTCAGAGGGACAGCAAGGACACAAGAAAGTTCCCCAATCATCCTCTATTGCCCAAGTAGTGTGCGCAGAGCAGCATGTAAGAACAGAAGAGGAGGGGGGTGCTGTGGTCCGGGGACACAGGGGGGGTAAAAGCATGTAGTGAAATCTGATTTGATAAAGTCATTGTCACTGCAGGCAGGGACTGGGCTGTATGGAGGACAAATATAAACAGGAGGAATGGTGTGATATCTTCCTGAATGTGAAAATAGCTTGGGAGGGGACACAGGACACCATTAGATTGTCAGAAATAAAAACACAAAATGTCTGCTCTTATTATTCCCAGTATGATGCTGTGTCCGCAGTCTCTGACCATCTCCTGTAGCATGTCATTGTCCGCAGTCTCTGACCATCTCCTGTAGCATGTCTGCAATCTCTGACTATCTCCTGTAGCATGTCCGCTGTCTCGGTTCATCTCCTGTAGCATGTCCGCAGTCTCTGATCATCTCTTGTAGTATGTCCACAGTCTCTGATCATCTCTTGTAGCATGTCTGCAGTCTCTGATCATCTCTTGTAGCATGTCCGCAGTCTCTGATCATCTCTTGTAGCATGTCCACAGTCTCTGATCATCTCTTGAAGCATGTCCTCAGTCTCTGATCATCTCCTGTAGCATGTCCGCAGTCTCTGATCATCTCTTGTAGCATGTCCGCAGTCTCTGATCATCTCTTGTAGCATGTCCGCAGTCTCTGATCATCTCTTGTAGCATGTCCGCAGTCTCTGATCATCTCTTGTAGCATGTCCACAGTCTCTGATCATCTCTTGAAGCATGTCCTCAGTCTCTGATCATCTCCTGTAGCATGTCCGCAGTCTCTGATCATCTCTTGTGGCATGTCTGCAGTCTCTGATCATCTCCTTTAGTATTTTGGGGGGAGAGCCTGGAGCTCCTTTAAGTTGTCTGCTGTGTTTAGACTTTGCTACATGCAGGAAGTGTTTTTTTTTTTTTTTAAGAACCGATAGAATAAAAAAATGGAGTACGTTCATTTTTTTGGATGAAAGCCATGCGCACTTGCGCTGTAATCTTGATGCATCGAGATGCATCGCGTAATCTAATCAAATCGTGTGGCCAGTGAAGATGCGCAGCCCTACTGGCCACCCTGGGAAGAATCAACTCTTTTGGGCCATTTCCCAACAATTCTGGTGGCCTTGTCTACATGCTGATGTAACTGCCTTCGTAGCTGCCTGTTCCATGTGTGCTCAAAGTAAGACTCCACGACACCTTTCAATGGGCCTCCTACAACCCATACCCAATGGAGAGAGGCCCTGGACTTACCTGTCTATGGATTTCATTGTGGAGTTACCCAACTCCCAGGGCAACACAGTTATCCTTACGGTGGTAGATCGAAAATGTCTCACTGTATTCCATTTTAAAGAACTGGCTTCCATTTTTGCTCAGGAGATCTTTCGCATACATGGTCTACCCAAGGTCATTGTCTCTGACAGGGGAAGTCAGTTTGTGTCCCGGTTCTGGCGAGCCTTTTGCGCACAGTTGGGAATTCAGCTTGCCTTCTCCACTGCGTGTCACCCGCAGTCTAATGGGGCTGTAGAACTAGCCAATCAGTCCTTGGAGCAATTCCTGCATTGCTATATTTCTGACCATCGCAACAACTGGTAAGACCTCTTACCTTGGGCGGAGTTTGCTCACAATAGAGCTCTGAATTCTGTATCCCGTTTGTCCCCGTTTATGGCGAACTATGGTTTCCAAACTTCCATGTTGCCTGACTCGTTTATTCCTCAGAGTATTCCCACATTAGAGGAACATCTCCGTGGTCTTCGTTCCACTTGGGTACAAGTCCAGGAGGCTTTGCTACAGGCTAACGAGAGATACAGACTCCATGCTAACCGCAGATGCCTGCCTACGCCTTCCTACCAGGTCAGGGAAAGGGTCTGGCTGTCATCTCACATCCTCCAACTTTGTGTTCCTTCTCTGAAATTCGCACCTCGGTTTATTGGGCCTTTTCTTATCCTTCATACCATAAACCCAGTGGCTTACGTGTTGGACCTTTCTTTCAGTATGCGTATCTCTAATGTGTTTCATGTCTCCTTATTGAAACCTTTGGTCTGCAACCGTTTTAACACATCGGCGCCATGTCCTCACCCTATACAGGTTGAGAACCATGAGGAGTATGAAGTACAGTGCATTTTTGACTCCCGTAGGTTCCGTTGGCGCATACAGTACCTGGTGCATTGGAAGGGGTACAGTCCGAAGGAACGCTCTTGGGTCCCATATTTGGACGTACATACCCCTGTCCTCCTCTGAGGGGGAGGGGTCGTTGAGGATGGGGTACTGTCAGGGCTGGGCTCAGTCCTTCCTTCTCTGTGCTAGCAGCTCAGCTGTCAGCTAATTGCCAGCTCCCATCTCTCCACAGTGATCCACCTGTTGATGATCCTGCTCATCAGCTCTGTCTACTTAAAGCCTTCCAGTTCATTTGCTCTTTGCCTTCGCCTCTGTTAACATCGCGCAAGACTTTATCCTGCATTCCTGTTGTAGACCTGCTTGACTGACGTTCCCTCTGGCTACAGATCCTGCTTGCTGTACTACTACCTTTATCGCTGGCTCCTGGACATTGGCTTGGCCAACTTCCCGATTCAGTTACTGACTATGTTTTGACTATGCTTACGCTGTTTACCTTTTTATTTTTATTATTAAACAAGTGTGATTTAACTGTACTTCTGTCTCGGTCTGATTAATGGTTTCTGACAGTGGTAGAATGACATTAGTTAGTTATGAGTTATGCTTCTTGCTTTATTCTGTGATATTTGGTGGTTCTTGGTGTGTGAGTGTAGAATAGTGATGTTACCCTCTGAATTTTGGGAATGACATTTTGATTTCTGATGTTGATACACATGTCACATTTTTGGGGGTTAAATTATGATCATTTGGAAATACTAAACAACACACAAAATTTAGAAAATTTGCATCAGCAATGATATTGTTTATGGTTTGTGAAGATACCTGTGGGAGTTTCGGATTAGAGTTTTGTGAAAAATATATTTTATCAAAACAGTACACATTACTAGCATTCTTAAAAAAATAAAAACCCAGCAAGGACAATTTATTTGAGAGAAATAAATAATTTATCTCAAATCTAAGATGTATTTTATTTTTTTTGTGGAAATAACAATTGTACCATTATAATCAATGGTTGAAACTTGCATTTGGCTATACAGGTACTCCTCGCTTAACGACCGACCTGTTTAGCGACCGTTCGCACTTACGACCATCTCACCGACGGTACGAGCTAAAACGTGTTTACGTGCTAAAACGTGGTAGCGGCGGCCCTGCGTCACAAAGTCATTCATGGCTGATATACAGCACTGTACACACGTACTACACTTCTCTGAGGTCCGGTACGGCTGGTTTCATGGTCAGTATTCACATTTCAGCAGTAAATTATTTTAACAAAAGAATGCAAGGATGCAAAAAAAAAAACTTTATAAACGGCTATACTGTACTGTACTGTATACAGTCCAGGATCTCTCTCAGGCCCACACAATACAGCACAGTAGTGTGACAATATACAGTACTATACAGATATACTGTACTGTAGTACATTACAGTACTGCATGTACAGTACAGTGTAACTATTTATAAAGCTTTTTCTTCAAGCATACAAGTTGTGTGTGATCTGGGTGCCTTATTCTGTATTGTACTTTACCCCAGATGTCTCCAAAAAGGAAAAGCAAGGCAGTTCCTCACTTAACGACCAATTCGCTTAACGACCAAGTCGTTGAAACGGAACTCGGTCGTTAAGCGAGGAGTACCTGTATAACGCACATTTTCACATTCAGAAACGCTTTTAAGCCAAGTGCTAAATTGAGAGTTTACTATAGCGCTTGGTAAATAGTAATGGGAATTAAAAATGTAAGTATTTTGCATGTCTGAGCATGCGCATTTGTGCTGGTACATAGTTGTAGACAGAGGGGGAATTTATCCCTTCTCAGACATTCAATATTTCAGTTTATACATCACTTTTTTAGCAGTTTAAAAGCAGATGGTCTTTAAACAATATACCACTTATTTAAAGCGGATCTCCACCCTAAAGTGAAGATCCGCTGATCGGAACCCTCCCCCCCTCCGGTGTCACAATTGACACCTTTCAGGGGGGAGGGGGGTGCAGATACCTGTCTGAAGACAGGTATCTGCAACCACTTCCGGCCCGCAGTCTCGCGCATGCGCCGTAGGGAACCGGGCAGTGAAGCCGCAGCGCTTCACTTCCTGGTTCCCTCACCGTGGATGGAGGGGGGAGCAGCAGGGTGACGAGCGATCGCTCGTCCTCTGCTGCGGACGCCGCTGGACTCCAGGACAGGTAAGTGTCCTAATATTAAAAGTCAGCAGCTGCAGTATTTGTTGCTGCTGGCTTTTAATATTGTTTTTTTGCTGAACCATCCGCTTTAAGAACCATTTAGGCGATCATATCATGCTCTAAACATTATGTTCATGTGCAATTCCCATGTTTCCAGCATTACTAATGATTTGGACAGTCACTGTTGTATGTGACCTATAATGAATTTGATTTTGTGAGTATTTTTTCAGAGCGCTATAGTGAATTCCATTTTCACACTAATATATGTGGTTTGGCTATTTTGCAAGTATTTATTCATGCATTTGCATATTTGTGCTATAATAAATCAACCCCAAAGTGTTATCAAAACCACAACAGTAAAATCAGTCTGTATATGCAGTAAAGAATGCTTGTTAATCTCACTGTGGAACCTAATGCCGCGTACACACAGTCGTTTTTTTGTGATGAAATAAAACAACGTTTTAAAAAACTTCATTTAAAATGATTGTGTGTGGGCAAAACATTGTTTTGTGTCTTCTGAAAAACGCCCCAAAAAAAAATTCGAACATGCTTCAATTTTTTATGTCGTTTTTCAGAATGTTATGACGCGAGCTTGAATGGAACAGAGTGCCGTCGTACGTGTTGTATGTAACCGCGCTTTGCAAGAGCATTTTCAGAAAACGATGGTGTGTAGGCAACGTCGTTTTTTAAAATGAAGTTTGAAAAACGTTGTTTTTTTCATGAGAAAAAAAGATTTTTTTTACAAGACAAAAAACGTTACTGCGTGTCGGCCTAAATGAGGCTTGGACCTCACGTACGGGGTCATGTGATTTATGTCGCTCCACTCATTGGCTCCCAGAACGAGGCGTGCAGCTCACGTCAGTGGCCATGCGGATTTCGATGCCGCAAGTGGAGCTACACCGCTCCTATAGGCCAGGGATGGACTGGCCATCGGGACTACCGGGAGTTTCCCGGTGGGCCGATGGCTCAGTGGGCCAGTTGTCACTCAGGGGCGTTGGGAGGGGGTGACTAGAGCGCCAAATGGGTCCCCAAAAAGCCTGGAGTCTCGTCCCCAGTGTAAAAATCCAGTGATTGGTGGGCAAGCGGGGGCGTGCAGCCGCAGTGAGAGTAGAGCTGTCAGAACGATGTCGGGAATGGGCGGGGCCGATATGCGGGGACCCCCCCTCATCCCTGACAGTGCTTAGATTTGACAGCTTCACTCTCAATGCAGCCGCACGCCCTGATACTGATGTGCGGGGCCCCTTCGTCCAGTACATTTGCAAACACTGCCTGTATACACTCTGACATTCAGAGTGTATACAGGCAGTGTTTGCTATGTACTGGACGAAGGGGCCCCGCACATCAGTATCGGGTCGTGCGGCTGCAGAGTCTGACTGCTGGCTGGGGAGGAAGGTGGCAGCCGGAGCCGTAACTACTGCACATGCACGGTTCCAGTGCAGGCTGCAGAGTATCGCTGCTGGAGGGCTTGCATGGCGGGTGGAGTGCATGTGCAGGATGACAACAGTGAACCTGTTGACCATCCTGCCTGGGTGTCCTCTTCTCTGCCGTGTAACTCCTCCTCCCCCCCCCCACAGCTGCTTTCATCTCTATACATTACAATAGAGAATGTCCGAGCAGTAGGCAGAGCTGTCCAACTTTTCAAGTTAAAAAGCCTGTGATTGGTTGCTAGGGGCAGTCCTAGCAACCAATCGTCTTTCTGTTACATTGAAAGTTGAACATCTCCCGCCTTCTGCTTGGACACGTCTTCTCCCTTCTGTGCAAGGTAAGGGAGGGGCACTGACATAAAGGGAACTGTGTTTGTTGCATATAAAGATGATGGCTGTAAAGGATACCAGAAAGGAGGGGACTGTGAAAGGAAGTGTGTGTCAGGAGGGGGGGTCAGCGTATGTGACAGGAAGGGGGGTCAGTGTGTGTGTCAGGAGGGGGGGTCAGTGTGTGTGTCAGGAGGGGGGGTCAGTGTGTGTGTCAGGAGGGGGGGGTCAGTGTGTGTGTCAGGAAGGGGGGTCAGTGTGTGTGTCAGGAGGGGGGGTCAGTGTGTGTGTCAGGAGGGGGGGTCAGTGTGTGTGTCAGGAGGGGGGGTCAGTGTGTGTGTCAGGAGGGGGGGTCAGTGTGTGTGTGTGTCAGGAGGGGGGGTCAGTGTGTGTGTGTCAGGAGGGGGGGTCAGTGTGTGTGTCAGGAGGGGGGGTCAGTGTGTGTGTCAGGAGGGGGGGTCAGTGTGTGTGTCAGGAGGGGGGGTCAGTGTGTGTGTGTGTCAGGAGGGGGGGTCAGTGTGTGTGTGTGTCAGGAGGAGGGGTCAGTGTGTGTATCAGGAGGGGGGGTCAATGTGTGTGTCAGGAGGGGGGGGTCAGTGTATGTGTCTGTGATTTTGTTTTTAATATACAGCATGGGGGGGGGGGTAAATGCACTGCCACTGGTCATAGTAACTGATGTATTAGACCCCTTTCACACTGAGCCGCCCATAGCGCTGGTGGTAAAACGCCACTATTTTTACCGCCAACGCTATGGGTGGATTTGCGGTGCATTTTGGTCGCTAGCGGGGCGGTTTTCCCCCCGCTAGCGGACAAGAAAGTGTTAAAACCGCCCACAATGCGCTGCTGAAGCAGCGCATTGTGGGCGGTATAGCCGCGCTGTCCCATTGTTTTCAATAGACAGGAGTAGTGGAGAAGTAAAAGAAGTAAAAGCCTTGGGCTTTCACACTAGAGACAATGGCGCAGCTGTTTGAGGGTGGAATGCAGGCGCTATTTTTAACGCTATAGTGCCTGCAATACGCTCCAGTGTGAAAGGGGTCTTAATGTACTGCCACTGGTCACGGTTACAGATGAATGAATTTACTGGTCACAGAATAAAAAAGCAGTTTATACTTATAGCAGAATGTTTTTTCTTTTTTTTTTTTTTGCGCAATTGCGTATAGACTATATACTGTTTTTGTGTGTGTGTTTGCAAAAATTAGGTGGGCCGGTCTGGATGAAGTCCAGGGCCAAATTTGTGTCCCAGTCCACCCCTGCTATAGGCTTATCAATTAACATTTTTTTTATAAATACAGGCAATGTGGAGGAGCTGGCTAACACCCCAGTTGAAGTCCAGTGGGACAAAACACATCAGGTTTGCTTGCTCAGCTTCTCACATTGCCTTTAAATTGTAATCACAGATCAATATATACATCTTTACCTTGATGTTTGTACTTATTTAATAAATCCATCCATTTGACCTACACTATATGGAAACTCTTTTATTTTCATAATCCTCATATTTTCACCAGATGAGAGTGTTTGCATACACTGCCTGCATTTTGAGTGACCTCTACCTGCGTTCCAGTTCTCCCATGGAGTTCCAGTATCCAACATCGGAGTTCCATTTCCTGGTCTCTTCAGCTTGACTGACCGTCTGGTAAGAGTGTTTACTCCTATCCTGGATGGAGGACGCACCATCCCTGGTGATTTGTTTGCGGTCGTGGTTATTCCATTTACCTTTGCTTCTGAATTGAATTACATTTCAGAGTCCTATTATCAATGTGGGCTGTTTCAGTATATTTTGTCATAAATTCACTTTTATTTTTATATTCACTTATTTTACCATCTAGTGACTCTTATTTTATCTGGTTCCGTACAGTGGAATTTGCACATTTTCACTTAGCACTATAATATTTAGCACTGCTGTATGACCTATATGCACTTTATGATATATTGCACATGATAATAATTTTACTGTTGTTATCTTAGTGCTACAACATGTTTCACAGTGTGTGGTACAGGCAGATTTAAAGTGCTATCAAAGAAAGAAAATATGTCTTTCCGAAACATTGGAAGAGCAGGGCAAGACCAAAACATATGTAAATGATCTGCTTCCTTAGAACCACAGCAGGAACAGGCAGCAGCAGAGACAAAGTCTATACGGGTTATCCAGGGGCGGACTGACCATTGGGGCTCTCGGGCACTGCCGAGGGCCCCATGCCACTAGGGGGCCCCATCAGGGTTGCCAGGCTCAATAAAACCAGGGACAGTATGTAAAAATCTGTGTTTTTTTTTACATCTGTCCCCGATATGTCAGAAACCGACATGCTTTTGATGTGAAAATCCTGAGATTTTAGCTCCCCTGCTTCTGCACTGCCTCCTGGCGTTGTGGCCATCTGTAAGCCTGGGGGCCCCATAATCTTCTATTGCCCAGGGGCCCCATGAGTTGTCAGTCCACCCCTGGGGTTAGCTTAGCAAGAGTATAATGCAGCTGGTGTATAAACTTAAAGGGCCAGATTCACGTACCCGGGCACATCTTTGTGCAGGCGTAGAGTATCTTCCTTACGCTATGCCGCCGCAACTTAGAGAGGCAAGTGCTGTATTAACAAAGCACTTGCTCTGTAAGTTGCGGCGGCGTAGCGTAAATTGGCCGGCGTAAGCCCGCGTAATTCAAAGTAGGAAGGAGGTGGGCGTCATCTATTTAAATTAAGCGTGACCCCGAACTGGGAATGCGCGCGCATGCTCTGAATCACGTCGCATTGACTCCCTAAGTGACGTCGGCGCGCAATGCCTACGACGTGTGAATGTAACCTACACACAGCCCTATTCACGTACTACGTAAACGGCGTAAACAACGTAAAATTCGACGGCATCGTTCCCTGGGCAATACCTTTGCATTAGCTGTGCCTCATATAGCAGGGGTAACTTTACGCCGGACATAAGCCTTACGCAAAGCACGTATATGAAGTGACTGGGCGCATCTACACTCGTGAATCGGCGTATCTTACTCATTTGCATATTTATAATGGGAACGCCGAATGCGTCCAGCTTAACTATGCGCCCACGATACGTCGGCGTAGGCAAGGTACGTCGGACGGCTGAAGCCATGTTTTTCAACGTATATCGCTTTGTAAATCGGCGCAAAGATGCGACGGCGCACATTTGAAATGATGACAGCGTATCTGGAGGTACGCCGGCGTACATCTTTTCTGAATCTGGCCCAAATTGTATAAATTGATCATTAGAACCAATATGATCCTGAAAACAAACCTCTGAGGTCTCCTCCCACCCTCTGAGGACAGCCTGGGGATCAATACCTCCCACTTCTTCTGAGCAAGTTGAAAGGGGTTGCACCCAGCCGACTGAAAACGTAGGTAAACAGTCGTAACCAATTTAGTGATATCTGGATATGACAGTAGCACCTCTAGTGGCAATTTTAAGAGCTATTGGGTCAAACCTCCAAACTGTGCCTGAACGGCATGATGTAACAATAGATATTTGAAAAATTGTTTGTTAGTCACTCCATTCCGAGCCTTCAAATCCTCCAAAGTGCACAGTCTAATTGCCTTTAGTAAATCAACCCCACTGACTCCATGAATAAGGGGAAAAATAAGGAAAAAGAGCAAACATGTTTTGCCCCTCTTTCTCTCCTTTCTTTTCTTTCTACCCCCCTGTTTTGTCCTCTTAGGTTGGTGGGAGGGAGATTTGAGGAAGACACAGAATTTCTTTTCCCTCCCTCCTCTTAACTTCTTTTCAAAATCATTCTAGCTCTGTAGCTTTTATAGTATAAAACCTATTGTGTAGCAGACACATTTCTCATGCTTTGTACCATAGTTGAACAAACTGGGCCACATTCAGGATGGAGAGGGTATCTTTGTGCGGGCGTAGCGTTTCCTATTTACGCTAAGCCTCTGCAACTTATACAGGCAAGTGCTGTATTCACAAAGCACTTGCTCCGTAAGTTGCAGCGGCGTAGCGTAAATGGGCCGGCGTATCCCCACGTAATTCAAACTGGGCAGGTAGGGGGCCTGTTGTATTTAAATTATCCCTGACCCCACGTAAATGACGCGCCGAACGAACTGCGCATGCGCCGGCCGTGAACGTATCCCAGTGCGCATGCTCCAAATCACGTCGCAAATAGTGATTGAAAACGACGTGAACGTAAATTACGTCCAGCCCCATTCTGAATTGGCTTACGCAAACTACGTAAATGACGTAAAATTCGACGCTGTACCGTCGTCCATACTTAACATTGCCTGTGCCTCATATAGCAGGAGTAACTTTACGCCGGTCCAACGCTTTATGTAAATGATGCAAATAGATACGCAGGCCGCAACTACGTTCGTGAATCGGCGTATCTACCTAATTTACATATTCGACGCGTAAATCTACAGAAGTGCCACCTAGCGGCCAGCGTAAATATTCAACTAAGATACGACGGTGTAATAGACTTATCTTAGCAAAATTCCGGCGTATCTTGTTTTCTGAATACAGAAAAAGATACGCCGGCGCATCCGAGAATTTACGCGGCGTATCAACAGATACGCCGCGTAAATTGTTTCTGAATCTGGCCCACTCTGTACAAATGTGATTACTTTTTTTGGAAACAAAATTTCCTTTAAACTCCCTGGTGGTATTCCCAAGTCGGGCTCAGGGTGAATTTTCCATGCCAAAAGCAGTAACCCGGAGCCAGACTCAGGATCGCATTGCAGGATACAGGGGAAGTTACTTACTATGTCCCTGGATCCTGCGATGTGTCCCCTCTGTGTGTGCGAGCTGTCATCTCGCTCGATTCACACTGGTAACTGCCGAGTGCCGAGCTCCGTTCCCTGCGAGCAGCGTAACGCACGGGGGGTGGAGTCCGGCAGCAAATTCAAAAAATGAAAAACACAGTATAGATACAGTATACTGTAATCTTACACATTACAGTACTGTATAAAATAATTACACACCTCCTAGGGAGTGGTCTGTCCAGTGCCCTGCATGCAGCTTTATATTATAAAAACTGTTCTTTCTGTCTGGAAAATTAATATTGTCCATAGCAAACAAAAAGTGTCCCTGTATGTCAAAAGTGGCTTTAGACCAGCTAGAAAACATATAAACGAATAAATTAGAATCACTTGCAGAATTGAATGATAGTGATTTGTGGGGAAATTCGTCATCAAACACTGACAGTGTAATGACAGCGACAATTCTGCAACTGCGCACATTTCAGTGTTTTTGATTTGATTACATTATAGAATATTTTTTATTATAATTACATTATTATTTGATATAATTATTTATAGTTTTTTATTATATTATAATTTATGATTTTGTGTTTTAAACTTTATCATACCTTGAATGTCTACTAGACTTATGTTTGGACAGATTTAAGTGAGTTATTTCTAAGAATTACAGGCCTACAATATAAAACACCAAATTTCCATGCAAACTAATGGTACCACTTTCAGCACCAAAAATCAGAAAGAACCATACCGCCAGGGAGGTTAATAAAACTATAGTGTTGGGCTTAATCCCATGGTCCTTCTGTGGGGGGTGACTGATAATCTACCTGCTGCCACACATACCAAACTTTTCATTTTTTATTGTGCATACTATGCTAGGAAAATTATTTTGATTAACTGGAAGAAGCCCGATCCGCCTCGAGTATCTGCTTGGAGGGAGCTGGTGAATACTGCCCTCCCCTTGTATAAGTTGACATATATGGGACGTAATTGTCCTAACAAGTTCCACAAAATATGGTCAAGATGGGTGGAGGCCAGGCATCTGACGGTGTAGAACGTAGGTGTGGGCCCTGCTCCCCGGCACTTCATCCTTCCCTCTCCCCCCTCCATTTTTCCCCCTTCCCCCCTCCCCCTTGGGGGATTCCAGGTGGGATGGATTCCCAGATGGTCTTCTGGGTTGGGTGTACGGTTGCCCATGATACTTTGGTTCTAGTTCTAGTTTTTTTGCCTATTGCTCAGAGTTGATGTGGGATCCTGGGTATTATGGTTTCCTTATAGTATGGCCATGTTGGAAATGACTCCGTATATTTGCATTTGTATAATATGTTTTGTGCTACTGCACTATTTGCTGATATTCACATGTCCATTGTACACTTGTATTCTTTAATAAAAATTCCTTCTATTAAAACTATAAAATATATTGAATGAAAAGTGGAATATTTGAAACGGAATGAGCTGAAGCTACTAAATTTCTACAAATTCCAACCCCCATCACATACTTCATTAAAGTGCAATTCTTCCTATTTAAATGACTATTATCATAAAAATGCATTCAGATAACTGTATTTATTCACTGTATTTTGTATATTATTTTAATGTTTTTACCCATTATCTGTTTTGCACATTGTAATGTTGTCAACTTTTACCTTTTATTCACATGGTTTAGCTAGCTTTTATAAAGAATATTGTTTTTGGGGTCATCCCAGCTCATGTCATTGCCACTTTGCTGGACACCTTTGTATGCATGTAAACTTGGAAGAAAAAAAAAAAACGAAAGTAAAAAAGGAATTCATAATGAGAATACTATCTTATGCATTAAACCCATACCGTTATACTGTTAGTATGTGTTCAAATTGTGGTCTTTTGAAAGTATTTTCCAAATAGAAGTAGTGTAGTACTTCATAGCACCAGCTATTAATCAGTTACAGAAACTAAGTGGACCAAATTAATAACTCCTTATTAATCATTTATATATATTTCTTTAGTGAATTTACCTAAATGCAGAGATTTTTTTATTCTTTGTCTTTTTTATTAATTCAATAAAACAGTTATTTGGATGGAACCTTTATTTCATAAATGTTTGGTTATTTTCACTCGTGTTTGACTCAGAGCAGATGTAATGGGTCACACAATGAACTTAGCAGTCATTGTCACACTGAACAAATTACGTTGATTGTCCTTCATTCGATCCCACTAACACAATTTTCAATCTAATTACTTAATGTCCTCCTCTGTTTTACTTACCCCTATTATTAGTGATGATGGGATAATATCACGGCACATGCAATAATATAGCTGACACTTGCCACACATCTTGGAAAAGCAGAAAAACAGTGAATTACTCACCAACTGTCCATTTTATTACCAAGCGCCTGGGGATTTGAAAGCCATTATGGATTATGTGGTGACTAAGCTAACCACATTCAGCATGTTATTGACCCTGTTGTAGGAATTTTTCTAATCATACCTCTCTATTTTCATATTTGTCAAAGGAAAACTCAATATAATCAGGCGAGTATACAGAATACTCCCTATTACTAAAATGATTTCTGTTCATGTAAAGCCCAGGGTGCTAATGCAATCTGTCTAATTTACTTTGAAGTTTGAGACTCCCTTTTTCTGAATTGAAAATGTTTACTTTGGTGAGCCTCAACCCTTAATGCCTGAGAAATATGATGATATGATGAGGGTTTACTGCTCCCACCTGTGTGTGAAATATACCATAGTATAATATATAGGAGAGAAGAGCCGTCAACTCCAAAGTCCTCGATGCAAAAATGTATGAGAATTAAAATGCAGACAACTCACGCGTTTCAGCGTGAGCCCAATGACTAAGGCTTATGCCAAAATGCGTCAGTGGTCTGATTTTATAATGCTCATATGTAGCAAATACATTTTTGCCTCAAGGACTTTGGAGTTGCCGACTCTTGCCTCTTCTATATTTTATTTAGTGTAGGAAGACACACTGAGCCTTGGTACCTGTGCTGCAGACTGCACACCAGGATTGGATTGCTTCTGTTGAGAGCGCTGTATCTTTTACCTTTCCATAACATAGTATAAGTTGAAATTCAACGCCAAACCCTGGATAAGGCATTTTCAGAATAACCCTAAATTATTGACATCTTCAGGATGATCATGTGACAACCAGGGTCCATTTACTCTTTTTCAGCCTTTTCTTTCTGATGGTTGGCAATCCCCAATGCTAAAGGAAACTGTGCGCATCCCCTTCCATATGAGCGCCATTCTTTGAAAAATTTGCTTTGAGCCCATGCTGCATGAGGACCAACCCCCCCAGCAGGTGTGTACATGATAGCCTGGGTTCACAGGAAGCAGAAAGAGGGGACTCAATTCTGGAAAATATAGCCTTCGAGGCATTTCAGTATATCAGTATTAAATCAGTGGGATTGCATATTCACACAATCAGATTTTCAGACAGGAATTGTGTGTTGACAGCCTGTTGGCGGAAAATCCGACCATTTGTACGCTCCATTGGATCAAAGGATCAGGAAAGTAAAACTGCTTTTCCTGGTCCCCTAGACCTAACTCAGCATTTAACTCTTGTAACGTGGGGACAGCCCCACTGCAGGCCTGTCCCTTGAAATAGGCTTTAAGCACCCTAGGAAGGATGAGTCTAGCACAGGGGTGCCCAACCTTTTGAAGAGTGAGGGCCACTTAAGCAACTTGGTGACCATTCGAGGGCCACAATGAGCGGAGCGGATGGATGACAGGTCACGGCTACTCTATAGGCCCTCTGATCCGCCCAGATAGTAGGGGACAAATGTTTTTCGGATTGGAGGTAGGAGGGCGTAAACGGACATGTGTCGCTCTGTAGAGGTATATTGAGGGTCCCGTTTGGTCAGGCTGATCGTGCGAAAAGGGCCTAAGACTGCTTTTACACTGTTGTGTTGCAGTTTACCCACACCGCGAGTGCCGCTGTGTCTATCCTGCGGGTTAGCCAAACTTTTCCTTAGACTCCGACTGTGGCAAAAGCCAGCGTTGTAGAGAAAGCATCGGCTTATTGGGGCTCTTTTTCTTCCTCTACCACCAGCTTCACATGACAACACTGATGCTGTGGTATGGCGGGTCGGCAACCTGGGATCTTTGCTTGCTAACCTGCCATTCCAGAGCAGGAGGTTGTGGGCCACATCAGAGGGCTCCGCGGGCCACATGTGGCCCCCGGGCCACTGGTTGGCCACCCCTGGTCTAGCACCTAGCGCTAATCCCTGCCTGCTTAGCTTTACATTTGGCCCATTACTTTACACGCTATAGCAAAATGATGGCTACAGCGTGGTCAGACAGTTGGGAGGGCGCCATATGACGTCTGCCCATGACCCCATCTCCCATGCTCCTGCAGCGGCGTGCAGCTGGCACGCTCTATGAACAGCTAATCACAGATTGGGGAAATTGGGGAAAGAGAGACTCACAGCTGCTCTTTCCCACATCATCAGCTCTGTCCAATTACAGCTGATCACGATGTAAACACACTTGCTGCTTATCAGCATTCCTTTCGTCACACTGTCACAGCGTGAGGAGAGGTGAGAGCCGGTAGCCAACTAGTGTGAAAGGGGAAATCTGCACTGATCATCAGGGCACTGATCATCAGTGTCCTGATGATCAGTGCAGCCCCAACAGTGCCCATGAATGCTGCCTATCAGTGCCAAACAGTCCCCATCAGTGCTGCAAATCAGTGCCAGTCAGTGCTGTCAAACAGTGCCCATCAGTCTTAGTGCCATCTATTACCATCAGTATCGCCTATCAGTGCCACGTATAAGTGCCGCCTATTAGTGCACTTCAGTGCTGCATATTAGTGCCCATCAATGCCCATTTGTGCCGCCTATCAGTGCTGCATATCAGTGAAGCCTTATTAGTGCCCATCAGTGCTGCCTATCAGTGCCATCTCATCAGTTACCCTTAGGACCTCATTCTCTGTGCCTGTCAGTTCAGTCTATCAGTGCCGACCAGTGCTGCCAATTAGTGCCCATCAGTGGAGCCTCATCAGCGCAGGAGAAAAATTTGATGATTTGTTGGCAAAATTTTATAACAGAAACTAAGAATAAAATTATTTTTTCAAGATTTTTGGTCTTGTTTAGCAAAATAAAAAAATGATAAAAATGTCATATGGTTACAGTGCTGCATGACCGCACAATTGTCATTCAAAGTGTGACAGCGCTGAAAACTGAATTGGCCTAAGCAGGAAGAGGGTAAAAGTACCATGTGGTTAATACATAATAGCAGCAGGGGATAGGACCAGGCTCCTGACTCATCTGACCTAGGAAGTCTCTGCATATCATAGCAGATGGAAAATCCATGCACCCATTTTTCGTAAAAACTTTAAAAGGCCAGACATGCAAATTTGGGAATATGTTTGAGGAAGAGTTAGTCTGTATTACTTGTGTCTGGTAAATTACAATTTCAAGGGAAATTCACAAATTCCCAGGTCTGTTCATTTTTCTTCTTTGGCTGTTAAGGTTCTTGGAGCACAATTTATTTATTTATTTTTTATCCAAAGCTACTACCCCAAAAATACTGTATAAAATGATCTACTTATGTGTCTTTTGGAATGGAACATATACTAGATTAAGGATTTCAAATACTGTAAAACATGTTTAAGATTTGTAATTAAATACAAATTGCCCTTTTCAAGTGAGCCTGGTTCATTGCAATCATTTAAGGAAGTTCAGAAGTGGCTTGTTTAATATTGGCTTCATAATTGCTTGTGACATGATTACATTTTATTCAATTGTGTGACATCTGCCAAAAAAGCTCATTCTTCATAGATCCAAGATAATTGAAGCTCTCCATCTGCTCTTGGGCCACTCTCAACCGCTGCACTTGTTTTAAGGATTACACCAGCCCTCCACTCTACAGTTACTAATTGTCAAATTGCCTTCCCTGTATTAATGAATATGCATAACATGTCTATACAGGTATGTGCTGTGTTGTTATTCACGAATAGTACAGAATAATGGTTACAGACACTTAAAGGGGAACTCCACTTTCATGGGAGGAAAAAAATAGCAAATAAATAAAAAAAAATAATATAGAACATATAATTGTGACACAAGTCATATTGTAATTGAATGTTATTAAAAATTCCCTTTCCTGTTCAATCGGCAGCTCTGTATTTTTCTGAGAATGCAATCTACATGGAGTTGTTCCCTACATAAAATGTGTACTGACCACTCACCAGAAACATCATTTCCTGCTTTTGTGATTGGCTCACCAATTTTCCCAGAAGCCTGCCTAAGTTACAAGTCAGATTTCAGGCTTCCCCTGCAACAAAATTGTCATTTTTGATGAGATATTTTCACTAGGAACATGTCTAAATGGATGCAGGCCCAGCAGCTTTCCTCATTAGTGCTCTGCAGCTGCACAGCTTACAATTAATTGTGAAACCACTCCCATTAGACTCGTGTATAAGCCTCCTCCTCGTCTGTGATAGACAGAACACTGAACACAGATACAGTCCTGGGAAACTGAATCAGTTTTCCTTCTATCATGGACGAGGAGGAGGCGGGGCTTTGTTACAGTGGACAGCCGCCGAACAGTTAAGACTGCATGACACAGCAGGAGACAGTAATCAAAGGTACATGAGGCTACAGATGGGCACTGATAATAAAGGTGGGCACAGTGAGGCTGCAGATGGGCCCAGTAAAACGGCAAATGGGCACAGTGATGCTGCAGATGGGCACATTGAGGCTGCAAATGGGCACACTGAGGCTGCAGGTGGGCACAGTGGCTGCAAATGGGCACAGTGAGGATGCAAATGGGCACAGTGTGGCTGCAGATGGGCATTGTTTTCCAGTAGCTGCTGCATTACCCACCCTAGGCTTATACTTGAGTCAATACGTTTTCCCACTTTTTTGTGGTAAAGCTAGGTGCCTCGGCTTATATTCAGGTCGGCTTATACTCGAGTATATACTTTCCCTGCTTGCACATGATGGTCCTCTCCTCTCCAGCCCCCTTTCACCTACCTACATACATTTTTATGTAGCTGCTAGAAGGAGGAGTGAAGAGGAATACCATAGGTGTCACTTGAGTGACAGCTGTGTCTGCTGTGTCTGCTGACATGTTTTTTTTATTTTTTATCTCAGGCTGTCCAGCCTAGAGGAGAGATGTGGGGACTTATGAACCCCACATCTCTCCATAAAGAAGACCTGTCATGCCCTATTCCTATTACAAGTGATGTTTACATTCCTTGTAATAGGAATAAAAGTGATAAAAAAAAATTTACAAAATAAAAAGGGAAAGTGTAAAAATGAAAAAAAGTCATAACATTTTTTTTTTTTTAAATGAAAGCACTGCATATGTAAACGACATTCAAACTACACATGTGAGCTATCGTTGTGAACGTTAACGAGAGAGTGAACGAGAGCGAGAGCAATAATTCTTGCACAAGACCTTCTGTGTAAATTGGTAACCTGTAAAAAAAAAAATCAAGCATAGTTCTATTGAGATTTTTAAGTACCAAAGTTTGCCACCATTTCATGTTAGGTATCTATTTACTCAGCGTAATATCATCTTTCACAATATACAAAAACAGTTACTGTTTTTTTTTTTCCATTAATTAAAGTGTTTTTTTTTTCCCCAAAAAAATAGCGTTTGAATTTCTGCGCAAATACCGTGTGACATAAAAAATTGCAATAACCACCATTTTATTCCCTACAGTCTCTGCTAAAATAGTATAATATTTGGGGGATCCGAGTAATTTTATGGCAAAAAAAATTATGATTTTTACATTTATGAGAGGAATGCAGGAATTTGCCTGGGATGAAAGCAACACTAAACCCAGGAATGCTTTATTAACCAATTCCTGCCAGCTGTATGCATACACTGTATGTGGCAGCAAGGAGGTGGACCTCATTTCATGCCGTCACATCATTGCATACCTATTTTGTGCTGGGAGTAGGCCTAATTGTGTACCCCCATCACTGTGCTGTCACTGAGAGCTTCCAGTCACATAGCAGTGATTGGGGATCTGACAGGATGAGGTCTCAATCATAAGATCACTGTGACAGTCAATAACAATGATCATATGACCTAGAAGCCCATACTCCACCCAGTAAACAAATGGCGTTACTAGGATGTGTTCATTCATTTGGGATCTTTCTGCTCTCCAGTTACCATTCATTTCTGTCTGGCTGAAATTCCTGCTCTGTGAACATTGATCCTTGACTGAAATAAGCCTTCTTCTTTATGTGCCGCTTTAATATCTTCATGAACAAAGTGTGTGACAAACATGTGCTAAGATTGCTTAACCTCCCTGGCGGTATGATTCTGTCTGGAATTACGTACCAAAAGCGGTACAATTATTTTGCATGGAAATTCTGCGTTTTATACTGTAGGCCTGCAATTTTTAGGAATAACTCACTTAAATTTGTCCAAACCAGAGTCTAGTAGACATCCCGTGTATGATAAAGTTTGAAACACAAAATCATAAAATTATAATATAATAAATAACTATAAATAATTATAACAAATAATAATGTAATTATAATAAAAATTATTCACTAATGTAATCAAATCAAAATCACTGAAATTTGCTCAGTTGCAGAATTGTCGCTGTCATTACTTTTATTTTTTTATGACGAATTTCCCCACAAATCGCTATCGCTCAATTCTGCAAGTGATTATCATTAATTATCGCTGTTTTCTAGCTGCTCTAAAATCACTTTTGACATAAAGGGACACTTTTGGTTGCTATGGACAATCTACAGTTTGCAGGCACAAAAAAAATGTTTTTATTATGTAAAAGAACATGTAGGGCACTGGGCAGACCACTAGGGACAGGGGGGGTGTGTACTTTTTACATATAGTACTGTAATCTATAAGATTACAGTATTCTGTATGTAATGTGTTTGTTTACTTTTTTGAATTTGCCGCCGGTCTCCGCCCCCGTGCGCCGTTACGTCGCAGGGAACGGAGATCGGCGGCGCACGGGCACTGTGTGAGTCGAATGGAGGACGCCACTCGCTCACACAGCGGGGATGCATCGCTGGATCCAGGGACAAGGTAAGTACAGTAACCCTGCCTGGATCAAAGGTAAGCCAGCGCGCGCTGCAGGCTCTGCATTCACCCCGAGCGCGACTCGGGGATATCGATATTTACATGAAAAATCCATCCCGAGTCGCGCTCGGGGATACCGGCAGGGGGGTTAAATGGTTAGTGGGAAGGGGTTATGTTTGAAGAATGCATGGTTGCTTCCTTGTAACCAGGAGTGTAACTAGAAGCAAAAGGACCCAAAAATGTAATCAAGTCCCCATCTTCATAGAAGGCCATAAATACGCCCCTATTAACACCACTTTTTCATTTGATCAGGATAGGTGGACCTACACTGCCCTCCTATTTACGCCAATTTAATCGTTTGCAGTCAGTCAGATCTAAGCTGGGTTGGGTATATAGCACCCTGTACCATAGGTAGGTGCTAGAATAGGATTTTTCTAGGGAAACTGTCATCGCAGGTAAAATTTAGGTAGGCCTATGCTTCAGACTAGGCCTATTTGTATAGATCTGGGGGAAGGGAGTCTTTAGTGTAGCAGTGGGTGTGGCAACCTGTGCTCTGGTTCTGAGACACCTCCCCTGCTTCCAGGAAGATTGTTCTGGAAGAGGGACTGGGCCTGGAACTGGAGTGGCATGCCGCTCATGTGAGAAGCCCTGACCAATCCCTATTCCGTATTGGCAGGGGCCAGGCCTCCCATATAAGCTGAGGTCAAATGCTTCTGTGGCTGTCGACCAAGAGAAGTGGAGGATGGAATACTAGGCAGTTGCTGTAGGGTGTCCCCATCTTGGAGGGGGGGGGGGCCAACACAGAGTGGGCCGGAGAGAGTTGTGAGGAAACCTCATCTTTACACGGCCATTAATGAGGTCCGATTCTGTACACAGTCACAGATGAGGAATTCCTGAAGCAGAGGGGCCGATGCTGCTGGAATGTCCAGATAAAGTTCTCCATCATGGACTTGGGGCAGGAGAAGGTCAGTGTGTATACCACAGTGGAGTGCAGGTTGCGGAGGCATGCCAGGAAGTCTGGGAGGGAGCTTCATCCTTACACGGTCATGGATGAAGTCCTCATCTTTACACGGTCATTAGTGGGGAGTCCCAGAACAGCGGAGAGACTGTAGGGAGTCATGTTGCTGTGGCCTGAGGATGCAGGATTTGCAGGTCAGACTAGCTGGGAGCAGTAGTCCATCAGTTACCATGTGCTACTAAAATTGCTAGGCCGCCGGGGAGAGGTATTGCAGACCTCTGGCCTAGTAATAGCACTCAAGTAACAGTATTCAAGGAACTCTACAACAGCAATTAAGTACAGCCAGCAAGCTGTGGTTATTCAGAGTGATCCCCTTTTGTCATACTGAGGGTAATGAGACAGGAGCCTAAGGCCGCGTACACACGATCAAACATATCTGCTGAAACTGGTCCGCAGGCCAGTTTCAGCGGACATATCCGATCGTGTGTACGGGCTAGCAGACAGGTTTCCAGCAGACAAAAGTTTTAAAGCATGCTTTAAAACTTGTCTGCCGGAAAGCTGTCTGTCGGATATGTCCGCTGGTTAGTACGCCTAACCAGCGGACCGAAATCTCCCGCATGCGTCGAATGGATTCGACGCATGCGTGGAAGTATTTTACTTCCTGGTTTGGTGACGTGGCGGCGTCAACGTCACCTCCACGTCACCGCGCTGTCTGTCCGCGGGGATTTTGGTTTGATCGTGTGTACACACATCAAACCAAAACATCCCAGGAGACATGTCCGATGAAAACGTTCTGTCGGACCGTTTTCATCGGATATGTCTCTTCGTGTGTACGCAGCCTAATGCCGCGTACACACCATCACTTTTTGTGATGAAAAAAAATGACATTTTTAAAAATGTCATTTAAAATGATCGTGTGTGGCCAAAATGTCATTTTATGTCTTCTGAAAAATGACCAAAAAAAAATTCCAACATGCTCGAATTTTTTATGTCATTTTTCAAAATGTCATTTTTTGTGTCATAAAAAATGATCGTGTGTGGGCAAAACTACGTAAAAAATGACGTTTTAAACCCGCACATGCCCAGAAGCAAGTTAGGAGAGGGGAGGTAAAACTACCATTCATAATGGAGTAAGCACATTCATCACGCTGTAACAGACAAAAAAGCAGGAATCGTCTTTTACTAACAAGTAACCAGCTAAAAGCAGCCTCAAGGCAAATAGAACTTCCCCTTTAGAGTGCCATCACTTTGTTCATCATTTTCCAAAAATGATGGTGTGTACGCAACGTCATTTTTAAAAATGAAGTTTGAAAAATGTCATTTTTTTTCATGAAGAAAAATGACATTTTTTTTCATAACAAAAAGTGATCGTGTGTACGGGGCATAACAGTTTTACAGAGGAAGATTTGTGCAGGAGGAGAAAAGTCCTGGGTGTGATATTCTGCAGGAACTAGTGCAGAAGAGGAGGAGGAGCAACGTTCTGCATGGAGATATGCAGGGGAAAATACTGTGAATCTTAGGAGTACATCAGTTTATTCAGGGCTGAAACTACTAATCAATGTTCTCTAAATGTAATGGCAATTCTACAAGTTCTATAGGCATCCAATATTCCCCTTTACCCCAACCAAGTTATATCCCCCAAATCAGGGATCCTCAAACTACGGCCCTCCAGCTGTTGTAGAACTACACATCCCATGAGGCATTGCAACACACTGACATTCACAGCTATGACTAGGCATGATGGGAATTGTAGTTCCTGAACAACTGGAGGGCCGTAATTTGAAGACCCATGCCCCAAATAAACAAAAACAAAACAATGCAAATGACTGCTCATTGTCTCAAAAATGATATATGGGGGTCTGGCAGCAGGGTGATTTGGTGGATGTATGTTACTAGTAGCAACCAAGCGCCACAGGTAGTTGGATTGAGGTCCAGAAAGCAGAGGCAACCTTTTACCAGCAAGGGAAAATGAATAATTACACTAATGCCGCGTACACACGGTCGTTTTTTGCGATGAAAAAAAACGTTGTTTTTTAAAACGTCATTTAAATTGATCGTGTGTGGGCAAAACGTCGTTTTTTGTCTTAAAAAAAACGACAAAAAAAAAATTCCAACATGCTTGAATTTTTTGTGTCGTTTTTCAAAACGTCGTTTTTTGTTTCACAAAAAGTCACCGTGTGTAGCAAAAACGTCGTTTAAAACGACGTTTTTCAACCCGCGCATGCCCAGAAGCTAGTTATAAAGCGAGCTTCAATGGAAAAGTGTGGTGAACGTAACCTCGTTTTTTGTGAAAAAAACGATGGTGTGTATGCAACATCGTCTTTGAAAGTGACGTTTCAAAAACGTCGTTTTTTACTTCACAAAAAACGTTGTTTTTTTTCATCACAAAAAACGACCGTGTGTACGCGGCATAAGGAGCTTGTTTTCTTGGTTTGGTCCCTCCTGTTTTCAGGCCCCATAGTAATTGTATTAGCCACTATGGCAGTAGTTATGCCCTTGCTTGGAATCTTTACCAACCCTCCAATGAAAATATGTACTGAAGGTGGTCCTATTGCTCTGGTTGATCATATGAGTGGAAGTCACAGACTGCAAATCCCCAGCCTTCTGCATTATCCACAGACTGTGTTCTCTGCTTCACCTGAATTAGTTAATAGCTCTCTGCACAGTCACATTCCTATGATACTGTACACCATTGAAACTATTCAGACGGGGTATATAATTTCACACGTGGGTGCAATTTTATTCACTTACTTGCCATTTCTATGAAAGAAGTGTAAGAATAAACTGGCCGAGTGTCACAGCAGCACTGCCTGGCAGTCCCAGAAAACATAACTGCTGGGAATTGGCCGACAGCCACAAAAATAAACATTGTTTTTTTTACATAATTATTTGTGGAAGGATGACGAACGCAACGCAGTTATACAAAGGTGAAAACAAAAGAAAAAGAAGCATGCTATATGTTGTCAGAAATGACATCCATCGTTCTTGTCCAAAATGCCTTCTTGGTGATATGCCAAAACGGTTACATTTTTGCGGAGCTTTTTCACATTCTTTTCTCAAATAAGTAAGAGAATATGAATAGTCAATAGATGTACCAAAAGGTCCATTTGATGCAATATATAACATTTTAGAACTCCTACAAGACTTGATTTCTAAAGATACAAATGTCGGCTATTCAACTGCCTTGGCCTTGCTGTGACATTATTTGCTTGTTGGTCAGCTTTCAAATGCCACCGAGAAATACAGAGACTTGCAGACACTAAACACATTATTTGGAGGGTATTGTTTTGTGAATATTATGAATCACATCTCAATGTGATTCATAGTTTGGACAAAAGTCTGGAGCAGCTTTAATGTTAAACACAATGAACATGGAGCAATTCCTAACTGATGTCAGTTGTACAAAATTCTGCATAGCTTTAAAAGGGCTTAAAGTGGATGAAAAGGCAAATCAATTTTTCAGCTTGTTTCGTATCATGTCTCACTGTATACAGTTTTCTTGCGTAAAGAAAAACGTATGAATCAGATTTTTAATTATTTTATTCAAAAGTTTCTGGTCTAAGATTCTGCCAGTAACAGCACATTCTATTGCAGGCCGTCTGGTAGATCCGCACAATTAATCGCGGAGAATCGTTATCACAATTCTCCGACCCCCACAATCTCAATTCCGGATTTGACTATTCTCCTAGGGTTCAAATAAGCTTACATTAGTGCACACATTAAAGGGGTTGTAAAGGTAATTTTTTTTTTCTGAATAGCTTCCTTTACCTGTTTAACGATCATTTTTTGTGATGAAAAAAAATTATGTTTTTTAAAACGTCATTTAAATTGATCGTGTGTGGGCAAAACATCGTTTTTTGTCTTAAAAAAAAACGACCAAAAAAAAATTCCAACATGCTTGAATTTTTTGTGTCGTTTTTCAAAACGTCGTTTTTTGTGTCATAAAAAGTGATGGTGTGTGGGCAAAACGATGTTGAAAACAACGTTTTTAAACCCACGCATGCTCAGAAGCAATTGAAAAGAGTGCCGTCGAACGTGGTGTACGTCACCGCGCTTTGCTAGAGCTTTGTAGAAAAACGATGGTGTGTACGCAACGTCGTTTTGGAAAATGAAGTTTAAAAAACGTAGTTTTTTGTCATGATTGAAAACATCGTTTTTTTTCATCGCAAAAAATGATCGTGTGTATGCGGCATCCTCCTTCACTTACCTCAATCTTCCATTTTGCTTTTAAATGTCCTTATTTCTTCTGAGAAATCCTCACTTCCTGTTCTTCTGTCTGTAACTCCACACAGTAATGGGAGGCTTTCTCCCTGGTGTGGAGTGTCGTGCTCGCCCCCTCCCTTGGACTACAGGAGTGTCAGGACGCCCACTAACACACAGCTCCTGACTCTCCTGTAGTCCAAGGGAGGGGACGAGCGCGACACTACACACCAGGGAGAAAACTTTGCATTATGGTGTGGAGTTACAGACAGAAGAACAGGAAGTGAGGATTTCTCAGAAGAAGTAAGGACATTTCAAAGCAAAATTGAAGGATGAGGTAAGTGAAGGAGGACTACACTAAGGTAAAGGAAGCTATTTAGGGGAAAAAAATTGTACCTTTACAACCCCTTTAAGCGGGATGCTGCCCGGGATGCTGCCATCGGTTTTGTTGAGTGAGGCTGCCTGTGTCCTGTGTCGGAGCTGAGGGGAAGCCGTCAGTCACAAGCCAGCGTGAAATGCAAATGGCTCAGAGATACCTGAACTGACGTCAGAACGTGATGCTGTGGATGGGCAGTTTTCTTCCCACAGAGGTCCAGGGGACAGCGCACCTCTTACAAGCCTGTACATGTCACAGGCAAGCTTATAAGCTGCTAAGATTTACTGTTTTTTTTTTGTTTTTTTTTTCAGAATAAGCAATATATTCTCTGTGGCAAACATTATTTCATTCTCTGTGGCAAATATTAAAGCGGTTGTATACCCGCATATACATTTTTTTTTTTTACTCCTGCAAGGCAAAAGCCATAATGAGCCATAATGAGCTAATATGCGCAGCTGGGATCCTTGCATACTAGCTCATTATGCCTTTTAACCTTACACGCGTAAAAGAAAAAAAATTGCGGGTATACAACCGCTTTAATGAAAAAAAAAAATCTAACCAGTAAAGTTAGTCCAATTTTATTTTATTTTTTTATTATAATTTGAAAGATTTTACGAGGCAAGAATCGTAAGAGAATTCTGATCTTTATTCTAAGCAAAAAAATCGTGATTCTCATTTTCGCCAGAATCGTGCAGCTCTACTGTCTGGTGTTAAGCTGCTGTCTCGCAACTAGCGACAGTGTTGTCAACCCACTGTTCTCGCTCCTTCATTTGGCCATTGCGCTTCCTATCAGGTGTATCAAATAGGGGCCCAAAGGCCAACTGATGGCGCTTGCACAGCAATGTTGCTGCTAAATATGAAACATTGTTTAAGAGTTGTCATCTGCAAAAGGATGTTCTGTTACTGATATGATCTCCAGGTAAGAAACTTTGCAACAGATTCTCAAAAAACAATTTTCTTAAAAAAAAAAAATACAATAAATAAAAAATACCAAAAATACTGAAAATAGATTTAGTATAATGTGGTATAAAATAAAGACTTTAAACACAGACAGGGAGCAAATCCTTTCCACTTACTATTACTGTCCAACCCCCTTAACTATTTGTCAGAAACTGGGACCTGAGAACCCCTGCTTGTAATGGAAAGATGCTTACTGCAGACTACTTGATACACTATATTGTCAAAAGTATTGGGACACCTGCCTTTACATGTACATGCATTTTAATGGCATCTCAGTCTTAGTCCGTAGGGTTCAATATTGAGTTGGACCACTCTTAGCAGCTAAAACAGCTTCAACTCTTCTGGGAAGGCTGTCCACAAGGTATAGCATTGTGTCTATGGGAATTTTTGACCATTCTTCCAGAAGTATATTTGTGAGGGTAGGCACCAGTGGCGGCTGGTGCTCAAAATTTTTGGGGTGGGCGCAAATGAAAAAAAAAAAAAAATTGCAGCCTCTCTGTGCCTATCAAACGCAGTCACTGTGCCATCAATTGTCACCACTGTGCAATGCCATTAAACACAGCCGCTGTGCCATGCCATCAAATGCAGTCACTGTGCCATCAATTGTCACCACTGTGCCATGCCATTAAACGCAGCCGCTGTGCCATCAATTGTCACCACTGTGCCATGCCATCAAACGCAGCCACTGTGCCATCAATTGTCACCACTGTGCCATGCCATCAAATGCAGCCACTGTGCCAATTGTCACCACTGTGCCCATTGTTGCCACTGTGCTGTGCCCTTTAATTGTTGCCAATATGCCCATTGTTGTCACTGTGCTGTGCCCTTTAATTGTTGCCACTGTGCCCATTGTTGTCACTGTGCTGTGCCCTTTGTCGCCTCTGTGCCCATTGTTGTCACTGTGCTGTGCCCTTTGCTGCTCTCTGTCCCCTTTGCCGCTCTCTGTGCCCATTGTAGCCCCTTTCCCTGTTAAATGAACTTACCTGAAGCTTCCATGTCCTCCCTCGATGTCTTGTCTCGCTTGGTGACGCTTCAGCCAATCAGGTTCCTGATAACCAGAATCCTGGAACCTGATTGGCTGAAATGGCCGTCAGTCTTTTTCAAGGAACACAGGCTGTCTGCGCTCCGAGAATAGACTTCCGAGAGCCGGAGGGCGGTCCTGGAAAAGCCTATCAGAGCCGCTGGCTATTCGGGTAACCGGCAACCCATGTCCGGTTATATGAATAGACCAGGCAGCTGGCAACCAACAATAACATACATCCGTGCATTTATGCACGAATGTGTGTTATTTGCGCGAGGGGGTGGCGCTGCAGCGCCCTCTATAGACGGCTGCCAGAACTGTGGTTAAAATGTCAAAATGACATTTTAGCCAAATAAAAGTTCTTAAAGGGCCCGTTTTTTTTTTTTTGTGTGACTGCGGGAGGGGGGTGGCGCCTGTGCGTCCCTATGGACGGGCCGCCACTGGTAGGCACTAATGTTGGATGAGAAGGCCTGGCTTGCAGTCTCTGCTTTAATTCATCCCAAAGGTGTTCTATTGAGGTTAGGACAGCCAAGTTCCTCCTCCACCACAAACTCGCTCATCTATGTCTTTATGGACCTTGCTTTGTGCACTTGTGTGCAGTCATGTTGGAACAAGAAGGGGCCATCCCCAAACTGTTCCCACAAAATTGGGTGCATGAAATTGTCCAAAATGTCTTGGTATGCTGACACCTGAACAGCCCTGAGAAAAAAAAACCTGTACGATAATCCCTCCTCCACCAAATAATTTGGATCAGTGCAGAAAGCAAGGTCCATAAAAACATGGATGAGTGAGTTTGAGGGTGGAGAAACTTGACTGGCACAGAGTCCTGACCTCAACCCAATAGAACACATTTGGGATGAATTCAATTGCGAGTCAGGCCTTCCCAGAAGAGTTGAAGCTGTTATTGCTGCAAAGGGTGGACCAACTCAATATTGAACCCTACAGACTAAGACTGGGATGCCATTAAAGTTACTGTGCGTGGTAGGTGTCCCAATACTTTTGACAATATAGTAAATTTGTCCATTATAGAATGCCTAATAAATCCCTCCCAGCTACCAATTTGATTTAAATGTGATTCGTAATACGGTAAGCATTGCAAGAGAAAGTGAAAGTTATAGAGCACAAACTTTAAAAAGAACATTCCAAGTAAGCTGCACAGGCACTAGGGATTACAAAGAACTCAGTTCTAATGTACATCAAGATAATTTTTGTTATTTAAGCACAACTGTGGAGCTTACTGGATAGAATTTGAAGCTTACTGATTGTTTTGACTTGTAGTCAAATACTATTCTTATCATTTAAACTAATGTTAGTGTTATTGTTCGGTCTACACATGGCTTGTGTTGGCTGTGCAGAGGGTATTCTGCAGTTGCCATATTTAATTGGTTTAAAAATTGAGCTAATTTCCTGTTTTGTTTTTGTTTTTTAGTCTCTAAGGACGTAATTTACTGACCTCTACACTTTATATGGGACTTTTAGAGCATGTCTTATGTTAAAGCAAAGATTTCCCTCCTACTGAATTCAGTAATAGAGGATAAATTCCCTCTAATAGGATAAAAAGGGTATTGCATTTTGAAAGCAAGGCCCCTTCAATCAAACACACAATGTATACAACATCGTGTCTACCTTATCTGACTTCAGATTTCTTAGATTTAGAGCAGCAAAACTGCAATTGGTTAGACAGGTAACTACATAGTCCTTGAAAACACATTAGGCCCTGTACGCACGATCAGACATGTCCGATGAAACTTGTCCGATGGACCGTTTTCATCGGACCAGGCTGATGTGCATACACACCATCGGACCAAAATCCCATCGGACCAGAACGCGGTGACGTAGAACACAACGACGTGATGAAAAAACGAAGTTCAATGCTTCCAAGCATGCGTCAACTTGATTCTGAGCATGCGCGGGTTTTTGGTCCGATGCTTTTGTGCACTAACCATCGAACCTGTCCGACGGACAGGTTTCCAGCGGACAGGTTTTAAAGCATGTTTTGAAACTTTGGTACGCTGGAAAACGGTCCGATAGGCCGTACACACGATCGAACATGTCCGCTGAAACTGGTCTGCGGACCAGTTTCAGCGGACATGTTCGATCGTGTGTACGCGGCCTTAGCCTTGGTTTGCCAATATATGCACATTACAATACAGATAAATAGCTTAATAATGATAATGCAAATTTATTCATGTATAAATACAAATAAAATCTTCTTTAGAAATGCTTTATTTTTTTTTCACTTTTTTCAGTAATTTCCGCAAATGCTTGAAAAGTCCATCTCTGAAGATTTTCTGATTTCACATCCAACTCCCCTGTTCAGCTTAGCCTATGGCCGTGGGTAAAGTCAAATTCACCATCCTTAAATATACATTGTAAAATTGTAAAGGGTTTAGAGTTCTGAGGGAGAAAAGTGCTGTATAAATCCTATTGTATTGTATTGTCTCCAAATTGAATTAATCAGTGAATATGCCAGGCCAACAATTGCCTTCAAAGGACGTAATGCTTGTACATTAAAAACATCACTGCCAAACTCATCCCGGAATCTCTACTTAAACCTTCTGTATCTCATAGCAAATTCTTGTCACTCACCAGGCAAGTGGTATAAAGGGAGTTGCCAAATTTGCCTTTCAGATTAAATTAAATAACGTAAATAGTAGGAATACACTGATCTATATGTGAAGTGTCTGCCAAATATGACATCACTCCCAAAAAGCTTGGACAAAGTCCGAAATGAAACGTTAACCTCTACTGTAGCATTCATAAGGCAACTGAAGAACATCTTGCTTTATGTAGGTTGTCAATGAAAGATTATAGCAGTGCCCAGAGGTCAGTATAGGGGAGAATGTTGACGTCTGGGTCCGGGAAACATACCTAGAAAGGTAAATCATAAACTTTATTCAGAAGAAGTGGAGTACTGATAAAAGTAATGCCAGCAAAGACAAGATGTGTGTCAATCTTCATTGAAGGTCTCCACACTAACCCAAGCCTCTCAAATGCTGCAAGGTACCCAGTGAAAAAAAAATTTGCAGACACTGCAGCGAATAATGTACAGCAGCATCTCACATTAACACCTTTTTTTAGTTATCTTACTTCAAAAATACATTTTAAGGAATGCGAAGATTTGTGATTGCCCAAAGGGTAGAGAAGGATTAAAGGGCATGGAAACTCCTTCTCTAGTAAAACTTTTTGAACAATGTACTATACAGTTCAGTCACAATGGGAGGGTATCCAGATGACATCACTGGATGACCACGCTCCATAGCTGTATAAGAATTGGCAGACAACGAAGCTGACACAAAGGCAGGACCCAGCATCAGAGGAGGACCGTTTATTTATTTTTAGTGGGTCGTGGCGGTAGAAGAGATCACTGGAGGCAAAAGATATCACATCGCCAGAAAAGTAGAAGACCGGAGGAAGAAGACATCAGAGGAGGAAGAAGCCTGGAGGAAGGGGACATGACTGGAGGGAGAAGACATCTGCAGAGGAAGAAGACCGGAGGAAGAAGACATCACCAGTGGTAGAAGATATCAGCAGAGGGAGAAGACCGCAGGAGGAAGACACGTTGGAGTTACAATGGAGGATTTTTAATAAAGGACTTGTCAAAAACGGTCTCTTGTTTTTTGTAACACTACATTTTTTCTGATGAATGGGTATGAGTACAATGTACAAATGAGAGGTCGGGGTCTGGGGGACCCCTTCTTAAAGGGGCCTTCCAGATTCCTATAAGCCCCCTGCCCCCAGACCCCAACAACCACTGCCCAGGGTTGTCGGGAAGAGGCCGTTGTCCCAATCAACATGGGGGGGCATAGAGCCCCCTGCCCCAAAGCACCCACCTCCCCATGTTGAGGTTATGTGGCCTGGTATGGTCCAGAAGGGGGGCACTTGCTCACCCCCCTTTTCCTGACCTGCCAGGCTGCATGCTCAGATAGGGGCCTGGTATGAATTTTGTGGGGGAACCCCTTGTCATTTTTTTATTTTTTTATTTGGAGCATGGGGTTTCACCTCAAAATCCATACTAGACCAAAGGGTCTGGTATGGTCTTTGGGGGACCCAATGCTGTTTTTTTTTTGGCGTGGGATCTCCCTTAAGATCTATACCAGACTCAAAAAGATTGGTATGAATCTGGGGGGACTCCACGCCCTTTTTTTTTAAATATATATTTGGCAAAAGGAATTGTTTTGAATGGTCAAAGGACAAGTGGCAAACATCTCAAAGTCGGATATCGTATATAAGTCAGCCCTGAATTCGCAGGGCAAAGTTGGATCAGAAGCCGTGTGACGTCCATGTCAGAGTAGTGTGAACCCAGCCTTATTGTCAAAGTTTAATTGAACAAGCTAACGTTAGAAGCTGAGCTGCACAAGATTTGGAGTGCACCAGTTTTAGTAAATCTCCCCCATAGTATATCATTATAAAAACAATAAAATTGAACAAATATTTTTTAATGATTGTGTTTATTTCTGCACATTCTGAGAAAGAAAGGCAGTTTGCAGCTTTTTTTTGTCTTCCTGTGCCTGACTGATAGAGGACTGTTTTCTTAACTCTGACTTGATCTTCTTCCTTTTTTTTTTACTGTGGTAACGAAGGTATGGCCCAATATTAAAGGTGTTCCTTAGAATTTTCCAGGCATTGACCTATGTTAGCTGTCATATAAACATAGAAATAAACCAAATAGCAATAAACTAATAATAAAAAATAAAAGTTCTTAAAGAGAATAGTACAGGCTAAATGCTAAGGCCCGGATTCAAATACGTTGGCGCATATATATCCCGGCGTAGCATATCTTCTTTACGATACGCCGGCGCAACGCAAAGTAGGTGGAAGTGGGCTGGAAGTGGGCATGATACATTTAATTTCAATATTTTTTATTAGTTTTAACATTTTTAAACATGGATGACATGAATTGAGAGAAAATAAAAAAAAATGTTAAATACAAAGAAACACATCAGTGAGTTGGGTCATAGGGTGAGGAGGTATCTTATTCATACATCACATCATAAAGGCCATTTTTCATGTAGAACTGAGACAATATAACATCTCCAAACTCACCACATCTGAAATGGGATAGTACAACTGAAATGGTAAAAACAAGAAAAGGAGCAGAAAAAGAGACAAAAACAAACGACAAAAACAAACAAAGTAGCAGCCTGAAACTTGGACATCAGGAACATACGCAGTCAATCCTCCTTAGTGGGCAATGTATCTCCCGGTAAGAGCCAACTCATTTGGAGCCAGGGCCGGGTTGAACCCTATACCATTCGGTCCAAGGTACCCAAACTTTCTGAACTTCTGTATACTTTCCGACCCCTGAGGCAAATTGCTGCTCATATGAGCCATGGGCATTAACTATCTGGATAACTTCAGACAATGTAGGTCGAGGAGCGGTCTTCCAATGTCTGACCAAGGCTAGCCTAGCGGCTAGAAGAATGTGGGATAGAAGGGTCCTAGAGTGATAAGGGATATGATCCATACCCAAGGAGAGCAACGCCAGCCCAGGGGACAGGGTCAGATCAAGTTTGAGGACTTGTGCTACTAGGTTTTGGATTAGTTGCCAGTATTGCATTATCACTGGGCAGGACCATAGGATATGGAACAGTGTACCCGTTCCCCCGCACTCCCTCCAGCACCCGGGGGATATACCCTTGCCTATTTTGGACAGTCTGAATGGGGTGAGATACCACCTCAATAAGATTTTTTGAAATAGTTCCCAAAGATTAACACATTTGGTGGAGGAGTACGTTACCCTTAGGGCCGTCTGCCATTGATCAGCTGAATACACTGTATCAAATTCTTTCTCCCAGGCTTGCATATCAGAAGATTTGGCGAATGTCAACTTATCCTGTAAGTACGAGTAAAACACTGATATACCCTTAACATTCGTACGTTTCGTTGAGTAATATTGAGCTATATGCCACGGGAGGTGGGTATACAGGTCAGTCTGTCGTTTTAGTAGGTGTGAGATCTGCGCATACCGAAAGCTTTCAGTCGTGGGTATAGAGTACTCCAGTTGGAGAGCTCTAAATGTTTTAAGTGCAGGTCCCACATACAAATCTTCTATATCCAGTACCCCACCCGAACTCCAACTCTCCACAGAGATATCAGGGATAATACAGGATATAGCAGTCAGCGGAAATCTCATAGGGATAAGTCTATATTGTGGGGAAATTTGCGAAGTCAGTATTTGCCATGCGTCAGTAGACGCTCTAATAGTCGGTCCTATGTCCGGGGGCGGGTTTGGGCGGAGGTTGCTCGTGATGAGATAATTGTAAAGATTCCGGCCCGGGACCAAGAGCAGTCCACAGGGATGAAGCGGAGTTAGGAAACCAGCCTTTCAGCTGGGCTAAGATCGAGGCTGTATAGTAATCCTTGATGTGGACGTGGCCTATACCTCCCGCCCTTCTATGTTTGACAATTTTGCGGAATGCGCATCGCGCCCTTTTGCCCCCCCAAAGAAACTTGTTGAGAGTAGATTGCGCTGATAGGAAGAAGGAGGGTGGGACTGGGATGGGCAGAGTCCTAAAGACATATAGTAGCTGCGGGAGGACCTGCATTTTGAAGGCGGCCAGATGCCCGACCAGGATAATTCGAATTTCGCCAGAGCCTCTAATTTAGTATGTAACATTTGCAAAAACGGGGTGTAGTTTTCTCTCACCAAATCAGAGGGCGAAGATGTGAGAGTTATACCTAGGTATGAAATACCTTTCTCCTTCCATGTGAAAGGGAACTTTATGCTAAGGGCGTGTCTGGTCCGGGCAGGAATACCCAACCCTAAAATATGCGACTTGGTTTCATTGACTTTGTAATATGACACTGTCGAAAATAGTTGCAATACCTGGTGAGCCGAAGCCAGAGAGGACTCAACATCGGTGAGCATCAAAATGATGTCATCCGCAAAGAGGCTTATGGTATGGTGTACTCCTCCAACCATGAAGCCACTTATCTGGGGGTGAGTGCGTATGTAAGTTGCTAGGGGTTCCATAAGGAGATTAAATATAAGGGGGGACAATGGGCACCCCTGACGGGTTCCATTAGAAATATTGAATGCCGTGGAGAGCGTCCCCGATATATACACCTGGGCCGAGGGAGTCGTGTAGAGTGCCATAATAGCCGAGTAAATTCTGCCCTCGAACCCAAATTTGGAAAGCACTTTGGCCAGATAATCCCAGTGGATTCTATCAAACGCCTTCTCTGCGTCCAAAGCTAGGAGCAGAGAAGGCGTTTTTGTTCGATTGGCCAGGTGTACGATATTAATTAGACGCCGGGTGGCGTCAGATGTCTGTCGGCCCCTTGTGAACCCCGATTGGTCCAGGTGTATCAATGACGGCAGCAAGTCCACCAGTCTATTGGCGAGGAGTTTGGCAAATAACTTTAAATCGTTATTGAGCAGAGAAATGGGCCTAACATTTTGGGGTGTGTCAGGGTCCTTCCCAGGCTTCGGCAACGCCACAATCATAGCCTTAAGCATTTCAGATGGAAAGAAGGACGAGGAGGCAGCTTGGTTAAAAATACCTGCTAAATATGGGACTAGTTCTATTTTAAATGCCTTATAATACTCTCCGGTGAAGCCATCAGGCCCAGGAGCTTTGTTGTTAGGAAGGGAATCTATTGCTTTGGCGATTTCAGTTTCCGAAAAGGGAGAATTTAAGTCTTCCAGTTGATCGGATGATAACTGGGGGAGTTCAATCTTGTTCAGAAAGTCTGATATAGCAGGCCCCGTGGGTTGAATTGTGGAAGGATTGTCTTTTAAATTGTAGAGTGAGCTGTAATAGCAACTGAATGCGTCAGCTATCGCTTGTGGGTGAAATAATTTATCTTGGGTGAAGGGGTGGGGAACAAAGGGGATAGTGGTCTTATGTCTCAACCCTCTTAGGCGGTTGGCCAAGAGTTTCCCAGCCCTGTTTCCGCTTACATAGTATGTCATTTTAAGGCGTTTGGAAGATTTTTCAAAGTTGTCGAGTAGAATCAAGCGGAGCTCGCCCCTAAGCTGTGTTAATCTACTAGAAACTAGCGGGGAAGCATTTTGTTTATTCTGGGATTCTAGGGTGTGTATATTAGAGATGAGAGTTTGTATCTGCTGCCCCCTCATCCTCTTAGCCCTCGCCCCCATCTTAATCAAAACCCCTCTCATAAATGCCTTATGGGAATTCCATAATACCATAGGGTCCGATATAGAGCCGACATTGCAAGAGAAAAAATCAGTCAGCTCCTTCTGCAAGGTCTTTCTGGAGTTATCAGCTTGGAACAGTCTCGGGCTGGAACGCCAGACGAATGTAGTACCCACGCCCGGCGAATCAGCAACCGAGAGAGTCACAGAGGCATGATCCGACCATGTGATAACATTAATTTTAGTATCCACAATTTTAGGCAACAACCACTTGTCAGTAAGAAAAAGGTCTAATCTTGTATAAACGCCATGACTCGGTGAGAAGAAGGAGTAGTCCCTCTCGGTGCTGTGGAGACATCTCCAAGCGTCATAAAGATCTTGTGAGTGTAGCGTTGATTGTAGAGAATGATGGTGTCTGCGTGAGCATGACGTGGAGTCCATCTGAGGATCAGGGGGGAGGTTGAAGTCTCCACATAGGAGAAGAAAACCTTTTTGTATCGGTCTAACACTTCTGAGGACTCGTTTCAAAAAGTGTATTTGGTGGTCATTAGGCGCATAAACATTAACCACCGTGTAGGTGGTAGAGTTGATGTTGCACACAAGGATGTGGTAGCGGCCTTGGGAGTCAGCAATTTCATTGTGCAGTTTGAACGCAACAGAGTCCCTGATTGCTGTCATCACCCCCCGTTTTTTAGTCGAGGCACTTGCTTTAAAGATGTGTGGATACTTTGGATGGGTGCATTTGGGTGTTTTGTCTCCCTGAAAGTGGGTCTCTTGAGTGCAGAGAACATCACAATTAAATCGAGTCGCCTCAGCCCACAATGATTTTCTCTTGGCTGGGTGGTTGAGGCCTTTAGCGTTAATAGTTAAGAAAATGATAGTCATCCCGGGATAGCGATCTGAGTTGATAGGCAGTATGAAAAATAAGTATCACTTACATCAGGTGGTTTAGTACACCATACCGGTGATCCAGGAAGAGTCACCGTCAATAGAGTTCCAGCGGGTAGGAGGATGCCCACGAGACCAACTGCATAGCGGGGTGCCAGACTGCAATGAGAACCAAACAAAAACAAGAAAAAAACACAAAAATAAAGAAAACAGTTCCAAAACAGGAAAACATAGGTCTCTGTGACCTGAGTGCAGCTCATGGCTGCAAGTAACCAAAAGGGTGTAAGGGAAGTTCAGCTAGGTGCCTCCAGAACAGGGCAATCAGGAATAGTAAAACGATATTGGCAGCACACAACGTCCTCAGTGGTGTGAGCGAGCATTCTTGGAGTTGACTACATTCCAATCCCCTCCAATGCGATCCGGATTGTGACTGTTAGACCCACCGGGGGGATCATCTGGGATGATATTCCATGTCTTAAGCAAATCTAAGCCTTTAGCTAGGGAATCCACTGTGTGTTCTTTTCCATCATTAGTGATAATGAGTTTGGTTGGAAATCCCCATTTATAGACTATCTTGTGGTTACGCAATGCCTTGGAAATGGTGTTGAGATTTCGCCGTTTCTGCAACGTATATTGAGATAGATCGGAGAAGAACTGGAGGTCTTTGTATTGCGGGGGGATGAGATCTTTATTACGCACCTTGGACATCAGGCGTTCTTTTACGTGGAAAAAATGCAGGCGTAGAATGATATCCCTCGGTACTTTATCTGGAAGGTAGGAGGGTTTTGGTAGTCTGTGGATTCTGTCCATTGTTATGTCCATTTCAGTGAGGTCAGGTAGGATTGAGGTAAAGATCTTGGAGACATAAACGCGCAATTCCGATTGTTGAATGGACTCGGGTACCCCACGTATTTTGAGGTTGTTCCTTCTGGAGCGGTCCTCCATGTCTGCAATTTTAGCCTTGACTGCCTCCATTTCCTCGTCCCTAGCGTCATGGGCATCTACGAGGCTGTTGATTGTGGTGGCAAATTCCCCCATCCTGTTTTCCACATGGTCTACCCGTGATGCCACAGCCTGCAGTTCACTCCCAAATTTATGGACACACGCCATCATGTCGCTGTGGAGGGAGCTCCTCAGAGATACCAGCATATCTTTAAGCGTGGTATCCAACACTGGTTGGTTACTCGTGGGGAAACGGTCAATGGAGTCCGGGAGCTCCCTGGTGTCATCTCCAGATTCGAGGCTTGCACTCACCTCATGGGAAGGTCCCGTGTTGTCCCGCTTAAACCTGGCCTTCTCAGGACTGCCAGATGCAGAGGAAGAGACAGGAGAGTGTCTATTGTTAGTTGGAGACATTCGTTTTGAGGGTTTGTCTTTCCTCTGCGGTAGATGAGGGGTGCTGGCTGCAGAGGGCACAGGTGTGCCGGAGCCACCCTGCCTCTGCTCTAGGGCGAAGTATTCGGTCAGCCTTTGTGGCTTTTGAAGCCCCTTTTGTTTTCTGGTCATGGTTGCAGGAATCAGCTAAGGGTAGGTATAAAGGCAGTTTCTCTCAATCACCTCAGTGTGGGCTGCTATGTGCTAAGTATTCCCTGTGGGGCCTGGAACACCATTTTTATGCTGCCATTGTGGAGCTTAGCAGGTCTAGCTTCAGGTAGATCAGGTTAAGTGGTGTAGAGAGCAGGCCATCTCCACCCCTTCCAATCATAAGAAAAAGGGCTCCACTCCAGCCTCCCTCTGAGGTGCAGTGCTGTTAGGCCCGGATGGTCTGTCAGTGGGGCAGGAGCTGGCCTGGTTTGCGGGAGGACTACAGGTCTCAGGCGAACCAAGATGGCCGCTGTGAGTCTGCTGCACAGCAGGTGTGTAGATGCTGTAGACCTGGATACTGTCCGCGGGGTTGAGAAGGGATCGTGGGTGCTAGACGGCGCCTGTATCGCCGAAGGTGCGCTTCCGCGGGGCACAGCGCCAGGAAAGTCCGGGGATGCACAAGCCTAGCTAGGCCGCACCAGACCGCGGCCGCTGCGGACGACTCCGGGAGCCGGCGAGGCCTTTAGGCAGGACCGGGTAGGTGGCAAGGAGGGGGGTAAGGGCTGGATGTGGTCCCCTACCTCCAGAAGCAGTGGGAACCGGCTCCTCTGGCAGGCAATATGGCGGCGACCTCGCGGGTTGATGCAGGGATATCTCCGGCTCCGATCGGTCAATCTCCTCCAGAGTACCGGCCCCAAACTCCCCGGGGATCAGGGCTAAGATCGATGCAGGTGTTGTGGCTTAAAAGAGCGAGGAAACACCCCGATGGCTGCGGATTGCGGTAATGGCACTCGGAGCTCCTCTCTGAAACATCCGCCGCCCGGCATGATACATTTAAATGAAGCGTGACCCCATGCAAATGATGGGCTGAGCTTCAGACAAGTACTTGTAATGAACTGCGCATGCGTCGTACCTTGGACCCATCCCAGTGCGCATGCTCACAATCACGTCGAAACAACTGGCTAGAATACATCGAATCACTGCCTACGACGTGAACTACCCTATTCACGTACTACGTAAACTATGTAAAATTCAACGGCGCTCAATCCCTGGTCCATACCTTTGCAAGAGTTGCGCCTCCAATATGGGGAATAACTTTACGCCGGACGTAAACCTTACGCAATTCGCTTAAAACATGCGCTGGGTGCAAGTACGTTTGTGAATCGGCGTATCTCCCTCATTTGCATTTTTGCATCGAAAATCAATGGGAAAGCCACATGCGTCCAGCGTAAATATGCGCCCACTATACGCCGGCGTAGGCAAGTTACGTCGGTCGGATGAAGCCTATTTTTTGACGTATCTAGCTTTGTGGGTCGGCGCATAGATACGTCGGCGTAAGTGCTTTGTGAATCCGGGCCTTAGTGTTTGTATTATCATCTAAATATACAGTAAGGGTCATTATAATGTCAGGCATGATTAGGGAATTTAAAAATCAGTAAGAGAAAACCATTTTGACTACTTTTGCTATAAAGTAAATGAAGTGCATTTCGTTAAAGTGAACTGAAATAAAAGAGTTAAAGTGGGCCATTTCCTACAAAAATACTAGTAGATTATAAGGCCAATAATTAAGGAATGTAGAGTCCAGTGTAAAAATGGACACTAATAAGTACAACGTTGGAATCTCCTAAAAGTACTCTTATATCTTACCTATACAACCCCTTTAAAAATTAAAACATTGGGTATGACCAGTGCTGTATATTATAAAATGATTTCCCATGTTTTCAGTACATATTTAATTCAAGTAATGTTCAATAGAATTCCTGTTTTCCATAAATTTTTAATACCCAAAAATTCTAGCTGCGTTATAACTAAAGCTACTTAACCACTTGCTTACTGGGCACATATACCCCCTTCCTGCCCAGGCGAAATTTCAGCTTTCAGCACTGCGTCGCTTTAAATTAAAATTGCGCGGTCGTGCGATGTGTCTTACAAACAAAATTGACGTCCTTTTTTTCCCCACAAATAGAGCTTTCTTTTGGTGGTATTTGATCACCTCTGCGTTTTTTTTTTTTTTTGCGCTAAAAACAAAAAAGAGCGAGAATTTTGAAAAAAAAAACACAATATTTTTTACTTTTTGCTATAATAAAAATCCAATTTAAAAAAAAAATATATTTTTTTTTCTCAGTTTAGGCCGATATGTATTCTACATATTTTTGGTAAAAAAAACAATCGCAATAAGCGTATAGTAATTGGTTTGCGCAAAGGTTATAGTGGCTAGGAAATAAGGGGTAGAATTCTGACAATTTTTTTATTTTTTTTATTTCACTAGTAATACGGCGATCTGCGAATTTTGTCAGGACTGCGATATTGCGACGGACACATCGGACACTTTTGACACATTTTTGGGACCATTCACATTTATACAGCGATCAATGCTATAAAAGTGCACTAATTACTGTATAAATGTGACTGGCAGTGAAGGGGTTAACACTAGGGGGTGAGGAAGGGGTTAAATGTGAGTCCTGGGTGTGTTCTAACTGTGTGGGGGGAGGGGGGTGACTGGGGAGGTGACCGATGCTGTCTCCCTATGTACAAGAGAAACAGCATCTGTCTCCTATCACTGACAGAACGTGGAGCTCTGTGTTTACACACAGAGCTCCACGTCCCTGCTCTAAAACTGCCGATCAGCGGGTACCTGGCGGACATCGTGACCGCCAGGCACGCGTATCGGCATCTCGGGGACACGCCGGGTGCGCGCGCGCCCCCCAGTGGCCGGAGAACACGATGCCGTCAATTGACGGCAGCTTGGATATTCAGATCCACTAAGCTGCCGTCAATTGACGATAAGCGGGGCCTCAAGTGGTTAAAGTCTTACCGTTTGTTTTCTAAGAAAGCAGTAGGAGTGCTTGTCCCTCACCAGCATGCTTTAGAGAAGGACCCTTTGTCTTAGTGGAAGTAGTGGTCTCTTTGCGTAGGTCAAAAATTCCTCATGACGACTCAGGGCTGGCCTAAGACCATAGGCGTGTGCACAGTGTGTGCCAGGTGTGCCTGGGCACACCCTAATGACCCTGATGGCACAGACTCCCCCTATTTAAACCCCTATTTTTCACCAAAGCCTCCTAATGGGCCCCCTAAAAATATTAAAAAAAAATACTATTTCCATCATTAATGCCGCGTACACACGGTCGTTTTTTGCGATGAAAAAAAACGACGTTTTCTGTGAAGTAAAAAACGACGTTTTTGAAACGTCACTTTTCAAAGACAATTTTGCATACACACCATCGTTTTTTCACCACTCTTTTCCATTGAAACTCGCTTCATAACTAGCTTCTGGGCATGCGCGGGTTGAAAAACGACGTTTTTGCTACACACGGTGACTTTTTGTGAAACAAAAAATGACGTTTTGAAAAACGACACAAAAAATTCAAGCATGTTGGAATTTTTTTTTGCCCACACACGATCAATTTAAATGACGTTTTAAAAAACGTAGTTTTTTTTTCATCGCAAAAAAACGACCGTGTGTACGCGGCATTACACTTTCAAAATTACAGAAAACAAAAAAATGGCGTCTGCAAAAGTTTGGGCACCCTGCAGAATTTATAGCATGCACTGCCCCCTTTGCAAAGCTGATGCCGCGTACACACGATCATTTTTTGTGATGAAAAAAAACGACGTTTTCTGTGAAGTAAAAAACGACGTTTTTGAAACGTCACTTTTCAAAGACGATGTGCATACACACCATCGTTTTTTTCACAAAAAGCGAGGTTACGTTCACCACTCTTTTTCATTGAAGCTCGCTTCATAACTAGCTTCTGCGCATGCGCGGGTTGAAAAACGTCGTTTTAAACGACGTTTTTGCTACACACGGTGACTTTTTGTGAAACAAAAAACGACGTTTTGACCACACACGATCAATTTAAATGACGTTTTAAAAAACAACGTTTTTTTTCATCGCAAAAAACGTACGCGGCATGAGACCTGCCAGTGTCATGGATTGTTCTCAATCATCGTCTAGGAAGACCAGGTGATGTCAATATCAAAAGTTTTAAATGCCCAGACTCATCTGACCTTGCCCCAACAATCAGCACCATGGGTTCTTCTAAGCAGTTGTCTAGAAAACTGAAACTGAAAATAGTCGACCCTCACAAAGTTGGAGAAGGCTATAAGAAGATAGCAAAGCGTTTTCAGATGTCAATATCCTCTGTTCAGAATGTAATTAAGAAATGGCAGTCATCAGGAACAGTGGAAGTTAAAGCAAGATCTGGAAGACCAAGAAAAATATCAGACAGAACAGCTCGCAGGATTGTGAGAAAAGCAATTCAAAACCCACGTTTGACTGCACGATCCCTCCAGAAAGATCTGGCAGACACTGGAGTTGTGGTACACTATTCCACTATAAAGAGATACTTGTACAAATATGGTCTTCATGGAAGAGTCATCAGAAGAAAACCTCTTCTACATCCTCACCACAAAAATCAGCGTTTGAACTTTGCAAATGAACATATAGACAAGCCTGGTGCATTTTGGAAACAAGTTCTGTGGACCGATGAGGTTAAAATAGAACTTTTTGGCCTGAATGAGCAAAGGTACGTTTGGAGAAGAAAGGGCACAGAAATTAATGAAAATAACCTCTGTCCAACTGTTGAGCATGGGGGTGGATCAATCATGCTTTGGGGTTGTATTGCAGCCAGTGGCACAGGGAACATTTCACGAGGAGAAGGAAAAATGGATTCAATAAAATTTCAGCAAATTTTGGATGGTAATTTGATGCCATCTGTGAAAAAGCTTAAGTTAAAGAGAAGGCTTCTACAAATGGATAATGATCCTAAACACACCTCAAAATCCACGGGAATTACATCAAGAGGCGTAAACTGAAGGTTTTGCCATGGCCTTCACAATCTCCTGACCTCAACATAATTGAAAATCTATGGTTAGACCTTAAAAGAGCAGTGCGTGACAGACAGCCCAGAAATCTCAAAGAACTGGAATACTTTTGTAAGGAAGAATGGGCAAAGATACCTCAAACAAGAATTGAAAGACTCTTGACTGGCTACAAAAAGTGTTTACAAGCTGTGATACTTACCAAAGGGGGAAGTACAAGATATTAACTCTGCAGGGTGCCCAAACTTTTGCAGAAGCCATTTTTTTGTTTTTTGTAATTTTGAAAGTGTAAATGATGGAAATAAAATCTAACTTTTTTTGAAATATTATAAGAATGTCTAATCTGTAATTTGATGCCTTTTGGAGATTTTTCCATCTTTCCTTGGCTTCGTTATGTACATTAATACAAATTTTTACCTGGGGTGCTCAAACTTTCGATCCCCACTGTATATATACACATGCATATACACATATGTGCTTGAAATATGAGGTGCACACCCTAATGCAATAAGACATTGTGCTGCCTGAATCCAAGAATAAAAAGCTCCCCCTCCCCAAAAGAAATGTACAATGTACCCCTTACCAATTCACATGGGGGGCGGGACCTGGAGTTCCCCTTTGTTAAAGGGGGCTTCCAGATTCCCATAACCTCCCACCGCCCGTAGACCCCCGCAACCATCGGGCAAGGTTTGTGGGGATGAGGCCCTTATCTCCATCAACATGGGGACATCCTCCCCATGTTGAGGGCATGTGGCCTGGTACGGTTCAGAAGTGGGGCCACTCTCTCTTCCCCCCTCTTTTCCTGAGGCCTGCCAGGTTGCATGCTCGGATAAGGGTCTGGTATGGATTTTTGGGGGGAACCCCACGCCATTTAAACAAAAAATGGTGTAGGGTTCCCATTTATATCCATACCAGACCTGGAGAAGCAGCAGCACACTAATCTTCCCAGTGAAATGCTGTGCAGTGGGGGAGCATGTCAGGACAAGTCTGATCATTGGAGGAGAGCATGTTGAGTTTCCAGTACTAGAGAACTGATTATGGTTTGTTCTCCTGCTTAGTGTGGTCAGTTTTTTTTTTTTTCAAATAGTTTTTATTGAAAAGGTTTTACACGAAAATAAAACATAGCCAGGGCAGGCAGTGAACGCGACAGCATCAGTTACAGATACTATACAAGAAACAACTATTGCAAGTGTGACACAATCATATATCAAACAGCCAACAGATTACGGCACAGCTGTGGGTTTACTCCAGAGCCTCAACCAAAAGAAAAAAGAAAAGGCTACTGCCATACTGACTACGAGGGTATAGTAGAGAGAGAGAGAGAGAGAGAGAAGAGGACGAATGGGAAAGAAAGAAAATAAAGAGCATAGTGAAAGAGAGACAACAAGGAGAAGGTAAGAGAGAAGGTGGAAGGGAAGGGGAAAAGGTAAGAAGATCCATGGCCCGATTTGCCAACCGTACAGAGACTGCCGGACAATACACATTATATGTAACAATCACAAAACAAAAGGAAAAAATAAAATAATCATAATCTCAGAAAATGGATAACCTTAGGTCCTGCCACCATACCACAACTTCCAAATAGACCAGTTGGTGTCAAACTTAGCTCTGACTCCTCGTCTACTTGCGAGGAGGGATTCATGTACATAATTAGACTGAACCATTTTCAAGACCTCTGAGACATCTGGTGCCTTATCCTCTTTCCAGTGTTGGGCTATCAATGTCCGAGCCGCAAGGAGGATATGGGTAACCACTGTCCTAAAGTTGGGTGGGAAGAGATCTATACCTAAGTGCAATATCGCCAAACCAGGGTTCGGTCATGCAAGCATGCCAGTAATCCTAGAGATATATGAAAAGATTGAGTTCCAAAAACTTGTAAGGTGTTTGCAAGACCACAGCATGTGTAATAGGTTCCCTATCATACCACAGTTCCTCCAGCAGAGCGAGGAACAGTCCCCGCTGAATTTAGATATTCTATAGGGGGTGAGATACGATCTCAGAGTTATCTTTTGGGATAGTTCCCAGTGGTTCACACACGCCGAAGCCTTGAACAGGGCTCGGAATGCGCGCATCCACTGGTCTTCCGTAAAAGTTTCACCTAAGTCGCTTTCCCATTTCTTGAATGGGGGGGATTTTATAAATTGAAGCTTGTCTTGAAATAAATTGTCAAAGAGGGCAATTCCTTTACAAGGGGCAGGAGTGGAGTTGTAGAAGCGCCAGACTTCCTTTGGAAGGAATATCCGATGCGTCTCCAAAGATCTAAAAAAAATGAGCTATTCGGAGATAAGTAAAGTGGTCAGTTGGGGACAAAATAAACTTATCACGTAGAGACTCAAAGGAAAGGAGCATATTATTATGAAATGAATCATTAACAAATTGAATTCCTCCATTTCGCCAATTAGCGAGAGAAATGTCGGGGATGGCCCGAGAGAGAATATTAATGGGGATAGGGATCTCTGCGAGGGAGGAGGCAGGGCTGCGTCTGAAACGTAGGTCTCTCCAGGCCTGGATAGAGGCCCGCAGAGGCAGGGGGAGATCCTGTAGCCCAAATGGTTTCCAGGCATCAATGAGAAGAAAGTCTTTTAGATCATGAACAGGGCATAGGTCTTGCTCAATGTCCTTCCACACAGCACCAGAATTTGCATCCATCCAGGCCCGAAGCTGCGATATGGTCGAGGCACGGAAATAGTCGCGGATATCGACCAATTCCATGCCCCCAGCCATCCTATGTTTAACTAGAAAGAGTTTAGAGCATCTTGGTCTCGTCTTCTGCCAAATAAATTTAGAGAGTAAGGTGTTGAGGGTTTTTAGGTGAGGGGATGGAATAGGAACTGGGAGAGTCCTGAAGATATACAATATCTGTGGCAAGAGTAACATTTTAAAGGCGGCTAAGCGGCCAGACCAGGAGAGCTCAACCTTAGCCAGTCTAACAATTTCTCCTGAGATCTTGTTGATCAAAGGGGTGTAATTGGCCTCTACTAGCTGCGAGGGGTCTGCTGTTATTTTTAATCCTAGATATGTAATAGAGGACCCGCTCCAGGAGTAGGGGAATGTCTCCTGTAGTCGGTTTCCGAAGAGCCGTGGGAATTCCAAGGTCAAGGATAAAGGATTTTGTACAATTTACCTTATAATAAGATATGAGGCTAAATTCAGACAATGTGGCATGGGCGTAACCTAACGAGGTAGAGGGCGAGGTCAGGAAGAGGATTATATCATCTGCGAAGAGATTCACAGAGTGAGTCTTTTTAGACGTGTGGAATCCCTCAATATCCGGGTGGGATCTTATCCTCTCCGCCAACGGCTCAATAAGCAAATTGAAAATAGAGGGTGAGAGAGGGCAACCTTGACGGGTGCCATTAGTAGTTGAAAATGTGCTCGACAGTAGACCAGAGGTGTACACTTGGGCACATGGGGAAGAGTAGAGAGCTAAAATGGCTGAGAGGATAGGTCCTGCAAATCCAAATTTCAGCAAGGTCTGCCGCATATATCCCCAATGTATCCTGTCAAACGCCTTCTCTGCATCCAACGAAAGGAGCAGAGAAGGCGTTTGAGATGCCCTGGCATGCTGCACCACCCCCAACACCCGTCTAGTGGCATCAGACGCCTGTCTTCCAGTGGTAAAGCCCGACTGGTCAGGTCCTACAAGGGATGGGAGGATAGGCAGTAATCTGTGGGCTAGCAGCTTCGCATATAATTTGACATCAGTATTAAAGCGGTATTTCACCCTAAATATAAGATCTCCCATGTGATCCAGCATACTGGCGTCAGCGCCAGTATGCTGGTTTTTTTTTTTTTAATCGCACACTTACTGTATTATGCCGGAATTTCTTTTTTTTTCCCCCGTGGTGGACGGCGCCAGTATAGCGCGTCACATCTTCCGAAAATACCCGATATGGACTCGGGTAATCTCGGCGAAAATGCGGCGCCTGCGCACAGACCTAGGAGCTGACTGCGCAGGCGCCGTATTTCTCCGAGTCCTACGGCTATGGCGCGTCACGCCCTCCGAAATAGGACTCGAAGAAATACGGCGCCTGCGCAGTCAGCTCCTAGGTCTGTGCGCAGGCGCCGCATTTTCCCCCGAGATTACCCGAGTCCATATCGGGTATTTTAGGAAGATGTGACGAGCGGGGGAAAAAAATGAAATTCCGGCATAATACAGTAAGTGTGCGATTAAAAAAAAAAAACCCAGCATACTGGCGCTGACGCCAGTATGCTGGATCATATGGGAGATCTTATATTTAGGGTGAACCTCCGCTTTAAGTAGCGATATTGGCCGGAAGTTGGCCGGCGTGACAGGATCTTTGCCCGGTTTGGGAATAGTGACCACATATGCTTTTAGCATCTCAGAGGGAAACGAGGCAGAGGACATAGCATTTAAGAATATTTCCCTGAGGGTAGGGACTAAACTTTTTTGGAAGACTTGATAATAATCATTAGGGAGGACATCAGGCCCAGGAGATTTGCCTAGTGGAAGTCGCTTAATAACTCGTTCGATCTCAGACTCAGTAATAGGAGCGTTCAATGCGCCTAATTGAGACTGGGAGAGAGAAGGAAGATTCACTTTAAGTAAGAAGTCCTGGATAGCACTATCTACAGGCTGAGGGGTGTCAGGGTCTTGGTGTAGATTATACAAACTAGAGTAGTACTGTGCAAAGGAGTCGGCAATCTCCTTAGGATTCACAATTTTGTGATTGTCCACCGGATGGAGCAGATATGGAATACTAGCTTTGACTCTTGCTGCTTTAAGTCTCTGAGCTAGAAATTTACCTGCTCGATTTCCTGAGGAATAATGGGCCAATTTTAGATTACGAAGGTGTTTGTCATAATTTTCAATTAGGAGAAGTCTGAGATCGAAGCGGCACTCCGCGAGCTTCTGTGCTAACAGAGAAGAGGGAGTAGATTTATTTTGACACTCTAAATTTTTTAGGTCTTCCAAAAGGCGGTTGAGTTTTTGCGTCCTCTGCCTCTTTTCCCTTGCACAAATTTGTAAAATGATACCTCTGATATACGCCTTATGGGCACACCATAAAGTATTAGGGCCTGAGACTGAACCCCTATTTTCGACAAATAAATTTTCAAGGCTATCATTAATAGTAGCGGTGTGATGGGACATTTGGAAAATCCTAGAATTAGCTCCCCAAACACTTGCAGGGTTAGAGGTGTGTTCCCCCGCCACTGTAACTGACACTGGCGCGTGGTCCGACCACGAGATAGTATGAATGGCGGAGGAAGACACCGTCTGCAGTAATGACTTGTCAACAAAAATAAAATTGATTCTCGAATAGGAGTTATGTCTAGAAGAGTAGAATGTATAGTCACGTTCTGTGGCGTGCTAACACCTCCAGGCATTAAAAAGTCCTTCCGAGTGAAGCAGTTGTTGTAGTTGGGGTGGAGGGCTTCGTACAGTGGTAGAAGAGTCTAGGGCAAAATCGACCTTCAAATTATGGTCACCGCAGATCACCAAGGATCCTTGACGAAGCGAAGCGACCTTGGAGTATAAGCAATTTAGAAAGCGCAACTGATGGGAGTTTGGGGCATACAGGTTCACTATAGTGAAAAGCTTGTTGTTCAGTTCCCCAATCAAAATAATATATCTACCCTCCGGGTCAGAATGAACTTGTGAAACCTTTAGAGCAACAGAGTCTTTGATAGCTATCAGTACGCCTTTGCGTTTAACCGGTGCGGAGGCCACGAAGGTATGTGGAAATCGCTTATTCTGAAACCTGGGCGGATCATCTTTTAAGAAGTGTGTCTCTTGAATGCACAGAACATCTGCTCAAAGAGCAGTAGCTTCCTTCCAGACTGAGGCTCGTTTGGCTGGGTGGTTGAGACCGTTCACATTGAATGACACTATGTTAAGAGCCATATCTCAAGTGTAAAAGTGAAAGATGATGGTACCTGATCCAGGAGAATAGGAGGCCAACATCCACTCCGAAGCAACAGCAAGGATCCCATCAGGACAACATGAGTGGTTTGAGACGACCAGCAGACGTAGCGGACCATGGAAGTAGAAGGGCCAGAAGGAGGTGGGGAAATATAGTCCGTGGACTGAAAACCAGAAAAATAAAAAAAGAAGCACAATAAGAAAACAGTTTTCAAAAATAAGCAACCAGGGGCAGAATTCCTGCCCAAAATCATGGAGGAAAACTCAAACAGAACATCTCCAGAACACAGAGGAACTAGTGGCGAGTAAGGCTAGCATAGCCGCAAGAGAGGGGTTAGGCTGTAGATTTCTTGCCTGATTTCTTCCTTGTCACTGTCTGCCATTCATGTTGTTGCGCCATCCGCACAGGGGATGTGGACTGTGAGCTGGGGACTGGTTGATCCGGGAGAATGTCCAGGGATCTGAGCAGCGTGAGCCCAGCGTCCAAGTCCAAAATCACTGTGTCATGCCCATTATGAGTGACCGTGATTTTGACTGGGTACCCCCAACGATAGGGAATATTGTGATTGCGGAGAGCCTTCGTTATTGGGAGCAATGATTTACGCTTCTGCATTGTAAACTGCGACAGGTCAGCGAATAGTTGAATGTGGGCAAATCTTTCAGGCAGTTGTTGAGTTTTCCTAAAAGTAGAGACAAGCTGGTCCTTGACCTGATAAAAATGTACCCTCATCAGGACGTCTCGAGGAACATTATCAGGGAGAAATGCTGGTTTGGGTAGCCTGTGGATTCGGTCAATTTGCAACTCAGAATCCGGAACTGATGGCAGGAACTGTTGTAGTAAATCTTTAGCAAACTGTTGGAGTTGTGCAGGGAGCACAGTTTCAGGTACCCCCTGATTTTCACATTGTTCCTTCTTGACCTGTCCTCGAGGTCAGCGACCTTTGCCCTCAGCCACGCAATCTCCTCATCATGCTCAGAATGGGCATCAATTAAAGTATTATGCGATGCAGCAAACTCCCCCATTTTTTCTTCCACATGTGATACCCGGTCTCCCAGCTCCCCTATGTCTGCCTTGAAAGTCTTCATGCATTGCAGCAGATCAGTATGCATGGAGCTGCGGAGGGACACTAGCATATCTTTCAATGTCGTGTCAGAGACAGCTTTAACAGAGGTGGGGAATGCTGTGAAGGGATCCACCAGCTCTGTTGTATCATTCATAGAGTCCTGTACAGGGCTTACCTGGGAGGCAGAGCCCTCCAGCCGAGGCTTTGACTTGGCAGGGCTACGGGTAAGTGGAGTGGACACCCCTGGGGACCCTCGAGCAGATCCTGTTGCGTCTCCTGAGCTGGATGCAGCGGAGCGTGAGCCGCATGAGGAGGCAGGCGAGGCCGCTGCGGCGCTGGCGCCATCTTGTTGTAGGCCGCGATTCCGCGGTGGATAAAAGTCATCTAATTTCTTGGGCTTAGCGGATTCTTTCCGTTTTCGGACTCCTCGGCAAGGAAATCGGGAGGATTTGTGCGGTTATGTCGCTGCGGGGCCGATCGGTTCCCGTGTCTGGATCGGAGCTACACGATCACGCTGCCATCTAGCTGTGCGGTAGTGTGGTCAGTTTTTAATAGGAAAGAGAGGAACTGGCAGGCACACTAGGGATTTCATACAAAGGAAGCAAAACAAAGAGAACAGGAAACTTTTCCATGCAAGTACGTGGTACAGCAGACAAATATCAGGAATAAGAAATGTTGGGGTAACAAACCTTTAAAAGTATTGAGGGACTGTACATCTCGGCCACGAGCACCGGATATTAGCCTTGGATAGTATCACCATCAGTAGAGTTTGGGTATTGTATTCAGTCATTCAAAGTAAATATAATATACCTTCCTATTTACTAATGCTAGCAGCGTAAGGATTAAATATAGGTAATGTTGATTGAGAGAGTTTAGTTCCGCTTTGACATGTATTCTATAATGCATCACAATACAGTAGAGGGAATCTGGCCTAAGGCTCACTGGCAGTAATGACCATACTAGCTGGTGCATGGACTCAATCTATTACAAGCCTAGAAGTGACAGGATTAAAACTTACATTTGGATTTTGTACCTGGACTTCAGGCTTCCTTTTGCAGTAATGAAATAATGATTTGCCTATCTGCCTCCCGAGTTCAGCAGGACCCGCAGCGTGTAATTCACCTTGCAATACAGAGCACTATATTTCTGAGAGCTCTGAATAGAGCTGTCACATCGAATATGCTTATAATTACTTTATAACTCAGACCTTCTCAACTCAATTTTGGAATCATTACTGTAAAACAAGTAATAGAATTTAAAAGTCTTGAATGTGAAACATTATAAATACAAAGTACTCATTATCCCAATAATTATCACATTGTTATAAATTAATATCTACATTTCCCAAAATGTATGTTTTTTCATCCCTTTCTTTTTTTTCACAATTTCTCACCCTGTCCTGATTCACATTAACAAAACCATTACATCTTCTAGAGGGGCAGACAAGAGTTTCCCAGAAAACCAAAAAGGAAAGTTTAGTGGTGCTTTGACTAAACAAGATTTTAACCTTGGCTTAAGGGGTTGTAAAGGTAACGTTTTTTCACCTTACTCAATTGGCTCGTGGTGCTGTCAATCACATCCAATGATGCAGCGCCGAGTGATACATTGAGCGGCTATGGCCACCGGCTGTATCACGGGAGGGCGCCTGCCAGAACTCAGAGTCCTTGCGGGGGAGACGAGACAGCCGCTGAGGGACCTCAGAAGACCAGGTTCGGGGCCACTCTGTGCAAAAAGAGCTGCACAGTGGAGTTAAGTATAACAAGTTTGTCATTTAATTTTTTTTTATCTTAAGTGACCCTTTAGGCTACAAAAAAAAAAAAAAACTCCACTTAAATTTATTTTTTAAGTTCAAGACAGTGTGGGGAAGGGTAATAACTTTTGTCATTGGAGAGATTTCTCTCACTTCCTGGTGCTGTGACAACAGGGCAAGAATTGAGGGCAAAGGGGGATAAGAAGACACAGACAGATCTGGTTACCTGTCACCTAAATTGGCTGAAGCGACAGGCGCTGTAATTGGATGCCTATCAGGCATCCAATAATAGCAGAGGATGGAAAGAGGATGGGAGAAGACACCCAGCGTGGAGGACAGCGCCGAGACTGGTAAGTGTCGGTCGGGGGATGCACACTGATACCCAGCAATTGATGGACACACTGGCAGCAATTGATGGGTACAGTAGCTGCATTTGATGGCACAGTGGTGGCAATTTATGGGTACAGTGGCTGCGTTTGATGGTACAGTGGCTGCGTTTGATGGGCACAGTAGCTGTGTTTGATGGGCTCAAAAATTGGAGCACCAGCCATCACTGGTAGGGGAGCTGACTATAAGGTAGATAAGAGGAGCTGTACAAGGATGAAGCTGTGTGAGGGGGAAAGATGCAAGACAGGGGGTGACTGGAAGACTCAAGCAGTAGGGAGGTCAAGCAGTAGGGAGGTTGCTGGCAAGCCTATAAGGGCTCATTTACACTTTCTTCGGATTCAACACATTAACGGCTAGTTTACACTTGCTTCAAAACATGGCTTTGGACAGGCTTTGTTAAAGCTCTCTGAATGCTAGCCAAAGCCCCTGTCAGTAAATAAAATGGTTAGCTTACAGGCCTGTTTACACCCTGCTTTTGCTTGGTGCTTCGATAAGGTTTTGGTAGGGCTTTGGTGAAGCTTTGATGGGGCTTCGGTGAGGTTTCATGGGACTCCATTGAGGCTTCGTGGAGCTTCGATGAGGTTTCGGTGGGGCTTCAGTCAGGCTTCAAACAATCTTTGCTATAGACTTCTATGGATGCTTTGAAGATGCGTCTATACCTGCTTTTGCTTTGGTGTGCTTCGGCTTTGCTTAAAAAATTATACCCCATGTAGCTCAGTGGTGCTTCAAAGCGTCTTCAAAGCGTCCGTAGAAGTCTATAGCAAAGATTGTTTGAAGCCCCACCGAAACCTCCTAGAAGCGCCACAAAGCCTCAATGAAGCCCCATGGAACCTCACCGAAGCCCCATAAAAGCTCCACCAAAGCCCTACGGAAACCTTATCGAAGCACCAAGAAAAAGCAAGGTGTAAACAGGCCTCTAAGCTAACCATTTTATTTAGTGACAGGGGCTTTAACAAAGAGTGTCCGAAGCCATGTTTTAAAACAGGTGGAAACTAGCCCTAAGGGACTGTCAGGGAACTCCTGTGAGATGTTTTGCACACAGACGCGCACAAGCACATAGCCTTTGCCATAGAATGGCACACAGGCAACCACGGGTGCGCATGCGCATGGGCGCGCGCACACGTACGAGCCTAATTCCCCTTGGCGCCAGACAGCCTATTTAAAGGAAGTTTGGGCTCTTGTGCTTTGCTGACTGATCTTCAGCTGTATTCCAGAATCCTGCTCTGATCCTGTGTGTCCTCCCAGTATTTAGACCCGGCTTGCTCTTGACCTTGGCTCTGTGTTCTGTTCCTGTACTGATGCCCATCTCTGACCCGGATCCGTTCCTGACTCTGGCTGTGTCTATGATTTTGTACCTCACTGCCTGCCTACTGACTAACCTGGCTATCCCTGAGACCTTGCTCCTGTCTATGTTCCTGGTTGCTGTTAACTCTCGGTTACCTGCCTGACTGTTACCTGTTCCTGATCAGCTCATCACAGTCTACTTCAGGCCGCTGAACCCTGCCAAGCTGTTCTCCCGGGACCTCCTGCTCCAGGCACTCATGTCCCTCTTGTCCTTCGGTTTCCTCTGTCTCAACTTCAGCGGAGCCAGGACAGGAGATATAAGAGAGGCCGACCTCATCAAATCAGTCTCCCATCCGATCCCTCACAGGGATAGTACTAAGAAGCAATGGTGGCAGGTGAGTATCGAAAAATGCTGAAGGCAAATAAATAGAGCATTATGGGGGAGTAGAGATGAAAGTAATCGTACAGGAAGGGAAGGGGGTGTTGGAGCCTGAAGATTGATGTATGTATGGTGGGGATGCACCAAAGGCAAATGACAAGACCAGTACTGAGGGATGCTGGAGGCAGGTGAGTACACAGAGGCATGGGAGACAAACAAGAGGAGCATAACAATAGGTGGAACAGGAGATGAATGAAAGTAATATGCCGCATACAGACGATTGGACATTCCGACTACAAAACCGTGGATTTTTTTCCGACGGTTGTTGGCTCAAACTTGTCTTGCATACATACGGTTGCGTAAATGTTGTCGTATTGTCAGAGAGTCCGATCGCCAAAAACACAGTCACGTACAACACGTACGATGACACTATTAAAGAGAAGTTCAATACCAGTCGTTTTAGTAGAAGTTTTGTGAGAGGCGATTTGCGCTTTTCAGCCTTGTGCTTTTCAGTCCATGTTCTATCTCCATTACGAACGCTAGTTTTACCAGAACGAGCGCTTCCGTCTCGTACATGATTTAGCTCATGCGTGGAATTTTGTGCGTCAGAATTATCTACACACGATCAGAATTTCCGAGAACGGATTTTGATGTTGGAAAATTTGAGAACCAGCTCTCAAAATTTTGTTCTCGGAAATTCCGACAGAAAATGTTCAATGGGGCCTACACATGCTCGGAATTTTCGACCAAAAGCTCCAATCGAACATTTGTTGTCGGAAATTCCGAGCGTGTGTACGTGGAAATAGTAAAAGATGGGGGGTTGCTGGAGGCAGATAGAAGGGGTTTGGAGGCGGTTGAAACAATAGTATCAGGAGGGGGAGTTTTCTGGAACAAGACGAGAAGAGCAATATGGGGAAGAGTGTTGGGGGCAGATAAGAGGAGTAGTACGGGGAAGTTAGAGGCGGCTGAATACAGCAGTGGTGGAGGCTGGTGAATGAAAAAAAGAATATGGGGTTGTTAGAGGCAGATAAAAGTAGCAGTAGAGAGGGGTTGCTGGAGGCAGAAAAGAGGAGCAGTATGATAGGACTAGAGGTGGATGAAAGTAACAGTTAGGGGTCAGTGTTGGATTAGAGAAGCATCAGAGGGGAGAGGCACTGAATTCACGTAAGCAGATAAAAGTAATAATACGTGAAAGGATTCTGGAAGCAAATTGGATGAGCACTATGAAAGGGACACTGGAGGTCAATAGGAAGAGCAGTATGGAGGACACTGGAGGTAGATAAAAGTAGCAGTATGGGGAGGGGGGTGGAGGTTGATAGGAGGATCATTATACAAGGGGGCTTTAGAGGTGGATGCGAGGACCAGTACAGAGGAGCAATGGAGGCCAATAAGAAGAGAATTATGGGAAGGGGCACTGGCGATAGGAGTCACTGGAGGCCAACCGGAAGTTCAGTCCCAGAGAGAGAGGGCACTAGAAGCAGATGAGAGGAGCTGTACATGCGATGCTGGAGGTGAGCGAGAGGATCAGTCCAGGTACAAGGAAGTAAAATCCTTATTCCTTATTGCAGATAGGGCAACCAAAAAATTACTACTGGAAAAATCATAACAGTGTAGTGTCTGAGAGAAAAAAAGAAGCAGATATTTGATTCAGCCCACTGAGGCTGGGGCACCCAACTTAGACATCACGTATAAGCTTTTATTGAAGAAGGACAATACCAAGATCAGACAGGTCATCTTACCAGTTATGACAGATGATTACTGCACTGCAGTTTCTAACGTTATCCCCGGGGTGATCTTAGACACTTTAGCGTGAGTTTATTTCAATATTGAGAAGATTCCAGCATTATTTTAATGATTAATGCAGCAAAGGTTTCAGTTGTGAGTGGTGTATAGAACTTTGCTTCAAAAAAGTATTGAGCTATTGAGACACGACTGTTTGATCATTCCCTGAAGACAATGCAGATGGAAAGCAAAGTTATTTTGAGCTGCACAGGAGGCTAAAAGGTCTTGGCTGGAGTTCACACCAGACAATAGAGAGAACGTAGCAGAGAGATAACAAGTGGAACATGATTAAATCACACAAGTGACGTAAAATCAATCGAATGAGCTGTAAATCGATACGCTTTGCTCTAAGTTAAAGGCAGGAGAGCCTGTGTTATTTTCAGATTTCTACAAAAAAATGATATTTTACCGGATTTATATTGTACAGTTTGAATTTCTAGGCCAAATCGAGTTTTTATGATATATAAGTCATTCACAGAAGAATATTAATCTGTAGTATTTCATGACAGACAATGTTCTCTGTTCTAATAATGATCTGTGTATTCTGTGACAGATATCCACATTTATGGCATTGGAGGAAAGAGCTCTAACAGGTAAAGCTAGAATAAAAAAGTTACAACATGTGGAAGAGTATTTGCAATAGGCTATCATAAAATTTTGGTAAATTTTGAAAAACATTTTGTATTGATAATGTTGTGTTTGCAACAATACCAATGTCCACCATACTAATCTATGAATATTACACAATATACAGTACATCAACCCAACTAGATTCGATCCACCAGGAAATCTGAACCAGGCAGAGCCGCCATCAGGGGGGTACATTCATTACACCTTTAAGGGGCCCGATGGTCCCCAGGGGCCCGGCTGTTCCCCCTCCCATTTTTTTTAATTACAAATTACCAAAGGTCACTAGGGTCCCTTAAAGGCCCGGTTGGCTCCCTCCTGGTTTTTTATTTTTATTAATTTTTTTTGCATTACACCTGCACAGGGCCAATGGTCCCCAGGGCCCCTTATAGGCATGGCCGGCCCCCTCCCTGTTTTTTTTCTTTGCACTTGCATTACACCTGTAAAGCCCCCTTCGCTTATTATCTCTCCTCAGGAGAAAAGAGATTACACTTGGGTTTTTTCGTCAGCACCCCCCCCCCTAGGTTGTCTGCTCCAGGAGGGCCCCCGGGCCAAAGGCTGTGTGAGGGGCCCCAAAATTTGTAAGGGGTCCGCTTTACGGGTCTGGTTAGCCAACGTATATTGCCGGCATTAGGGAGACAGCTAAAGGGGATTCTTCGGAAACCCATATGAGTCCATTTCTGTTGCTGCTTCTGTAACAACTCTCAACTCACTAGTGGACAAAAGTCTACTAGCGAGTTTCTGACTGCATTAAAAGTGAGGTGTCTCCTCAGGAGAGCAGAAAAAGGAGCATTCTGAGTTGGTGATAAAATAATTGTTCCTTTATATCTTAGCTGTCATAAAGAAGAGATACTAACCTCAGATCAATGGTTTCAGCACCAACATTTTGAAACTAAGATTGAGTTTACACATAATTTTAATAAATGTTCTCAACAACATCAGAGACCAGTTATCCAAATTATCTGCATTTTTTGGATGACAGTCAGGATTGTCTGTGAAGTATCATTCATTGCAGAAATTATCCTGGGGAAATCATCTCACAGACAAAAAAGGCTAGAGAATGGTCAGAGATGTTTAGGCAAATAGCCTGCTGATCCTGTTTATACAGTGAGACTGAGAGAAAGTTTGCTTATTTAACTACTTCAGCCCCGGAAGGATTTACCCCCTTAACCACTTCCCATTCCGCCTATAGTAATATGACGGGTACAAGGTGTCGCTTCCATCCTGGGTGGCCGCCATATGACATCCTCGGGTCTCCCGGCCACTAGATGCGCGTAGCTGGGGGCCGCGATGTCCACCAGGTACCTGGTCAGTTACAGAGCCAGGGACGTGGATCTCTGTGTGTAAACACAGAGATCCACGTCCTGTCAGGGAGAGGAGACCGATGGTGTGTCCCTTGTACATAGGAACACTGATCAGTCACCTCCCCCAGTCAGTCCCCTCCCCCCACAGTTAGAATCACTACATAGGAAACACATTTAACCCCTTGATCGCCCCTAGTGTTAACCCCTTCCATGTCAGTCACATTTTTACAATAAACAGTGCATAAGTATAGCACTGTTCGCTGTATAAATGTGAATGGTCCCATAATAGTGTCAAAAGTGTCCGATCTGTCTGCTAAAATATCGCAGTCCTGACAAAAATCGCAGATTGCTGTCATTACTAGTAAAAAATAAATAAAATAAAAAAATGTCATAAATCTATCCCCTATTTTGTAGGCACTATAACATTTGCGTAAACCAATAATTATACACTTATTGCATTTTTTTTTACCAAAAATATGTAGAAGAATATATATATATATTTTTTCAAAATTGTCAGTATTTTTTTGTTTATAGCGCAAAAAAGAAAAACCGCAGAGATGATCAAATACCACCAAAAGAAAGCTCTAGATCAAAACGTGGCAGTGCTGAAAGCTGAAAATTGGCCTGGGCAGGAAGGGGGTGAAAATGCCTGGTATTGAAGTGGTTAATGACCAGGCCATTTTTTGCGATACGGCACTACATTACTTTAGTTGACAATTGCGCGGTCGCGCTACGCTGTACCCAAATAAAATTGATGTCCTTTTTTTCCCCACAAATAGAGCTTTTTTTGATTACCTCTGTATTTTTTTTTTTTTGCGCTATGAACAAAAAAACATCAACAATTTTGAAAAAAAAAACAATATTTTTTATTTTCTGTTATAGAACATACCCAATACAATTAAAAAAAAAAAAAAAAAGAAAAAACCTTAATAAGCGTATATTGATTGGCTTGCGAAAACGTTGTACTGTCTACAAAATAGGGAGTAGATTTATGGCTTTTTTTTTACTAGTAATAACAGTGATCTGTGATTTTTATCAGGACTGCAACATTACGGCAGACAGTTTGGACACCTAACTGACATTTTGTACACTTTTTGGGAACCAGTGATGTTATTACAGTGATCAATGCTACAAATATGCACTGACATTGTACTAATGACACTGGCAGGGGTTAACATCAGGGGCAATCAAGAGGTTAAATGTGTTCCCTGGGTGTGTTTACTAATTGTATGGGGAGTGGGCTGCCTGGGACAACACACAGATCCATCTTCCTGCATAGCAGAAGAAAGACAGGATCTCTGTGTCATCCCCTGACAGAACAGAGGTCTGCCTTGTTTACCTTGGCAGATTCCCATTTTGTCTCTGCAGGGAATGATTGCAGGTGGCCAGTGGACATTGAGTACACCTGACCCACTGACTGGCTCCCCCGCTGGCCAATCGGTTTATGCACGCGCCCACAGAAAGCCGCGTACGAGCCTGACATACACCTACGACGATTCGCGCAGCTGAGCCAACCTGCCACAGTATAACTGTGGCGGCTGGTCGGCAATCGGTTAAAGGGTAATTCTACTTTGTGGAGGAAAAAATAGCAAATAAAGAAAAAATTATGTAGCTATACAATTGTGACACAAGTCACAGAACTTTATTAAAAATGACCTTTCCTTTTTAATCTGCAGCCGCTGTAGTTTTCTGAAAATGCAATATGGCTACCTGGAGTTGTTCTGTACAAAGAATGTGTACAGAATGCCCCAAAGGAACATCATCTCCTGCTTGTGTAATTGGCTCACTCATTTTCCCAGAAGTCTGCACTAAGGTACAAGTCAGATTTCAGGCATCCCCTGCAACAAAAATGACATTTTTGGTAAGATACTTCCAATAGGAACTGGGGATGCAGGCCCAGCAGATTTCCTCATTAGTGCTCTGCAGCTACACAACTGACTGATAATTAAGAAACCACTCCCACTAGACACACTAAGCACAGAGGCACATAGAAACAAACAGTGATTTCTTCAGAATAACAAAAGGTAGAAATCTGCAACAAAGGTTGTTATAATCCTTGCAATGTACATAGATCACCCAGAGGAGAATGTTTTTTTTTTTAATTTTCTGGCACACTGTATAGATCTTGTCTCATTTCCTGGCTGGAGGACACCCAGCATGCCCCTTGCCAACCCTTGACAGAGGCAGGGCACTGTGGTGTTTTCAGGAAGCTACACCCTGCCAGGCCCCTCCCATCAGCTGTGATGTGCCTATATTGCAAAGAAAAGCAGAGACCTGATGATGATATCACTGGGTCTAACATAGGATGGGTTGAAGACAGTCCACAACTACATACATGCTCTTAAGTAGTGTTGCTCACGAATATTCGTATTGCGAATATTCGGCTCGAATATGGCATATTCGAGTATTCGCGATATATTCCGAATTTCGCGGTGAATATTCGCTATTTCGAACAGATCACATCCTAGAGATCCCCATCGACGTCTAAAAGCATTGCTGGTATGATTAGAGACCTTGGGCCGAGTAGCTGCAGCGATCAATTTATATTGCCGATAAATCGCAATGCGATTATTCGGCAATAGCGATATCGCACGATTATTTTCGAGAAATTCGCAATATTGTTTTTAGCTAAAATAACACATATATTCGATTTCAGAGTGTTACTGTCGAAATTCCGCAATAAATTTCTCATTCGCATTTTTGCGAAATTAGGATAAAATATCAAGAATATTCTGAGCCAATCAGAGTGCTCCATTCCGCATTTCTCGAATATTCGCAATTATTTTGTATTGTAATATATCAAGAATATTCTGAGCCAATCAGAGTGCTCCTTCCGCATTTGCCGAATATTCGCAATTATTTTGTATTGTAATATATCACGAATATTCTGAGCCAATCAGAGTGCTCCTTCCGCATTTCTCGAATATTCGCAATTATTTTGTATTGTAATATATCACGAATATTCTGAGCCAATCAGAGTGCTCCATTCCGCATTTCTCGAATATTCGCAATTATTTTGTATTATAAAATATCACGAATATTCTGAGCCAATCAGAGTGCTCCATTCCGCATTTCTCGAAATTTCGCATTCGCATTCGCAATTCGCATTCGCATTCGCAATAGCGAAAATTCGCAATCATTTCATTTCCAAAAAATATCACGAATATTCGTATTTAGCGAATATATCTCGAATATTCGACTATATATTCGAGATATATCGCGAAATCGAATATGGCATATTCTGCTCAACACTACTCTTAAGTCCAAGTCTATTGTAACAACATAAAAGATAAATATATACAGCAGATGTTAACACGTTTCAGCCTTAAATGCGTTAACATCTGCCATATATATTCATCTTTTTATGGACTTATAATAAACTTGGACTTATTTAAGAGCATGTATGGAGTTGTGGACTCTCTTCTACCCATTTACTTTGTTCGCAGCTGAGCGATTGCACATCCTGCACCCAACAGCTCAGAAGGACTTCTACATAATCTGGGGTAGTAACACCTTTTTCTTCTATTGATGTCTAAAATCAGATATCTATTATAAAGCCTCGTACACAAAACAGATCTGCCTCAGACATTTATACTGTACTTGGCACCAGATGTAGGTAAATATATTTTATTAGGCCCCAGTGACATAGCAGAGGTTTTCAGTGGGACTCTACTTGTAATTAATGAAAATTACCCAGTAATTATTGAAAGAGGACGTGCAGACACAGGCATTTATATTGCAGGGCACAATCTCACTTGACTCTATATCCAGATAATATGACCAACAATCTTAATACTATAAATTGTCATACAGATCAAGCACCTCTACTAGAAACCTCTATAAAACAATTGTATTCAGCACTGATTTTTTTGTAATAAAAAAAATAAAAAGTATTTTAAAATCAAAACCTACAAAAAAAAATCACTTAAATTTGCATAAATGCTTTACTAAGTTAATGTAATTTCAAAAGTTGTTTTCAATAAATGTAACCACTTACTTACTGGGCACATATACCCCTTCCTGACCAGGTGAAATTTCAGCTTGTGGCACTGCATCACTTTAACTGACAATTGCGCGGTCGTGCGACGTGGCTCCCAAACAAAATTTGTGTCCTTTTTTCCCCACAAATAGAGCTTTCTTTTGGTGGTATTTGATCGCCTCTGCCGTTTTTATTTTTTGCGCTATAAACAAAAATAGAGCGACAATTTTGAAAAAAATATATATTTTTACTTGTTGCTGTAATAAATAGCCCAATTTTTAAAACAAAATCATTTTTTTCTCAGTCTAGGCGATACGTATTCTTCTACATATTTTTGGTAAATAAGCGTCTGGTTTGTGCAAAAGTTATTGCGCTTACAAAATAGGGGACAGAATTATTATGACACAGTATACTGTATGTATTGTGTTTGTTTACCTTTTTGAATATGGCACCGTTTCTCCGCCCCGTGCGTCATAACGTCGCAGGGCACGGAGATCGGCGGCACAAGGAGACACTGTGTGAATCGAGCGGGTGCTTACAGATTACAGTACTATATGTAAAAAATACACACCCCCTTTGTCCCTAGTGGTCTGCCCAGTGCCCTACATGTACTTTTGTATAATAAAAAATGTTCTTTCTGCCTGCAAACTGTAGATTGTCCATAGCAATCAAAAGTGTCCCTTTATGTCAAAAATGGTTTTAGAGCAGCTAGAAAACAGCGATAATAAAATATAATCACTTGCAGAATTGAGCGATAGCAATTTGTGGGGAAAATTTTAGTGATTTTGATTTGATTACATCTTTGAAAATGTTTTATTATAATTATATTATTATTTGTTATAATTATTTATTATATTATAATTTATAATTTTTTTTTTTTAAATCATACCCGGGATGCCTACTAGACTCTTGTTTGGTCAGATTTAAATGAGTTATTCCTAAGAATTACAGACCTACAGTAAAAAACACCAAATTTCCTTGCAAATAATGGTACCGCTTTCAGCACCTAAAACCAGAAAGAATCATACCGCCAGGGAGGTTAAGCTTTCACAAAAAACTGGAAGCTGATTGGTTTCTATGCAGAGCTGCGCTAGATTTTGCACTCTCCAGTTTTAGTAAATCAACCGGACAGTGGCTAAATAAAGCATAAGGAGATCATCAGCATTGAGATGTAACAAAGGATGAAAATGAAACAAAAAGCATTTTCTGGAAAAAAATATTGGTTGAAAGTCCTCTTATTATGTTATGATGAAACCCTCATCATACAACACAAAACCACTTTATTTATGTTTCTTACAAACTACCAGCAGAGGAAGGAAGTCTTACTAATGCTAGCTGTACAGGGATAGATTTCTATCCTTCAGCCCACAGGATGAAGGAAGAGAAATCTAAAAGATTTTTCCAATCAATCCACCGGGCTGAAAAACTGAAGAGCTCAGGAGGATATTCTGTAATAACAATCCAATGTTAGTACAGCAATATCCCAGCTGAGCTTTTGTGTTCCACAGGGGGACCCCCCGCCAGTACACACCAGTCAATGCTTCCAGCCCTGGCCGGTGGCTGTGGGGGTCTGCGGGCTGTGGGCTTATCGGAATCCGAAAGCCCTCTTTAACAAGGGGCATCCAGGGCATGCTGGGTTGATGATGTCAAAAGGGTGTTGGATCACCCAGTTATGTCACCGGGTGGCCCACGCTCCTAAATTATTTAAGAATTGTCAGACTGTGGATCTGTCAAATGGCAGTGACGGAATTCATTGTATTCAACGCTGGATTTACTTATTCGTGTTTTTATTATTTTTTTTATACTTTTTTATGAATAAGTAGGGGTACAATGTACCCCATACTCATTCACATAGGGGGCGATGAGATTCTGATAAGCCCCATGCTTGCACCGCCAACAAGGGTTGTGGGGAAGAGGCCCTTGTCCCCATCAACATGGTGCTTAGAGGGGGGCATTTGCTTGCACCCTCCCCCCCGTTCTGCTGGGCTTTATGCTTGGATAGGGGTCTAGTATGAATTTTGGGGGGGGGGAACCCCACACCATTTTTTTATTTTTTACATTTTTCTTTGCCAGCAATTCTTTTTTTTACATTCAGCTGACAGCTGATGACTCAGGATGACTAAGGACGTGGCGGCTGCCCGCACAGAATTGTTAAAGCGGAGGTCCAAACAAAAATGGAACCTCCTCTGTCTGGATTCCTCCCCCCTCCGGTGTCACATATGGCACCTTTCAAGGGGGAGGGGGAGCAGATACCAGGTATTTGCACCCACTTCCGGGCATAGATACCTGCATTATCTGTGAGAATCTATGCCAGAAGACAGCAGGGACCAGTGACATTGCGTGTCGCGCATGCTCACTTCCTGATTCCCTTACCGAAAGCAGAAGCAGAGATCGGCTTTGGGTCCCGACATCGCGGGCGTGCTGGACAGATGAGTGTCCTTATTTTAAAAGTCAGCAGCTGCTTTAAGGAGAAGAAAAAAAATGCAAAATACATGAAAAAACGCATCAAAAACGTTTTTGGTGTGGGTCCATGGAAGTCAACTACGCGCAAAACGCAATCTGCTGTGGGACAAAAGTCAAAAAACACAGCGGCTGAAAAATGCATAGATGTGAACGTGTCCCATAGGAAACCATTTTAAATGGACTGTAGTGCGTTTTTTGAAGGAAAAAAATCGCAGGTGTGAACCTAGCCTAACAGCAGATCACAGATCTTCATACCTGTGGACTTTAATTAAGAAGTGGTATAACAAATTATATCTATTAAATACAATTTTGATTATCTATTGTAAGGGGTTAGCTTGGTAGCGGGGGGGGGGTGACCCCCTGGATGGGTTCACTACACACTGAACTATACAGAGAGGCAGCCGAAGATGGTTGAAGACAAAGAGTTTGGTTTATTCTTCCATATTGCTGGAAACAAGTGCAAGCATCCAAACAGCATTAACAAAACATAAAATATACCCTGACCACTTGGGGCGTCTACCTTCACCACACAGGAACCTATCTATGGAGTCTGGCACAGCCTACTGCTGGGCAGACACTGCTGGTCATACAGCAGAGAAAGAATAGTCTTTTTGATTTTTATCACACCGAAAAATCAACAACCACCTCACTTCTTCAGAAGTCTTTCTTACTGCTCTCCTTAACTCAAAAAGCCTCAGGATGCAGTAATCAGTAGTCATCCTTTGGATGACTAATAGAGGCCTTAATTGCCTCATTCTGAACAGCTGACGTTTCCCAACGCCCTAAACCTTTCTGGCTATTTCTGCAGCCGACACCTGATAGTAATTTGTGAATTGTCTAAACAAGGCAGAAATGTATCTCCCGTCTGTGACAACACCCACAGATTTACCTGACTTCCTGTCACACTATACATCACATGGTAATGAAATGTATAAATAGAGAAGATGAAGCCTGTTTGTAAATAGCATATTTTTTTCTTTTCAGTATACGTTATCTATGTAGAGTTATCTCTCTTATATTTTCTATGCTGAAAATTCTAGTCTGCAAGTCCTATTTTTGTCCTATCACTTAATCTACTTCATTGCCTACCTTACAACACTATTTCAATTGTAAAAGGCGCCAGGACACAGAATAAAAAATGCATTTAGCATAAAAGTGCAGGAAGTTGTAAAAATATGGTTAACCACTTTAGTGCAAGAAGACAATTAAAATGAGATAAATCCTGTCCCTTATCTATGTCTTATTTACCTGAAAATCACCTGATATGAGATGCTTGTGGGGTCAGGACACATTTTAATGTCCTTTAAAAAAAAAAAACACATAGAATAATTCTATACGTTTGTTTAGTGCATTAGTAGAAACAGTAAATTATGACATAGAGGTTCAAGGGCACTGTTTATTATATTATTCTAAATCAATTATTTTTTATTATTTCAAACTTAGAAATGCTTAGAAACTTAGAAATGCAGACTTTTTCAAACATTGACAGCAACAACATTAAAAATAACATATTACAAACCACAAAAATATAGTATATGTTCAAGAACTGTAAATTCCATGCATATAAAGCTGGCCACAGATGATTCAGATGATTCCATTTATTTTTTATTTATTTTTGTCAGCCAGCCATCAAATTAAAAAAAAGGAAACAGGGTCCCCCTTCCATATATTTTTCCAACAGTCCTATTCAAGAGGAGTTGATTAGTAATTAGACTTTAGAAATAAAATAGTGTCTTTTGCGCTAGCCAAAATTAATAAAGAAAAATCAAAAACTAGGAAATATGTGCAATCACATAGGGTTTTCCTTAAATCTAAATGTGTACAAACAATAACAAATACATTGGAGCAAGAAAAGCAGGTGATGAGCGCAATCCTAAATGCACTGAATCGTGAACAAAAAGGTTATTATGATAACGAATCTAATAAATATATCATATAAGTGACACAACCGTGTCAAAACGAATGAAAACCGGAATATGCATAAAGTGATCAAGCCAAAATGAGTACTAAAACGTATAAGTACTAACAGCTAAAGCAATCTGTGAAAAAAACACAAAGTGATGTGTCCAATAACAATCAAGTCAGTGCTGCCAAATGCAACATACAAATGCTTCACAGGTAAAGTCTTCTTAGATGGTGGGCTCACAAAGCGCTTACCTCCCCCTTGTCAGTCTAAAGCAGGGGTCTCCAAACTGCGGCCCTTTCTTTGCCTTTATCCGGCCCTTGGGGCACTAATTCTCTCTCTGATATGAGACATTATTCTGACATCTAACAACAACAATGGGGCACCATTTCTTCTACTGATACCAATACTGACACCGAAGATCGGGCACTATTCCTCCTAACTTGACACCAAATGTGGTGATGTTTACTCCTACTGATGCCAGAATTTTTTTCGCTCCCGCTGGCCAAGATCCGGCCCTCCTAAAGTGTGAAAAACGATAAACCGGCCCTTTGTTTAGAAAGTATGGAGACCCCTGGTCTAAAGCATGAAATAACTGCAGCCAAACTTGATGGATACTAGATGCTGCGGCTTCCTGGTATCTTCAGTATAACTTCTGGTCTACAACAAAATGGAGGCTCGCCGTGGAATGCAGGGATCAGCAGAGAGGAAACAGAAGAATACAAGCTCCCATCGTGAAGTACATTAAAATAGAGAATTTATTAAAAAACAAAAACTGCTTACAAGCATATGGTTTTAAAAACGCGAGTCACGAAAAATCCAGTCGGGCGGGGCACCACGTCACTTCCGGTCACGTCTAGATGACCTTACGCGTTGCGTCACGATCCTCTGATGAAGTCACGTGATGTGACAGATTTCACTGCCACCCATCAGTGTCATCAGTGCCACCCATCAGTGTCCATCAGTGCCACCCATCAGTGCCTATCTGTGTCCATCCGTGTCCATCTGTGTCCACCTATTAGTGCCCATCCATGCCACCTATAAGTGCCACCCATAAGTATCCATCAGTGCCACCCATAAGTACCCATCAGTGCCGCCTATTGGTGCCCATCAGTGCTGCCTATGAGTGCCCATCAATGCCGCATGTGCAGGTGTACAAGTTCCCTGTATTGAAGTGGTTAAGAAGGTTGTAAACCCTGGGGGGGGGGGGGGGGGAACTGTAAGAAAAAGGCAAATCGAAAATGTGGATTGAGGAATAGGATCTTTTTTTCTTCTTTTTTTTTCCGACCTACTGGATTCAAGTTTGGAGTTTAGTTTTAGGTTCTAAAAAAATTAAAAATTAAAGTGGTTGTAAACCCGAAAAAACAAAAAAAACAAAATAAAAAACCCCTGTAAGACAAAGGCATTGTATACTAGCTCATTATGAAATACTTACCTTAGTGACCGGCGACATTTCTCCCGGAGTTAATCCTAGCTTTGTGGGCTATGGCGCTGTGATTGGCCGGAACCGCGATAATGTAACTCCCGCACATCCATGGTCACGGCACGGCTGCTGAAGAAACGGCACAATCGAGCCATTTAATCAATGCGCATGCGACAATGATGTCGGCACAAGCATATATGGTCAATATCTCCTAAACCGTGCAGGTAAGGATTATTACAGGCTTACCTGTAGGTACAAGTGATGTAACTAGGTTTACAACCACTTTAATAAAACATTAAATGCTTTGAAGGTTTTTAAACAAAAACTAATAAGCAATTTGCACAAAGCAGTGAAGGTCAAGTGGGGCTGGGAAAGGAGGAACCATTTTGAACTCTGACAGGAAGATTCTCAAAATAATCAGTTAAGCCCCTATTCCAAACAAACTAAATGGTGCCATAAAGCAATAACTGGATTGTCACTAGGCAACGGTTTCTGTTAGAAATGTAATTTACTCTCCTGCAGTGTACAATCAGAGTATACTGTAGTTTGTCAAACAGGGAGTTTCTCAAAGCAAGGACTGACACAACTACAATATAGCTGACACAACTATGTTACATCAGATATAAGACCTGTCCTTGACTTGTTCTCTTATTTTAAGATGGCAATGCATGATTTCCTTGAAATTCCAAAAGATAGCGAGACTAAATCGTCCTAAGATAGACTTCAGGTGCCCCATGGAAAATACAGTATGTGTAAACCATTTTTTTTAGTTAACATTATTGTAACTAAATGTAACTAAACCATCGTGGTTCTCACATCAGATATCTTCGTTTAGACCCCTTTCACACTGAGGTAGTTTTCAGGCGTTTTAGCGCTAGATATAGCCTCTAAATAGCACCTGAAAACCGCCTCCTTTTCATTTCAGTGTATATTTTCACACTGGGGCGGCGCGCTTGCGCCACGTTAGGAAAAATCCCGCAGGCAGCATGTTTGGGGTGGATTGAGAGCACTGTATACAGCACTCCCAAAATGCCCTGCCCATTGAAATGAAAGAAGTTAGCCTAGAGGATTAGTGAAAGGAGCAGCTGCAGCCAGGCGGGTTGGGAGTGCCTGACAAGGTGGTGCTGGGATCAGTGGCCACAGGCGTGATGCCAGCTAGACACTGAAATTTTGCTATACAACTAAGTGACCTCCGGTCCCTGCCTGTAATGGACCATTGTTTCATCTGACTGTGACTGTCAGGTACTTGCAGTGTTCCAGCTAGGTTCTGCAAGCAAGGTTGTACTGGAGTGAAGAAAAGGAGCTGTATATATAGACTGTACTGTATCTAGGAAAAGTTGTCCCTGAAGTTGTTTTTTAGGTCAAATGGGCATCCCATAACCTCCCATACCTATCCAAGTTATTATCCTGCAAAAAAAAAAAAAAGTCACGCACTGTTCTCTGACTCAAGAGTGCCTGTGAAAACTTGAGGTGCCTGGCTGTAAATGTTGGGGGATGCCAGTTTACTTGTGGCTCTTTAGGGGGATGTGCTACATGTGTCACAGAATTCAAGGAAGTAAAAGCATGGGGATCTTTACAAAGTAAGTTTAGAAACTTCAAGATTTTTCAGAATAGAATTAAGCTAGATTAATTACTGAATATACTCGAGTATAAGCCGACCCGAATATAAGCCGAGGTACATAACTTTACCACAAAAATGGGAAAATGTATTGACTCGAGTATAAGCCTAGGGTGTCCATCTGCATGCCTTACTGTGCCTCACTTTGCCTCACTGTGTCCATGTGCATGCCTCACTGTGCCCATGCCTCACTGTGCCCATGCCTCACTGTGCCTATGCCTCACTGTGTCCATGCCTCACTGTGTCCATGACTAGACTTAAACCGGTGCCCCCAGCCGTAGGTTCCCCAGACAGCAAACTTTGCACACTTGTAGAGGAGAACTTGGGCCAAGGTTCGGGACAAGGGGGCCTTAAGCCGGCCGGTACCAGGTCCCCAAATTTACCGGAGAAATTACTGTTTAACATGGGAGTCTATGGAAGGGGTGCCTAATTTTGAAAAATCGGTGCTCCTCGGCCATAGGTCCCCCAGACAGCAAACCTTGCACACTTGTAGAGGAGAACTTAACTTGGGCTACATGTGTGCTACATGTGTGCCGAGGTTTGGGTCCAGAGGACCTTCGGCTGGCCGGTACCAGGTCCCCAAATTTACTGGAGAAATTACTGTTTAACATGGAAGTCTATGGAAGAGGTGCCCAAATTTAAAAAATTGGTGCTCCCCGGCCATAGGTCCTCGGACAACAATCCAGGGGACCTACGGCTGGTACCGGGTCCCCAAATAAGGCGCAAAAAGGTGACTCGAGTATAAGCCGAGGGGGCATTTTCAGCACAAAAAAATGTGCTGAAAAACTCGGCATATACTCGAGTATATACGGTATGTTAACTGAAATACTGAAGACATTAATATATGATTTTAAATTTTGATCATAGATATGCTTTACGTCAGATAGATAAGGGCTTATACTAAGAAATGTCAATTGATAAATCACCACTGCCAAAATGTAGCATGCACGTTATATCAAAAGAATAATTTCTGACTGTTGCCAATAGTCTTCTACATTTTGCTGACATCATGATGCCTCTAAAGTGTACTGAAGATTAGCAATGTTTCCATTCATAGTTAAAGTTATCACAGAGAAAAATTCTCACAATGGTGAAACAAAAGTAAGCCATGATAATTAAATACAGGCACATAGGGGCGAGTATCGGGGCGTCCACCGGCATTGTTCATCCAATCATAATGATTTTCTAAAAGATCTACCACACTGATTAATTTCCATGAAAACCACTCATACATGTCTGAATATGGATTTGAATACATCATTAATTAAAAAAAAAAAAAACTGTAAACTTTAACAATGAACTTCTCCTAGTTGGATTTTGTAATATACTATTGAAGTGTTTTGTTAGATGTATCTCATAATACCTGCTCATTTTTATATGGTAATTTATATGCTATTTATTTATAAGTTACATTTGTATGTGTTCATACTTTTTAAACATATCTGCTCTACCATTATTTGTCCAAATATTTATTAAAGCGGATCTCCGCCGAAAAATCTAATTTTTCATTAGGGGCTCTTTAAATTTTTAATCGCAATCTTGTGCTAAACTCACGTGTTTTGTTTACAACCGCCGCTCCGCTGGTTTTCAGTGCCAAATAATAAGTTATATTCTCCATGTCCTCCCGTTGCCATCTTGGCTTTGGGCAGGAAGAAGAACCCAACATGTCATTTCCTGTTAGCGGTGGATGCTGTCCCAGCATCCACCGCTCGATCTCGCGCACGCGCACGGGCAAAGGTGTCCGGCGGCGTGAGCGTCTCTCTGCGCTGTAATGGAGACATTTTAAACACCCGCCCTTTCCTTTGTTTACTACCGCGTCGCTTCCTGTAAAAGAAGTCGCGCGATGTCTCGGCTGATACAGCAAATTATTGTAATTAGGGAGGTCAGACAAAAGCCCCCAACATGCATAGCGAGAGACAGGAAGAAGCAAAAACCCGACAAAAACCCGACCACCAGCAAAACCGGAAGCCTCAGTGTTTATAAAGTATTCTAACGCCGATTTTTTTTAAATAGCCAATTAGGGATTCTTTAGCAGCGGGATTATTATTAAAGTAAAGTGATTTTAAGGGTGGAGCTCCGCTTTAACATTTTTATGAACTATTTTAACCCCTTTAAAACCACCTAACACATAAGTGCGGTGGCAAAATGGGGCTTAAACGCCTACTTGCTGCACATAAGCGTTGCTGGACCAGAGGCTATAATATGCTTCAAAATAGGGTGAGCTTGTGGCGCAGAGCATTGTGCTACGACCCACCAAGGTGTTACAACAGAAAATTTATATTTGCTGTTGCAACACTGATCCTCCTCCCTGCCAATTGGGAAGTGGGTCTGATACTCGTCACCCGATTGGCTGAAAAGACAGGGGATCCTATTGGATGCCTAGGAGGAGGGGAGGAGATGCAGGAAGCGTGGAGGAAGGAGGAGGAGAAGACACAGGAGCTACTACGCAATGCCTGCCACAGCCTAATGCCTGCCGATTCACGATCCCCACCGCTCCTTGATATCTGCCGATGCTGCAGCCTAGATGGGGTAAGTGGACCGACCGGCAGACAGCGAGTGGGCTGGGGGGCTTTGAGGTGCTGCGGGATGGGTGGTTGTTTGCCACCCCCAAACAAAAAAACACAAGCCTCCACAGCTGATCACATTGGTGGCACGATCAGCACTTTATGTAGCACTGTGTTCCTGTCTCACACATGGAACAAAATAGTGTTGGCCTGAGCCGCATTCAGACATTCATAGGCAGCTTTGTATTCCATCAATTAATACAAAGCTTCCTCTGATGGAGTCAGAGAGGCGTGCCAATTACATCATGATCTCTGACTCACCCAATCAAAGGAAACTTACACCTGAAACTCACTGCTGAGGCTATATACATGTTGGCAGGTGCAGTCTTCACTCCCCACTGTAGGTGGCTCCCGACTTAGAAGGCAATGCAGAAGGGGAAGGAAGCTATGAGGAACTTGGTTCCTCTATGATTTCCTGTAGTCCCCAGGGGAACAGCTGTCCGATTGGATGCTGGTGCCTCTCGTGACCTGCATGGCCATCTTTAGTGAGGGCAGTGCCTATTTAGGGTACTGACTCCCTGGGTTGGCACACATTCTAGTTGTGGTTCCCCGTCTTTTAGGAGTAGTAGTAGGGACAGTGCAGGAAAAACGATACTCTTCACTTACCGGCCAGGCCGCATTCCCACTCTGTGTTTTAGAAGCTGTTGGAATCGAGTCAAGCTAAAGAATTTGCTACAGTCTCCATGGCTCTGGATTGGTTGTGCTCTAATGCTGGACCCGATTGTATGTTATTAAATCTACTGCAATACACAGTTCACATTACTTGGCCTCTGTGTGATTACTGCCGTCACCGCAACACAATGCTTACTGCTCACATACAGTTAATACAGCATGCACAGCTGTAGGGCATAGTCACAGTACTGTAGGGCATAGTCACTTTGGGCAGCTTGGCCCAAACTAGCAATTTAAATTTAAAGTAAAGCTGGAGATCAGCTTTAAACCTAAAGTACAAGATATATAATACTTGAATAATATACTGAATTGCAGCATACAAGTCCGAAGGCCTTGTACACACAACCGTTTTCCTCGACAAAATCCATCAAAAAACTTGGTGGCAGAGCTTTTTTGCCGAGGAAAACGGACGTGTGTATGTTTTTCGTCGAGAAAACAGTAGTGGTTCTCTTTTTTCTCAACAGGAGTCTCAATTTCCTCGTCATGTTTCTCGTCGGGCTGGTTTACGATGAGAAACACGTTCGTGTGTATGCTTAGAAACCCACGCATGCTCAGAATAAAGTATGAGACGGGAGCGCACCTTCGGTAAAAGTAGCGTTCGTAATGGAGATGCACATTCGTCACATTCGCTGTAACAGACTGAAAAGTGCAAATTGTCATTCACCAAACTTTTACATAACACACGGTAACACAAGATTACCAAAAGCTGCCCCAAGGGTGGCGCCAGTGGAATCAAACTTCCCCTTTATAGTGCCGTCGTACGCGTTGTACGTCACTGCACTGATGAGATTTTGTCTAGACAGTGTGTATGCAAGGAAAGCTTGACAAGATTCTCGACAAGCCTGACAAGGAACTCGTCGAGGAAAAACGATGTTTCATTTACGGCGAGTTTCTCAGTGGTGTGTACGAGGCCTGAGGACCCGTACACACGACCGAGTTTCTCGGCAGAATCCAGCGAGAACCTCTATGGGAGACGTATTCTGCCGAGAAAACCGGACGTGTGTACACTTTTCGCATGCTCTCTATTTCCTCGTTGTTCTATGGGGAAATTTGGCTCGACAAGCTTTTCGACAGCTGAACGGGAACCTCGACCGGCGGAACGATGAATTTAGCCCGACGAGTTTCTCGGGCATGTGTACGCGGCCTGACAGTTACAAGCATGACTCCCACAGACAGAGGCATGATGGGGCTTGCAGTTTTGCAACAGCTGGAGGGACGCTCGTTTGAGACCCCTGTTTTAGAACCACTTTAAGTTTACATTCGTGAATTTTGACTTTTATAAGAAAATAATCTCTATAATTGAGGCAGATGAGTAAATAACAAAACTATTTATGTTCAGTGATTTCATGGCTTTAAAATAGTGTTTAAAAAAAAAGAGCTAAATAGGCTATTTAAATCACAGAGGGGCAGCTTATCTATGCAGATGGGAATTAAAGTACCTTGCATTAAAAGCAATGACAAGGACAATAATCAATACAATATATCAAATGCAAATGGTTTATACTGATCCCGGAACAACAGCACAACAAAACAAACGTTTGCAGTCAATTGCTATCTGCTGAAAAGTATGACTAATAAAATCAATAGGGCAGGTATGAAGAAATAGGAATGGGTGGATCTTGTGCCTCGGACAACATTTATGATAACAATATCAGCTATTCTGAGTCCTATCGGATAATAAAAATAATAATAAAAAAATGCCACTGAGACTAAATTCCTATGTTTATAGGCCCTGGGGAATGTGCAGGCTGTCTTTGATGTCTCACGTCTACTATGGTCATTTAATGATATGCACACCTTGGTATGTGAAGGGAAACAACTATTAATGGCTGCACATCCGAGCATAGAAGATATTGTTGTTCAAATACCTGAGCTGGCTTTGCAGTGGATGATGTCATCCTACAGAATGTGCTCTGCATCACTCATGCTTACTAGAGATAGCACTTAAAAAGTGACGATGCTAAATGGTCCTGAGCTATAGACTGTTTAAAAGTCGGCTTCCACTGGGGCTTTTATGCTAAATGCATCTGCTATTCTCAGCCCTGTGTCATAGTCAATAAGACTGCATAGATCTGATTGCCGCTTAACCTGCTTTGACTTAGGTGCAACCACCACCATTAAATAGAACTTTGGCAATCACTGAGTTAAATGAGCTTGCTTTCCAGCATAGATAAACAGTTCCGAGCAGCATACTATAGAGAACACAGAATTAGCTGCTGATCTCAGGATGTCATATTAAAATATATTTAAATACGAACAGGCACGTTCAGTAAAGTACTGCAAGCAGCAATGGCGGTGTGCAAACTGTAGTAACCCATTGAATCAAGATAAAAATAAAGATAAACTTTTAAAATCTGGTTGCTATTGGCTACATCACTTTGCAAATCAGCATGGCCCTTTTCACATGTAGCGCTACCCCTGAAGGAGCTGCTGTAATTTAACGTATTTATCGGCGTATAACACGTGCCGCCGTATTACATGCACCCCAAGTTTAGGAGGGAATTTTAAGAAAACATTTTTTTAGGAGGGAAGTTTAAGGTTAAAAACTTACATTTAAATGCCCATCAATGCAGCCTTACCAGTGTCCATCTGCAGCCTTGTCCATCGTTGCAGAATAATCAGTGCCCATCTGCAGCCTTGTCCAGTGTTATTTACAGCCTTGCCCAGTGTCATTGTAGCCTTGCCCAGTGTCATTGCAGCTTTGCCCAGTGTCCTTGCTGCCTTGCCCAGTGTCATTGCAGCCTTGCCCAGTGTCCTTGCTGCCTTGCCTAGTGTCCTTACAGCCTTGCCCAGTGTCATTGCAGCCTTGGCCAGTGGCCTTGCAGCCTTGCCTAGTGTCCTTGCACCTTGAACGTTTAAAATTATCGCTGCGGCGCAGAGATAGACAGAACCGGATGTCCTGTGTACTCGGCTGTACTCGGCTCCTCTCGCAGTCCCGCCCCTTGCCCAGGCTCCTATGATGGACATAACACAGGTCCAATGGCAGGACTGGGCGTGACTGCGAGCCGAGCCTAGCCAAGTACATAGTACACTCGGCTATGTGTATATTGGTGGCGCTCGCTCCTCTTCCCCTCACAGATAGCAGAGATCGGCGTATAACACGCACCCAGGACTTCCCCGTACGTCCCTTAGATAAGTTTCCGGGAGCTGTACTCAGAAAGCCTACCAGAGTCGCACAGCCAACCAGCTGCTGTTATTCAGGTTGCCGTCGCTCACCGTCCGACCATCTGAATAGTCGGCGGCAGCGGCCGGCAACAATAACATAGATTCATGCAATGCATGAATCTATGTTTTTGTATCAGTGGCTGTGCGAGAGCCAGAGGGGGCGGCGCTCCAGCGCCCTCTATAGATGCACCACCACTGAAGCTGACATTATCAGCTGATTGGCTACCATACACAGCTGAACCTGATTTTGCACTCTCCAGGTTTAGTAAATCAACTTCACAGAGTCCAGTTGCAGAAACAGAACCGTATTGACATTAAACTTCAACAAATCAAAACGACCGAGCGGGAAGACAACCAGGCACACTCGCAGAATGTTGCAGCAAAGAGCGTAACAGCATGTTTTGGTTGCACGGACAGTGTCTGTTGGAATGGGATGAAATGCAGCTCGGACCGGTTCAAGCCCACAGGGGAGGCTTCTGAGAAGGATGGCATGTCTCTGCACTTTCCCTATTCATCTTTAGCCTCTGCCTTCTGCTAATAATTTCCCTGATAGATAGGTGACCTGACCCTACACTACCCACACATGAATTGTGCACCAAGTCTGGGAGTCAGGGTCTTAAATAGACTCGTCCTGACCCAAGATAGCCACCAAAGTCACATGGGACGGCAGCATCCAATCAGATAGCTCCCCCAATTACCCAGGAAACTATAGAGAAACCATATTCCTCTCGACTTTCCTTCCAACTGCAATGTCGAGCACCACCTGCAGTGGAGAAAGTAGACTGCACCTGCCTACACACTTGAAGATGGAGGTCATTCATGCAGTACCCTGGTCACCTCTAGAGAAAACTTTCAGAAGCCCACTGCAAAGAGAAACTAACATGTAAGCTCAGCTTGGCTGAGCTTTAAGTACTTTCAATGTAGATAGAAGTGGGAGTAAAGTGGAGTAGCAATTCCCTGATGACATGTTATCATTGAGGGAGCAATAGCAATCAGGACAAGGTGCTTTGGGACACCTACAAACCCCAGATCATCATCTGATCAAGGTCAAAAACAGACTGTCATCTGTGGTATGCAATCATAAGGATTTAAAATAGGAAGACTGAAAATGACCTCCCAGTTATAAAGCTGCCTATATCTATAACATATCTGGAGGGAACAGGGCTGCATTTCCCTTTTGTGAACATTTCTGTGGATTTTTGATTGAAGGGCGTTGGCCGTGAACTTGGTATGCATACATACGGCAGGACTTTTTCAGCAAACTTTCCCATCATCACGTGGTTTTTCTGCACTTTTCTGCTCTTTACCGCCACCCTTTGGTCAACTTCTGCTATTGTTGGTTGATTTTACCTTTGGTTCTGACCATACGTGTTTGTACTTTGGACAAAAGTCCGATGGACTTCTGTACACACGATAGGACTTTGCACAGTAGGACTTTTGTTGCCGAAAAGTTTGTCCATTTGCAGAGCAAACATTTGTCCAATGAAAACTGAAAAAGTTTGTCCAATGGAGCATACACACGGTCGGATTTTTTTGAAAACCTGCTCATTTTGAAGTTTGTTGTCAAAAAGTCTGACCGTGTGTATGAGGCTTTAGGCATTATGCCTCTCTGGGCCACCACCCTTGTTTCCCATATCACACAAGGAAAGATATTTACTGTACATGTCTCCTCCTAGTTTACACCAGAACACCAGCCCCATACACCAACTATGAGTGTCACAGACTCCATTCTTATAATCTCACTTACCTTGTTGCTGACTGACCTAAAATCTAATTTACTTGGTTGGGATTACTGACTAATAGTAGCCACTTTGTGGGTGTCTTCTCTATGAGTTATTGCTTTGGAATACAAGGTGTTGATCTAAGCTAAAACAAGGTCTTTGGCATAAAACCTACATAATCTGGCATTGGGTGGAAAAAAAAATAGTACACTTTACCGGTGACATCTGGGCTGATGATCTAAAAAGCAACTTGACAGACAATGCTTTGGAAACAGGGACCCAGTGATATAAACTTTCTACGTGTTTAAAGGCAACAGGAGACTGATGACCACTGTTTCTACTGTATCATTCCTGACCTGGTACCAAAACCTATAGACCCTTCTAAGCAGGGCTGGTGCAAGGATTTTTGACACCATAGGTGAAACCTCATTTTGCCGTCCCCTTGGCTCTACCCCCTTTTCCCTGCCCATGGATTGCCCATCAAATGCAGCCCACCAGCGCCCATCAAATGCAGCCCCACCAGTGCCCATTAAATGCAGCCTCACCAGTGCCCATCAAATGCAGCTTCACCAGTGCCCATCAAATGCAGCCTACCAGTACCCAACAATGCAGCCTCACCAACGCCCATCAAATGCAGCCTACCAGCACCCATCAAATTCAGCCTTACCAGTGCCCATCAAATGCAGCCTACCAGCATCCATCAAATGCAGCCCTACCAGTGCCCATCAAATGCAGCCTACCAGCATCCATCAAATGCAGCCCTACCAGTGCCCATCAAATGCAACCTACCAGAGTCCATCAAATGCAGCCTCACCAGCGCCCATCAATGCAGCCTCACCAGCGCCCATCAAATGCAGCCTCACCAGCGTCCATCAAATTCAGCCTCACCAGCACCCATCAAATGCAGCCTCACCAGTGCCTATCAAATGCAGCCTACCAGTGCCCATCAAATGCAGCCTACCAGCGCCCAACAAATACAGCCTCTCCAACGTCCATCAATGCAGCCTCATCAGCACCCATCAATGAATGTTTGCTTGCTTCCATTCATTCGGGAGTCGGGCCACAGACACACTCCTCCACCGCTGCATCGCCTCTAAGGCCTCGTACACACGATCAAATCTGTCCGCTGGAAATGGTCTGCTGGACCGTTTCAGCAGACAGATTCGATCGTGTGTACGGCCGAGCCGACGGATTTGGCCACCCGACAGATTTCAAAGCATGCTTTGAAATCTATCGGGTGGGAATCCGTCCGCCCGACATGTCTGCTGGTTAGTACACTTACCAGCAGACATGTCGTCCCGCACCGCCGCCGAATGGATTCGGCGCATGCGCGGAAGTGTTTTACTTCCTGGTGCGGTGACGTGGCGGCGTCAACGTCACCGCCACGTCACCGACACGTCAGCGCGCCGTCTGCTGGCGGGGATTTTGGTTTGCTCATGTGTACACGCGAGCAAACCAAAATCCCAGCAGACAGATTTGGACAGATTTGAACAAATCTGTGTGCTCGTGTGTACGAGGCCTGACACTATGTGCGAACGGAGCGGCGGCTGCCTGCTGATACTGAAACGTAGTTTCTTGCTGCAGAGAGAAGAGAGTATGAAACACCAGTGGCCAGGTGCCCTAGGCAGCAGTGCGCTCTAGGCGGCTAACTAGTTTGCCTAGTGGTAGCCTAGTGGTAGCACTCTAAGAAGCTGGCAGTATACTGCTGTGAGCATCCCTGGCACCTGTAATCAATCTTTATGCTTAGTTGAATTTCTTTAGGAAGTTGGGTGTACCGGATCATTTTTTAGAACCTAGCGCAGAAAATGGCCAGTAAGCTGCAGGAACAAATGTTCTTAACAAACATACCACCAAATGCAAAAAGCATTTGCAGAGGACCCAATTATAGAATGATAGCAGTGATTTTAGAAGAAACTTGCCGCAGACTTTTCCATGTATTTTGAGTCAACCAGCTATAGATAAGGGGATAGTGTCATGCAAAACGTTATCCACACCAAATTTCGAAAAACATTATGACAGAAAGGTGTAATATTAGTTTAGCAGTGTTACCAAATGATTTATGATATTTGCCTTTCATTGGCCTACTTCCTGATCATACATGTCCTCATTGATGTTTAGCTTCAGTCACGCAAACTCTCTGCTGAGGTCATCTCAGTGAGCAACCAAAAGAATTCAAGAAGGGTGGCACCTAAATTCATGCTTATCAACCCACAGGAGATCAAAACACCTTCAGACAAACTACCAGGAAACTGTGTATTCATTGTGTGGATGAATTATATCTTCGGTAAGACTTTATTTCCTGTCTTGTTTGCCATCATGATAATTAAAAGATTCTTGCCTGGCATAGCCTAGAAAGCCCTGATTTGTGTATGGTGTTTGTTTCTAATCTCACAAAAAAAAGACCTGGAGTGAACTGGTGTCTTCAAAGAGCTGCAACCTCTCTAATCTGTGTCTGAATTGTTTTGTCCGGGAAACAGTTGGTCTTATGCCGCGTACACACGATCATTTTTTGTGATGAAAAAAAACGACGTTTTCTGTGAAGTAAAAAACGACGTTTTTAAAACGTCACTTTTCAAAGACGATTTTGCCTACACACCATCGTTTTTTTCACAAAAAGCGAGGTTACGTTCACCACTCTTTTCCATTGAAGATCGCTTCATAACTAGCTTCTGGGCATGCGCGGGTTGAAAAACGTCGTTTTAAACGACGTTTTTGCTACACACGGTGACTTTTTGTGAAACAAAAAACGACACAAAAAATTCAAGCATGTTGGATTTTTTTTTGGTCGTTTTTTTATGACACAAAAAACAACGTTTTGCCCACACACGTTCAATTTAAATGACGTTTTAAAAAACTTCGTTTTTTTTCATCGCAAAAAGTGATCGTGTGTACACGGCATTAGACTGTTCTAGGCTGTAAGGAGTTGCACAGTGATGCACTTAGAATACTAAATTACAATATAGAGGAGGAGAGTTATGGGACTTTAAATGAGACACCACCATGTCCGATACGGACAGGAACAACATAAAATTGAAGTTACAGTACATGATTTATTGTTACATTTGAGGAAAATGTTGCATCAAATAGATAGGTAGTCACATGACTTACACTAAATATGCTGCTCATGGCATGCAATACAAATAAGTGTAGCACTACCCCCAGAGGAGCTGCTGGTTTGTTTTGGGCAGCATGTTACCTCTATTTTTTACTCACCATCTAGGGCAGTGGTCATCATCCCTGTCCTGCAGGGCCCACTAACAGGCCAAGTTTTATGTATTACCTTGGGGAGATGCAGACTGGAATACTGCAATCACTGAGCAGCAAATGACATCACCTGTGATGCATTTCAGTTATCTTGCAAACCTGGCCTGTTAGTGGGCCCTGCAGGACAAGGTTGATGACCACGGATCTAGGGTATCAGATGAGAGTTGAGAAAATAGTTCAATGTTCACACTTTAGACTTCTTTTTCTTTGCTTTATTTGCTGAACTTGGTAAAAGAATAAAATAAGTAGTTGAAGAGGTGGAAGGGTAATAGGATCAGGCGTACAACGTCTGTCTGGAAACACTCCTGCTTTCAGGAACACAGCTTTTGTCGCCACTCTAGCCAGAGTGGGCATTGCGCACCCGGATAGGCCTCTCTCACTTGCCTAGCAGCCGAGATGCTGCAAGGAATATGGTACAGTCTCTGCCACAGACCTTCCCACAGGTGGAGGTATATTTGGTCCAGAATCCTCTCAACACAGAATTCAGCACCCGACTCTCTCCCGATTAACTTCTTATGAACTTTCAGTAATGGTGCATCCTTCGATGAATTTCAAGGCCTCTCTTGAGATACCAAACTCCTTCAGGGGCTTCCTCCTTCCAGACGGACAGCACAGGACCACTCTGCGAACGTAGACCCAGTTTGACTACCAGCCTACTTAGTAGCTCATAACTCCAGACCAACGTGATCCTGGAGCCATAAACACTTGAACACACACTCCCGGACAAGAGGGCCACACACAGGGGGTGGTGGGACGACAGACCCAAGATCGATGACCCCGGTCCAATGGTGTCTGTTCCTTTAAGTACTCCTCCCCAGCATGCACAGCGGGACGATCAACTCCCATTTACCAAGCAAAAGGGGCTTCTGCGCTAATAAATGAAAAATCTTACTTAGAATAACAGTAATAACGCTGCAGCAAACACAAAATTGTGCATACACAGCACCTAAGGGTGATAGATTAAATATAAGGTGATTGCGCAAAGTATATATACAAATAATCAAATGGATAAATAAAAAGTGAAAGGTGCAAGATATAAATAAATATATCACAGTTCCAACTAAAGTGCAAAGTGCCTAACTAGAGTGCATCAGGGACAGAGTCCAAAAGTGCATACATCAATAGGTGCAACAATAGTCCATAGTGGTGAAACTGCTAGGAGATGCCCACTGATCTGAGAGATGTGAAATACACCACACACAGGGTCTGGTCTCCCAGAACTCTCACCTCAAACCGGTGAGCAAAAAGCCTAGATAGATATTCCTCCTATGGATGCCCCCCTGGGGGGTCCTGCTTCCCACCACGGATCAGTGGGGGGGAGATGTACCTGGAATCTCAGCAACAACGGGGAGAGGAAAACAAAAGGCCTCCAATCGTGTGATTATCGTCGGTAAAACGGTTTGATAAAATAATTGAACTTACATAAACGAGAATATACAAAGCATGTATGACAGCGGCGACCGCAGCGCTGGTGGCCCCTTTACTCGGTGTACGCCCTTCCCTTACGCGTTACGACAGTCACATGTCATCTGAGATTGGCTGCCAAAGGGGAACACCAAAAACACCTTGACCTGACTGCTGCCACCCTCGGGCTGGGGGTAACGGCATCCCAGACAACAATAGTGGTCACTCACAGTACAGCCATGGCTGGAACAGAGGCCCAAATTTAGAAAAAAGTAAACTAACTCTCAGACTACCCTCTAAATGTAACGCAGCGCCGGCTAAAAAATGGCAGGCCGCTACATAAGAAATAGACATAATAAATGTACATAATAAAAAGAATAGGTTAAAAAACATACAGGGAGTGCAGAATTATTAGGCAAGTTGTATTTTTGAGGATTAATTTTATTATTGAACAACAACCATGTTCTCAATGAACCCAAAAAACTCATTAATATCAAAGCTGAATATTTTTGGAAGTAGTTTTTAGTTTTAGCTATTTTAGGGGGATATCTGTGTGTGCAGGTGACTATTACTGTGCATAATTATTAGGCAACTTAACAAAAAACAAATATATACCCATTTCAATTATTTATTTTTACCAGTGAAACCAATATAACATCTCAACATTCACAAATATACATTTCTGACATTCAAAAACAAAACAAAAACAAATCGGTGACCAATATAGCCACCTTTCTTTGCAAGGACACTCATGCAGCCTGCCATCCATGGATTCTGTCAGTGTTTTGATCTGTTCACCATCAACATTGCGTGCAGCAGCAACCACAGCCTCCCAGACACTGTTCAGAGAGGTGTACTGTTTTCCCTCCTTGGAAATCTCACATTTGATGATGGACCACAGATTCTCAATGGGGTTCAGATCAGGTGAACAAGGAGGCCATGTCATTAGTTTTTCTTCTTTTATACCCTTTCTTGCCAGCCACGCTGTGGAGTACTTGGACGTGTGTGATGGAGCATTGTCCTGCATGAAAATCATGTTTTTCTTGAAGGATGCAGACTTCTTCCTGTACCACTGCTTGAAGAAGGTGTCTTCCAGAAACTGGCAGTAGGACTGGGAGTTGAGCTTGACTCCATCCTCAACCCGAAAAGGCCCCACAAGCTCATCTTTGATGATACCAGCCCAAACCAGTACTCCACCTCCACCTTGTTGGCGTCTGAGTCGGACTGGAGCTCTCTGCCTTTTACCAATCTAGCCACGGGCCCATCCATCTGGCCCATCAAGACTCGCTCTCATTTCATCAGTCCATAAAACCTTAGAAAAATCAGTCTTGAGATATTTCTTGGCCCAGTCTTGACGTTTCTGCTTGTGTGTCTTGTTCAGTGGTGGTCGTCTTTCAGCCTTTCTTACCTTGGCCATGTCTTTGAGTATTGCACACCTTGTGCTTTTGGGCACTTCAGTGATGTTGCAGCTCTGAAATATGGCCAAACTGGTGGCAAGTGGCATCTTGGCAGCTGCACGCTTGACTTTTCTCAGTTCATGGGTAGTTATTTTGCGCATTGGTTTTTCCACACGCTTCTTGCGACCCTGTTGACTATTTTGAATTAAACGCTTGTTTGTTCGATGATCACGCTTCAGAAGCTTTGCATCCCTCTGCAAGATATCTCACTATTTTTGACTTTTCTGAGCCTGTCAAGTCCTTCTTTTGACCCATTTTGCCAAAGGAAAGGAAGTTGACCAATAATTATGCACACCTGATATAGGGTGTTGATGTCATTAGACCACACCCCTTCTCATTACAGAGATGCACATCACCTAATATGCTTAATTGGTAGTAGGCTTTCGAGCCTATACAGCTTGGAGTAAGACAACATGCATAAAGAGGATGATGTGGTCAAAATACTCATTTGCCTAATAATTCTGCACTCCCTGTATAATAGAGAAACAGGTAACTGTTGGCATCTAGTGGCACTCAACGTGTTTCTTGGCATTATAGCCATTTCCAGTATAATAGCTCTTAACACTCCTAATGAATGGCTGTAATGCCAAGAAACACGTTAAGTACTACTAGATGCCAACAGTTACCTGTTTCTATATTATATGTCATTATATGTCATTATATGTATTTCATTATGTACATTTATTATGTCTATTTCTTATTTGTTTTGCATGCTATGAGCAGCATATTTAGTGTAAGTCACGTGACTACCTATACTATAGTAGTTGGGGAGTTCTCTCAGTGAACATGATTACTGATAAAAATAGTGAGCATGACTGTAAACCAAAGATCTCTCTGTAAGAGGCATAAGGGATAAAATATCTGACCCAATGGCAAGTTTTTCCACATTTCAGGTGATTTTTCTATAAACGTAGTGGAAGTAAAAAACTTTTGATCATCACCAGTCACAAAGTTTTCCATGAAACTGGAAGATCTGTGCTTTTGATGTTAAAATGTGATTAATTTGTGTTAAACCCTAAACCCTTAAACCACCCCGTTATCAAAAGAGATGCTCTTAATCAGGGGTGTCAAACTCAATTTCATTGTGGGCCGCATCAACAGTATGGTTCCACTAAAAGTGCAAAGTGCATTGTCTATTTGCCTTTAGTAAATCCACCCCCTATGTATCTACTCAGGAGTGCGTTACATACAGAGTGCAGGGCTTAGGCCGCGTACACATGACCGGTTTTCTCGGCAAAATCCATGAAGAAACTTGATGGGAGACGTATTCTGCCGAGAAAACCAGTCGTGTGTACACTTTTCACCGAGAAAACTGTCGAGGAACTCGTCGAGCCAAAAAGAGAGCATGTCTTCTTTTTCCTCGACGGGAATGGGAAAATTTGGCTCGACGAGTTCCTCGACAGCCAAACAAGGAACTCGATGGGGAAAACGATGTATTTTGCCCGCCGAGTTCCTCGGTCGTGTGTACGCAGCCTCAGGATTGCTCTATGTGCACAATGTGCAACACCAACCCCTCCCCTCCCCCCCCCCAAAGATTTGTTGCATCTCTAGTCACTCTTACCTTTCCCTATGTAGGTAGCTCTAGTATCGCCCTGTGTAGGCAGCTCTCTGTACTACCTGTGTATTTGGCTCTGTTATACCTCCCTATGTAGGCAGGACTGCCTTGTAGATAGAACATTCTCGCTCTCACATTTAGGAGAACTGTCCCTGTTGTGCCCCATCGTGAGGGATCTGTGGAAGCCCCTGAAAACAAAGCTGTCTCTTGTAAACACAGAAGGTTTCTGCACTTAAAAGTGCCAGTGGGGAGCGGAGGGTAAGAGCTGGAGGTGGCAGAATAGAGTTCCACCACATCCTGGCTGCAAAACTGGGTGAGAAGATCTGGGCTGTGAATGTACACAGCCGGTCCTGGCCATGAACCATTGTATAGTCACAGTGAATGCCGGCCAGGCAGTGCGCATGCATGCGCCCCAAACCCAGAAGTAGGCAGCGATGTACGGGTAGGCATCGATGTATGCTCAGGAAGTGGTTAAGCATTGACAAAAATCCTGGAAGCTGATTGGTTTCTGTACACAGCTGCTCAAGATTTTTCACTGTCCAGTTTTAGTAAATCAACCCCAATGTGTGCATTTTACTGTAAATGGAGCTTGCTTGCTGGATGTTTTTTGTACACTCCGGTATCGTGATCTTTGATGTTACATGACCAAGTGCAAGGTGCACATGGAAAAGTATCTCTACATCAGTCCTGTAACTTTCCTAGGCAGGTCTTCTATAGATAATAATTAGACAACACGTGTGCTTTACTGTGAGTTTTATGTTGGGAAGTTAAAAATGGGGATCTTCCCATTACTCCCCTGGAAGAAGGACTGTAGCCCTAAAACACAGATCACAGCCCTTTCTACCAAACCCTATGTTACAAATATTTGTTAGTTTCAAATCTTTATTGTTATTTTTTTATTTGACTTTATACATAAAACCACCATCTTTGTTGTTTACTTTCCTTCCAAAAAAATTATAATTTTAATGGTTTTATTTTGTTAAGGATTTAAATTGGATTTAGAGATTTAGGGGTTGATTTACTAAAACTGGAGAGTGCAAAATCTGGTGCAGCTGTGCATGGTAGCCAATCAGCTTCTCACTTCAGCTTGTTCAATTAAGCTTTGACAAAAATAAAACATGGAAGTTGATTAGTTTATTTGCAGAGCTGCACCAGATATTGCACTCTCCAGTTTTAGTAAGACAACCCCTTAAATTCAAACTTGCTACTAGGCGCATTTAATGATCTCTTTTAACCTCCCTAGCAATATGATTCTTTCTGGTTTTAGGTGCCGAAAGCAGTACCATTATTTTGCATGGAAATTTGGCATTTTATATTGTAGGCCTGTAATTCTTAGGAATAACTCACTTAAATCTGACCAAACAAGAGTCTAGTAGACATCCCGGGTATGATAAAGTTTGAAAAACAAAATTATAAATTATTATATAATAAATAACTATAAATAATTATAACAAATAATAATGTAATTATAATAAAAATTATTCAATAATGTAATCAAATCAAAAACACTGAAATTTACTCAGTTGCAGAATTATCGCTGTCAATAGTTTCAGTGTCCGAAGACAAATTTCCCCACAAATCACTATCGCTGAATTCTGCAAGTAATTATAATTTATTATTGCTGTTTTTTAGCTGATCTAAAACCACTTTTGACATAAAGGGAAACTTTTTTGTTGTTATGGACAATCTACAGTTTGCAGGCAGAAAGAATAGTTTTTATTTAAAAAAAAAAAGTGCATGTAGGACACTGGGCAGACCACTAGGGACAAAGGTGGTGTGTATTTTTTACATAAAGTACTGTAATCTATAAGATTACAGTATACTGTATGTAATGTGTTTATTTACTTTTTTGAATTTGGCGCCGTTCTCCACCCCCGTGCGTCGTAACGCTACAGGGAACGGTGGTCGGCGGCACACGGGCACTGTGTGAATCGAGTGAGGACGCCGCAGGATCCAGGGACAAGGGAAGTAACTTTGTCTATGGCTGCTGCGAGGCAAGCCCGAGTCTGGCTCTGGGATATCGCTTTTGGTAAAGAAATCTTACCCCGAGCCAGACTCGGGAATACCACCAGGGGGGTTAAGGTTAGGCAGGCTTCATTATAAGTCTGGCCTAAGACAGCTTGTGTATGTCCTCTGATGCTCAGACTCTTCACATGCACTCATTAGTAGATATTGGGGACACACAGTAAGAGGGGTACCTTGCAAAACCAAACCCTGTATTCTAAACCTGTGAGTTTTTCTTTGGATGCTTTACTTCCCTAAGAGCCAGAAAACACACATTACGGGCTAGGTTATCCTGTGACTGATGCAGACAGTGATTCACAGTAAGACTATCAGTGGTTGAGGTTACATACCAGCCTAGATTATGAGAAAAAATTTCATTCTGCGGGTCTGCTTCCTTCTTCTGTAGAGGATACAAAACCTCTGACCAGACTGAAAAGCTGGTGAAGTATTTTCAGTTTGTGGCAAATATCTTATAATAAGGAATAAAGTACATGGATTGGAGACAATCAGCCACATGGGCTGATTTACTAAAACAGTAGAGAGTGTCTATTTTCAAGTTAACTTGGTAAATAAGGTAAAGCCATGTTCACTTTAAAGTGGTTGTAAACCCTTTACAACCACTTTAAGCTACAGGTAAGCCTAGACTAATGCCGCGTACACACGATTACTTTTTGTGATGAAAAAAACGATGTGTTTTGTGACGAAACAAAACAACGTTTTTCAAACTTAATTTTCCAAAACGACGTTGCATACACACCATCGTGTTTCCAAAATGCTCTAGCAAAGCATGGTGACGTACACCACGTTCGACGGCACTCTGTTCCATTGAAGCTCTGTCTCATAACTTGCTTCTGAGCATGCGCGGGTTTAAAAACGTTGTTTTAAACATTGTTTTGCCCACACAGGATCACTTTTTATGACACAAAAAATGACATTTTGAAAAACGACACAAAAAATTCAAGCATGTTCGAATTTTTTTTTTGGTCATTTTATTGAAGACATAAAACAACGTTTTGCCCACACACGATCATTTTAAATGACGTTTTTAAAAAAAGTTGTTTTTTTTCATCATAAAAAGTGATCGTGTGTACGCAGCATAAGGCTTACCTGTAGGTGCAAGAAATTTCTCACAAACCTTAAAGGTTTAGGAGATATTTGCAAAAAAATTCTGGACTGATGTCTACGGCACATGCGCCGTAGACATCGGGCGCAGGTGCACTGAGCGTCCCGCTACTAACGGCATCATGCCGTTAGTGGCGGCTCCCGCGCCCATGCGTGGGAGTGACATCATCGCTGCTCCGGCCAGTCACAGCTCATTGTACACAATCAAAGTTGAATAAAGCTGCACTGAAGTCACTACAGTAAATGGACATTTACTCTGCTACATGACCCTTCCATTTGTCTTTAGCAAATATAATGGTGATTTTAAAAATAATGGTGATGTTACTGCACGTATGGCCAACCAGAATTCTTTTTTGTGCATTGGAATCTGTGATGGACTGGGCCAGCACCTGGTCTGTGCGTAAGTGGAGGTGGAGATGGGAGACTGACCTAGAGCAGTGTTCACACACATCTCTGGTTTAAACATAGTTTATGTTAAGGTTAATGTAGATCCAAAGCAGAGAGATGTAGACACCGATCCAGGTCGGGCCACCACATTCTATCCCTGCTTCCCCATGAACAGGTTCTGGTCCGGTTTTACGCTTACATTATGTGCAAAGTAGATCTGAATGGGTGTGATTTTTTCATTATTAGGGTCCAGTGACACAGGCATTTTCTGCATGAACGAAGGTTCTTGCTGGCAGAGCTGGCAGAAGATCCTGCAGGAAATAAGTCTGTAAAGTACTCACATTTATACGCATTTACATGCATACAGTGTTTAGACGTGTACAATTCTTATTTCATTCAAATAAATGAGTACACATTTACGCGCATATGTGTTTAAGCGCACATAGACACGTTTGTGCATATAATCTGCCTATCTGTGCGGGCCTTTTTTTCCTGTAAAGTTAAAAACTGCATACATTTTTGCTGGGAGGCCTAGCTGTGTGTGTGGGCTCATTGATTACTACAGTGCTGCATTTAGATGTACACTATACGTATCTAGACATGGAATTTTTTTCTGCCCATGCGAAGGAACCCATAATCAATTGATGCACTTGCAGCAATCCCTTTACATCCCTTAAGTAATTAACCTTTTGGAAGATTTTGTTGCAGAAGATGCCTGAAATCTGACTTGTATCGTAAGCCGGCCATAGATGGTTTAAATCTCGGCCAGTTCAGCAGGGACCAGCTGAGATTTAAACCATGTATGAGCAGGCTAAATGTAACCAAGTTGATAGATTGATCAAAAAGTGAAATTATGTGCAGTGCTCAAAACATGGAAATACATATGTATACAAACTAATGTACACTGTGCAACAGGGATGGACTGGCCATCGGGACTACAGGGAGTTTCCCGGTGGGCCGATGGCTCAGTGGGCCATTTAAAAGAAAAAAACGATTTTCTTAAACGGCCCCCACTCTGTCTCTCAGACCCCTCTTCTGTCTCTCAGACCCCTCTTCGTCTCTCAGCCCCCCTCTGTCTCTCAGCCCCCCTCTGTCTCTCAGCCCCCCCTCTGTCTCTTAGCCCCCCTCTGTCTCTCAGACCCCTCCTCTGTCTTTCAGCCGATGGCTCATTGGGCCGTTTAAAAGAAAAAAATCGTTTTTTTAAACGGCCCCCTGTCTGTCTCTCAGACCCCTCTTCTGTCTCTCAGCCCCCCCTCTGTCTCTCAGCCCCCTCTGTCTCTCAGCCCCCCCTCTGTCTCTCAGACCCCTCTTCTGTCTCTCAGCCCCCCCTCTGTCTCTCAGCCCCCCCTCTGTCTCTCAGCCCCCCTCTGTCTCTCAGCCCCCCTCTGTCTCTCAGCCCCCCCTCTGTCTCTCAGCCCCCCTCTGTCTCTCAGCCCCCCTCTGTCTCTCAGCCCCCCCCTCTTCTGTCTCTCAGACCCCTCTTCTGTCTCTCAGACCCCTCCTCTGTCTCTCAGCTCTCGTCCTCTGTCTCTCAGCTCCCCCTGTCTCTCAGCTCCCCCCTCTCTCTCTCTCTCTCTATCTCTCTCATTCCCGTCTATCTCATCCTCTCATGATATACAATAATTGATGTAGGGGCCTTTAGAACCACTGCCGGAGTAAGAGAACTCAAATGGGCATATGCTCAGTGAGTTAACAAGACTTATGGTGCAACTACCAAAATATGGGACATCCACGTCTGGGTTCCAGGTCAAGTTGTAGGCAAGCCAATTGGTGAAAAGATGTCACCAAGAAACAGTCTTCAGAAGCAGCCAACTTGTCGGACCAAATCCTCTCAAGTGTTCATAATAGCATAACCAAAAAAAAAATACTCCACATAGTGTGAATCCATATAAGCGTAAAATTTATTAAAAGAAAATCACATTTGGAAAGTGGATCATGCGCTTAAAATTGGTAGTTTTTGGGTAACGCAATGACATCAGCAGGGCTCGTCCGACGCGTTTCCTCTAAAGAGACGGTATCTGGGGTATCTGATAGATTGATCAACTTGGGTACAACCAGTCTGTTGGATTTTACATGCGATTCTTGCTAGCAAATATTAAAACCACTAGCAGTAATCACTGTGTTCTCCTCGCGGGGACAGCTTACCCCGTCCCCCACAGGTAGAACATAATGGCTCTGCAGAAGGGATTTTCCTCTATCAACACTGATTGATGGGGAAATCGCGCAATTTTCTTTCCTTCAACCTGTGGTTGTAGGTAAATAAATTGCTCCATCTATGGCCAGCTTTAGTGGGAAAATCAGTGAGCCAATCAAAAAACAAGAAATTACATTTTTGAGAAGAAGTTCTGTATACCAACGTGTTTAATAACATTAAAATCAAATATTTTGTTTAGAATAACTTAGTTTGCAATAAACTCAGAAACTATTTCCATATGTATCTGGAATATATCTGGAATAAAAATTTTTTTTTACATAAACCAGCTTGGATTTTGTGTTCTTAAAACATGTAATTCTGCTAAAAAGTTTGATCTGTTTTTTAAGCAACATATAAGAAATATATATTTTAATAACAATAATTGTGCTCTTAAGCATTTAAAATTATTTAACATGCTTATATTAGGTTGTATTGTTTTGCTAAGAAGAAAAGCTAAAAGCTACATATTCAAATTAAAATGACCCTTTACAACTTTATTGATAGTGTTTTGTAAATGCGTCACAGTGGGAGTAACTTGCATTCTACTCCATCCATTCTAGCAGTACTATTATCATATGATACTTGGCTAAAAGCAATCATCCTGAGAGGTCTCTGAGCTATATTAAGTTTTTTAAGATTTTGCACAAAAAGTTTTATATTTGTGATCTTATACATGTGTTTTCAGAAGTTAACTAATTATTCATTGGAATGGTTTATATTTTTTGGGATTGGGGAATGACACTACAATTTATTGACTTTCTTTTTTTCTAGTTCAGTGTTATTTCATTCCGTGTAAATGTCATGAATTATCATGTTTACGCATAACTGAAATGACTGAAGAAATGATTAAATGGATTGTGGGAATATCTTGATATAATAATGCCACTCATGGGAATAGTGAGCTTGGTAATCTGATATTTATAATAGATGCTGTTTGCACATGCCCATTTTATTACCTTGTGATCAAAGTCCAAGTCCTTTAACTTTACCACACCTTTCACAATTATTCAATAAAAGTAGAAATAAAAACTAAAATATGTGATACTGAGCTAAGCATAATGAATGTAAAACAACAGAAGATGTTAGCACAATTAATGAAATACACAGATGTACAGAAAATGTATTACCGTAAGTATAATTGAAAATGTCATCCATGTTGGCTGCAAATCCTTGGTATCCAACGCAGATGATGAGTGTTTGTTGACATTAGGACATCCCCCAGTCAGTGATGCCTTGTAATCAATCAGATTGTCTTTTTCATTCTGACAGACTACAATGGATTATTTAATTTAAAGGTCTAACTGGGGGTTTAGAGGACTACATTATGAGGGATAGATGATATATATATATATATATATAGACAAAATCCACACTGATTCTAGACATATGCTGACTTTGAAATATATTTTACTAGAAAGTGGACTAATTTCATGATAATTCTTTAACTAGTGAGAGTCACATGCAATAGTCTACCTTTACTTCCCCAATTTCCTATATAGAAAAGTATCAAAGGTATGTACGGTGGACTTGAATTGGGTCTAATATAGGCGAATGTTGGCTGTAGCCTGGCAATCCTATGTCCCCTGTTACCCCCCTCTGAGTACAAATGGTTTTAAATTTCACTTTGGTAATGGTTTTCATTTTCGAGTGTGATTGCTTTATATGCATTACTAATGTGTACCTCCAATCTCCTGAGGAAGTGGAACTCAATCCATGAAATGTGTAGAGCACCGGATGGTTCCCCCAATCCTTTTTATAGTATCTTGGGGCATTAAAATCTGACATGATCTATCCAATGTACATCTGTGCTCATAAGTTTACATATCCTGGCAAAATTTATGATTTCTTGGCCATTTTTTCAGAGAATATGAATGTCATCAAAAAATACTGGAGGAACATTTGCATTCATCAGCCAGGAAGCTGCTCATGGAAAATACTTGGGCATTCCAACTTGACAATGATCCTAAACACAAGACCAAGTCGACCTGTAATTGGCTACAGCAGAATAAAGTGAAGGTTCTGGAGTGGCCATCTCAGTCTCCTGACCTCAATATCATTAAGTCACTCTGGGGAGATCTCAAACGTGCAGTTCATGCAAGACAGCCCAAGAATTTACAGCAACTGGAGGCTTTTTGCCCAGAGGAATGGGCAGCTTTACCATCTGAGGAGATAAAGAGACTTATCCACATATACCACAAAAGACTTCAAGCTGTCATTGATGTTAAAGGGGGAAATACACAGTATAAAGAACTGCGGTATGTAAACTTTTGATCAGGGTAATTTGGGTCGTTTCTGTTGTGATTATGATTTACAAAGAGTAAACACAGTCGATAGATAAAAAATGGCTTCAGCCAAACACTAACCATGAGCAAGGCTGGACTGGGACAAAAATTTGGCCCTGGACTTCATCCAGACTGGCCCACTTTGACAGGTCTCTCCTATGGCAGCCAGACAACTCCCACACCCCCCCCCCCGGCCACCCAAGCCCCCTCTCCCCCTTCACTAGCCACTACTTTATTAGAGTATAACAGCTGGTACTGGTACTCTTATAGGCAGTACCAGTGGGGAAGCTAGACATTATTTCACCCGGGGCAAAGAATCAGTTTGATGCTCCCCTTATGGGACAAGATTAGGCAGAAGTGAGAAACTCCCAGGCCATAGCTGTTGAGTCAGCTGTCTGTCCCCTCCCCCATGCTCCTCTGTCGTCCCCCTGCTTCTTTGTTCTCCCCAGGTGAGCGCTGCGGGGAGGGAGAGACAGAGCAGCGGAGGGTGGCGGCGGTCCAGTGTCACTGAAGCCGGCCCACTGAGCCATCGGCCCACCGGGAAACTCCCTGTAGTCCCAATGGCCAGTCCATCCCTGACCATGAGTGAAAGAAAGGTTTTTGTTTTATCATTTATATTCTCTGAAAAACTGCCAAGAAATCATAAATTCTGCCAGGGTATGTAAACCTATGAGCACAACTGTTTATGACCCCTGGTCGGAGGAATATGGGTGGGAGTCAACAGGTCTATTTGGGTGTTGTGCCCTTTTTTCCCAGTGATACACAGTACTGTGCAAAAGTGGAATAGTTGCATAGTTGCACAGAGTCACTTAGCCTTGTTTCCACATCCTATGCATGAAAATATAGGAAACAAGGTGCAGAAAAATGGCAGCAGGTGCTCTGGACTGATGAGTCCAAATTTGAAATATTGGGCTGTAGCAGGAGGCAGTTTGTTCGCAAAAGGCTGGAGAGTGGGATAATGACTGTCTGCAGGCAACAGTAAAGCATGGTGGATGTCCCTTTTAATGTTTGGGGCTGCATTTCTGCAAATGGATTTGGAGATTTTGTAAGTCTCAATGGTGTCTGCAACCCTGAAAAATATAGGCAGATACTTATCCATCTTGCAATACCATCAAGGATGCATGTGATTGACCCCAAATTTATTCTGCAGCAGGACAATGACCCCAAACATACAGCCAATGCCATTGAGAGCTATCTTCAGTGTAAAGAAGAACAAGGCGTCCACGGAGCTCTGATCTTAACATCATCATCATTTACAGCATTATTTCACACCCGCCTAAAACTTTTTCACTGTGCTGTATTTGTTTTGTATTAGTTACACATGATCGGACGTCCATCAAATTTTTCCATGGATTTTTGTCTGAAGGGAGTTGTCCGTAAACTTGGTATGCAAACAGAAGGTACAAAACCTAAATATGTGTTTTTTCTGCTCTTCAGCGCCACCCTTTGGGGAACTTCTGCTAATATTGTCTTAATGGTTCTAACATTGGTTCTGAGCATGCGTGTTTGTACTTTGGATTTTAGGTGGACAAATTGGTGTACACACGATCGGATAATCTGACATAACAGATTTATTGCCAGACAGTTGGTGAGCATGAACAGCCAACATTTGTTGTCGTTAATTCCGCCAACAATTGTCTGATGGAGCATACACACGGTCAGATTATCTGACACAACACGTCAATTATTGTTGTAAAATTGGATTGTGTGTACAGGCCTTTATTTTGACAATAAATGATAAAACTGCCCCTGTAGATGACTTTCTTAGTCGAAACGCATCGGGCTTGCTTCACTGCACCCCATACTGGTTTTATATATTTTTTTATATTTTGTTCATGTGATCACTTTTATCTATTTGTTGTGTCATTTTTTTGTATGACCATTTTTATGTAATAAACCATCAGTGGTTTTATTGACCTGCACCATTGGGAGCATTTGTTTACTTTTTGTTCCTGATACTTTCTGAGCCCATACGGACTCATTTAACATCTACCAGCCAGCGGAAGGAGTGTCGTTTCCACTTTCCAGCCGTTTGAACCCATCCTCGCAGAATTTCTTCAGAACGTTTGGGCAACCATTTGGATCCTGCCATATCGATCTAGGACCTTGAGACCATAAGCTTGTTTGACCTACTGTTTTTAACAGATGAGTCCATCCATTGTGGTAAGAGTACTTCATCCTTCTTTTGTTTGAAGTGTTCGAGATTTCTGCAGTCAACCTTTCATTCCTGCATTCAGTGTCATCTCTTGGGAAGATTTAGTGCTTTTTCGTTTGTTAATTTATATGGACTTTCGCATCACTGTTTGTAGCCTTAATCATTATTCGTTACACCTCAACCAGTTTTCCTAAAATGGCGTTCACTTCATGATACGTTTAATAAGTTTTTAATTTATGATTTAGTGCTGCACTATTTACCTCTATTTTTGTTTTACTTTGTTTGTTAGGGTGCTGGCAGCTTGTTCACATTATTTGGGTTTTAGCACAGTTTTTCTTTTGACATTAATAAATGATAAAAAAAAAAAAAATAAGTAATTTGAAGTCTTGTGGTACATTGAAAGCCCCCACTCCCTTTCCGCCTTCTTTTCTGGAACATTATAAGAATCCAGGAGGGTATAGAACCCACTGAGTTTTATATTTTAGTTGGATTTTCGCTTTAACAGTGCAGGCTATGCTTGCTAATATGTAACACCAAAGCTTCCGCACGCTGAATTTTCACACTAGATTGAATTATAAAAGAAAGCTTTATGGGGAAATGAGAGGAGAGGAGATTAGATGAGCAAATATGGTTAAAAGAAAAAACTTTTTTTTTTGTACAGTGTATCTCCCTCCATATAATTACAGCCACAAAGAGGACAGAATGCAAAGGATTGTGGGGATTGGTATATAAACAAGCCCTGAAAGGAAGCTGTATTTGTTTCCTAAGTCTGTGTACAGGATCTTCCTGGATGTAGCCATGATGCAAACATCAGCTTTAGAACCCAGAACTGAGAAAAGTAATTAGCGACAACAGATGTGCCATCCTGGCCACTTCTGACTTAGCAAGGAGGAAAGCGTCCTTTGTAGAGGAGAAAAATAAAAAGATGTTCGGCTGTGGGGAGCCCATGGGTAACTCACACAAATGTTTGTTCTGCACATTTCTGAAGGGGCAAACAAACACACGGGGTCATTAAATAAAGAGCTGCTAGGGAAACAGTGAGCCATGCTTGCATTAGCTGTTTGTTACATTTTTGCATAGTTCTACAGGACGTACTGTATCTAAGTTTATTGTGAAGAGAAACCCTCCGGAGCAAATTTTCCATCTTCTCATTGCCCAACTACCGGGGTAGCCAGACTCTAAAAACTTGCAATAGTAATGAAAATAAATTGTCAAAGTTGAAAGATTGTTCATATAGCCAGTGTAAAATGTTTGTCAAAAAAAGGGGGAAAAAAAGACTCCTATAGTTTAATAATATAGATGTTACCCATATTATTGTTCCGGTATCATTTGTAAAATTGCCCCAATTTCTCCAATCATTTGTCTTGTTATCACTAATGCCCTGTACACACGATCATAATTTCCGATGGGATAAAATCTGATGTAATTTTCCATCAGAATTCCTTTCAAGCTGTCTTGCATACACACTGTCAGACCAAATTCCAACCGTCCAAATCGCGGTGATGTAAAACACTACGATAAGCCGAGAAAAATTAAGTTTAATGCTTCCGAGCATGCGTTGACTTGATTCTGAGCATGCGTGTTTTTTTCTCCGCTGGAGTTCCACACAGACAATCGTAATTTCCTATAGGATTTTTTTCCATAGGAAAAAAATAAAACATATTCTATTTCTAAACTAGGATGGAAAAAAATCGGATGGGGCCACACACGGTCGGAATATCCGATTAAAAAATTCTGTCAGACTTTTTTCATCGGAAATTCTGATCGTGTGTACAAGGCATAAGGATAAGAATGCACTAAAATTATTTTAGTACACTGGGCATTGTAGTTTTTGACTGTTTATGTGAAAAAATTTTATTTATTTAGAAGTTTTTTTGGATTATGTGTGGTAGTTTTGTTTATTTCACTTGTATTATAGTGATTATTTTCTATTTTGTGTGCTTGGTTGTTATTGTTGTACTGTTACTTCATTTTTTTAAATATAACTTCATATTGTTTGTTTTAATATATCTGTAAAAAAGAAAGCAAGAAATAACGAGGCACAGTTTTGGCACAAGGTTGGGGATAGTTAAAGGGAGCTTCCATAACCCACAAGGGCCATTCCATTACACCCTTAAACACCTAATTTAATTCAACTTCTGTATTGACTGCCATGCATTTTATCAAAAATTGGGAAACTTTGCAGAAATGTCATTTTTTTATTACATTTTAGAGAAATGAAAACTCAGCTTTTCCTTATTTATCACTTGTTGAGGGATACAGTTGCCTTCAGTGATGACCTCATGTCACGATCATTAAATTCATGTCTAGTTCTGCTTCTTTCCACCTCCTGAGCTATCTTAACTGTCATTAAGGCAGTCCATCACATTGGAGGACCAATAGGGCTTTTTTGCTAATCCAATTGGTTCAGTACAGACATGGAACATGTTTGTAGATAAGGAGTTCTCACCACTATTGGTGGTTCTTAAAGTGGAATTCCAGTTTACATCTACCCCCCTCATAACTCCAATGCTAACTAACCTGTGTAAGACTTGTTTACTTACCTATTTTCAAGCCGCTCTGGTATGGTAATGTGATCCAGCTCCCCTCTGTCAGCCAGTGCAGCTGCAGGGGAGAGGAGGTAGCGTCAACAATGGACAGGCCATTAAAGCCTAAGGTTGATAAGAAATGCTTCAGGCTTTATTAGCTGTTGTTGTGACTGACACAGGGGATCACGAGACCATATTGTGGCGGCTTAAAATACGTAAGTATGTACTTCTTTCTTACACAGGTTAGTTAGCATAGGTCTTTGGAGGGGGAGGAGCAAGTTTTAAGAATTGTTAGGTATAGGCTGGAATTCCACTTTTAGATTAAAGTGCAATTAAAGCCAACATTTTTTTATTTTTTTGCATTGAATAGACAAAGGAAAGGTTGAAATTTCTTTTAGGTCTGACTGCTGTCTGAAATCACATGGGAAAATTCTCGTTCCCTGTTTTTTCTGATGACCTTTGTCACTGGGATGTAAAGTGAGGGAAAATCAGCTGGTGCAGCATTCAAGAGGGGCGCCACTGGAATTGCTGGTGTTGGGCATACAGGCATTACCCCAATGCAATTGCTTCCACCCGTAGCATTTTTCACTGCTGACTGCTGCCTATCACACTAGACTAACCTAATCTCCTCCTTGACATGTCTTATGACAGGGAGGTATGTGTTAGGAGGAGAGATCTGGGGGGGGCGGTGGGGGAATAATAATTTTGTTTTATACAGAAGGGGTGTTGGGGGGGTTGTGCTGGAAGGGGAGAGGATCTTTTTCTGGGAGGGGGATTGGGGGTGCTAGAAGGCTCTGGGGATGAAAGCAATTTGGTGGGAAAGGGGTGTGATTTAAACTGGCCAGTGGGAAATGCAGCTGAACCCTGCACTGTACATGGTGCACTCCTGAATCCTGCACTCTGTATGTAGTGCATTTGTGATGGTCTGGAGTCAGGCTCAGAGGCCAGTAGCTAAAGCAGTGGGGCAGCATCCACTGACAAGTAGGACAGGTCACCCTGGCTGATGACATGGATTCATCTGGGGTATGGGATCATAGTACTAACTGGTATTCACCAGAGCTCCCGGTCGGGAGATGTGTTTTTCTGCTGGTTGGTGAGCAAGTTAGGGTCCAGTAACAAATAAGCAGGTTGGGATTAAGCAGAAGCATAGACAGTAAACAAGCCAATGGTCAATAACTAATGGTTGCAGGTTGGGATTAAGCAGAAGCGTAGTCGAGGAACAAGCCAAAGGTTGCTTACAAGTGGTAGTAAAGATACAGGCAGACTGGAGAGAGCACAAAAAGCTGGCAAATAGGAACTGCAGAGACATGGCTTAAATCAGGAAGTTCATGGGAGAAGCAAAGAGTTCAAGGATCAAGACAAACAAGGTCAAAGGCAGGATCATTCAAGGAGTTATCCAGGGAGGTGTCCAGCATTGCAGATGGCTCAGCAAGAAGAGTCATTGCTAGACACAGCAGAGGTCCCAGGTTTGGGCCCAGGCCCTGACAGCACTCCTGAATTCTGCACTCTGTACTTGGCACTCTCCTGAACCCTGCAGTCTGTACATAGTCCACTCCTGAACTATGCCCTCTGTATGTAGGTCACTCCTGACTCTGCACTCTGTACGTAGCCCACTCCTGATCTTTGCACACAGCTCACTCCAGAACCCTGCATTCTGTACGTAGCCCACTCTTGAACCCTGCAATCTGTATGTAGTGCACTCCCAAACTCTGTACATAGCACAATCCTGAAATTTGCACACTGCAAGTAGTGCACTCCCACACTCCGTATGTAGTACACTCCTGGTATTTATTGTCCCTTTAAGACCCTCCCGCTCTTAATGCAATTTGGCCACACCCATCATTTTCTGCGGCATCCTCAACCACTCCCCCTGCCCGCTCGGGGTAAGGTGGGGGTGTGGTTAAGTTCCTACACCTATTCTATATATATTCTATTAACAAAAACTGCTTTAGATTTAATTAAAACATTTGGGAAACAGTCTTCTAATTATATACCGTGTTACCATAAAAGCTTGTACAAAAGAAATAATAATTTCATTGACATTTGCTCTGTACCTATTTTAATGCATTTTTTTAAATCCAATTGTTGTTTAACATGATGCAAAAAGAAAAGTCCAATGAATTGTTAGCTAACAGCTGTACAATTCTGAAACCAAATTGTAGGCAAATCCATCAAACATACACAACCATTCTGGACTGAACTGCTAAACACAAAAAAGTATTCAGATAAAACAAGGGTGTAAAAGTGTCAATATAGTGAGCCGAGACAGTCTGAAAATGTACGTCGACAAGTGAAATGTGGACAATCCCGCACATACCTTTGCTGCTACCATGGCCCAGTGAATACAGCGGTTACCATGGTTGGCCCTCACAATTGGGTAGACTTTAGAGGGCAGTCTTTGTTTCTGAGCTCTGCCCAAATAGAAAAAGATGATCTAGTCTGACTTCTTGTGTACTTTGGTCAAGGCAACCTCACATTTCAAGCGTCAGCAAGATGTTTTAAGTAGGATTTTATCTCATCTTCTTTTAGCATCACTTAGATTAAGCTGTCATGTGTGGCAAAAGCAAAGATATATAGAAGCTGGAAATTTCCCTTCTTAAGTAATGCGAATGACTTCTAATTCAACTCTGAAAAGGTGAAAACTAGAGCCACAGATATGCCCATAGAAGACCATGGGACTTCTGTGAGGTAGAGCCGTGTAGATTGTCCAGTGTGTTGTCTGGTCACTGTATATACAGTTATTAGGTTAAAACAGCATTTGGGGGACATGTTACGTAACATGAAACAAGCTTCTGAACAACAAAAAAAGAACATGCTTCTGCTGAGCTGATAGCTTGCTTAATGCCGCATACACACAACCATTTTTCATGACGAGAAAAATGCAATTTTTTTAATTGGTCGTGAAAAACAGTCCGGAGCATTTTTCTCGACATGAAAAATGGCGTTAAAAATGTAGAACCTGCTCTATTTTTTCTCGTCCTTTTTCACGTTGTGAAAAATGGTCGTGTGTACGCTTTAACGAGGAGGGAACAAACGCACATGCTCAGAAGCAAGTTATGAGTGGGGGAAATTAGCAAAAGCAGCCCAAAGGGTGGCGTCATTCCAATGAAATTCCCTTTTATAGTACCGTCGTACATGTTGTACGTCACCGCGCTTTGCTCGCGCATTTTTTTACCCCACGAACGTGTGTATGCAAGGCAGGATTGAGAGGAATCACGACAAGTAACGTCGAGAAAAACTTTGTTTTTTTTCATGACATGAATAACTGCCGTGTGTACGCGATATGGGAATGGAAAAACACTCTGTAGTTGGTCTGATTTCTGTTTCATTGCAAGCTAATGCAAACAGTGTAAAAAGCCAAATTTGCCTCTTTGCATTGTTCTCAAAGTCAATGACATAAGGAACAGTAGTGTTGAGATGGGTGGGGCTTGATGTTAGCAGGGTGTAGTTTAATTTATAGACTAAAGCAGAATTTCAGTGTTATAGCTGTAAAGACGAGAAATACTCTTGGTTGCGGATGACCATACACAGCTCAAAATTTTGGCCCGGATTCACATACATCGGCGCATATATATGCCGCCCTAGCGTATGTCTTTTACGCTACGTTGGCGCAGCGTGGAGAGCGAAGCATGGAATTCACAAAGCAAATGCTCCTAACTCTGAGCCGGTGTAGCGTATAGTCGTAAGCGTAAGTCAGCGTAATTCAAAGTAGGTGGAAGAGGGCTGGAAGTGGGCATGATACATTTAAATGAAGCGTGACCCCATGCAAATGATGGGCTGAGCTTCAGACAAGTACTTAAAATGAACTGTGCATGCGTCGTACCTTGGACGCATCCCAGTGCGCATGCTCACAATCACGTCGAAACAACTGGCTAAGATAAAGGGTTAGTGATTGAAGGTCCTCGTACAGATACAGCATCTCATCCCTGGTTTAGTTGAATGAAGGGGATTGGAGGATAGGGGGATTATTGCGGTGCCCAGATAGAAACCAAACAAATAAATTATTTATCAAAAATAGATTTTTTTTTATTTAATTACAAAATGATCAAATATAGTTCAAGTAACAATAGAGCAAATCGTGGGCGCAATACAGAGATACAGTGTTGCGGATCCAATCTACCCTACTAGTTTCGCCATACAATGGCTTCTTCAGGGGATTTAGGACTAGATCATCTCAGTAAGAAGCTCTGAAGAGATAGAACACAAAGAATTTAAAAATGTTATCAATATGAAATACAATACAATTTGTAAACATTTTAGACAAAGTTTAGCTGGAATCTATGGCGAGGCATTAAAAACCAAGGTCCCATGAGGTCCGGTACATAGAACAGCCCCCAAACATCCCATAGCCACTGAACTGAATCCGCCCATACACATATAGGGCCAGATTCAGGTAGATGAGAGCATCTTTGCTCTGGAGTAACGCTTCTCATTTACGTTACTCTGCCGAAATTTTAGGAGCAAGTGCTGTTATTCATGAAGCACTTGCTCCTAAAGTTGCGGCAGCGTATCGCAAATGAGCCGGCGGAATTCAAATTGGGCGGGTACGGGGCGTGTATTATTTAAAATAAGCACGATCCCGCGGCGAACGTACTGCGCATGCGTCGACTGTCAATGCATCCCAGTGCGCATGCTCCAAATTCTGTCAGTGAACGTCAATGACGTCACATCCCCATTCATGAACGTTTTACGCAAGCGACGCGATTATTTTTTTTCCCGACGCGATGACGACGCCTATACTTAACATAGGATACTCCACTAGGGGGCTGCTTTATCTTTACGTCGCGTATCGCTCCCGGAAACGTCGTAAAGTCACTGCGTCGCGCCCGAAAAAGATCGTGAATTTCCGACTCCCGCTGATTAACATATTTTTTCAGCGTTAATCAGCGGGAACGCCCCCGGCGCCATTTTTAAGTTGAAGTAACGATGCAATGGCGAAATTCAATTGCGCCGATCGCATCGGAACTCCAACCCGGCGTTTCTTGTTTTCTGGTTACAGAAAACAAAAACGCCGGCTTAAAGTGACAGTTAGGCTGGCGGATCAATTGATCCGCCAGCCTAACTCTACCTGAATCTGGCCCAGGGTGTGGGTGGACAGAGAATATCCCTATGGGGTAGATAGAATGAAACACCTACCCTTTGTTCCCAATGCTGCCCGATAGGATAACCCTCGGAGTGGATGATGAATCCAAAGAAGGACCCCAAAAGCAACAGCTAGGATGCACAATAAAACAAGTAGTAAATGTGGGGCCACAGAGCATGCATAACAGAAAAACAACCAAAAAAGCAACAGACCAATTTTTTTCCAATTTTGATTCACATGGAAGATTATTGGTCATAATAAAAAGAGAATATATGTTCTGCCCAGCCGTGCCATTCTGCCAACTTATATGTGCAGGAGGCTGTCCTTAAGTGGGTAAGTTAAAGTGGTTGTAAAGGTTCATCTTTTTTCACCTTAACGCATCCTATGCATTAAGGTGAAAAATGATCTTAAGATCACCGGCAGCTCAGCCCCCCCGTTTACTTACCTGAGCCTTGGAAAATCCTGCGTCACGAATGCGCTCTTCCTTTGCTCAGTCTTCTGGGCTCTTCACTGGATAGATTGATAGCAGCGCAGCCATTGTCTCGCGCTGCTGTAAATCAACTCCAATGACGCAAGGGCTGGGGGCGGGGCCGAGTCCTGTAGTCGGCAGCCGTGGACGCCAAATACAGGACTCAGGAGCGTGCCCGCAAGGTAACCCCTTGGGAGAGCGCTTCCCAGAGGGGATTATTAGAAGCGGGTAGGAGCTGAGACACAGCCGTGGGACCCCAGAAGATTCTGTTCAGGGGCCACTCTGTGCAAAACGAGCTGCACGGTGGAGGTGAGTATGACACACATCAAGGGGTTGATTTCCCAGACAAACAAATTTATGTCTGCTCCATTATTGAATCAGCTGATATCTGTCAAGTCACATACTAAGACAATTAGGACCATTCATCTTCACCCATGCCATGTCTGTCGCCTGGCGTCCCCCCTGGGGGTATCCATGTCTGTTTTCTCCCCCTCAGCTCCTGTGCCATACTCTGGCTGCTGCTGTCCATTTGGGGATTCAGCGATGGAAACTCTGGTTTCGTTCATTGATACATCCTATTCGCATCCACCCCTGATGAGCGAGCAATAATCTTGCAAAACGCACTTTCTGATGCATGCATTTGTATATACTGCATTGTATAACGTTTGTATCAATTTTAATTATTCTCTTTATTATGTGCAAATCCATTGGCTGAGCTATTATGCTATATTATCCATGTATGTACATCAATTTTAATAAACATTTATACTGTTACTACTTTTGTTACTCAGTGGCAAACTCCTACTCTGACTCATTTTCTGTATAAGTAAGGGGATTTAAGTGACTTTGAACGTGGTATTGTTGTTGGTGCCATGTGGGCTGGTCTGTGTATCTCAAAAACTGCTGATCTACTGGAATTTGCATGCACAAGCATCTCTAGGGTTCACAGAGAATGGTCCAAAAAAGAGAAAATATCCAGTGAGCGGAAGGATGCGTGTAGGAAAATGTAGATTCCCAGACCTGATGAGCCCTGCTGCACCACAATCTGAGCCGTCATCCATCCATCTATCACCACTCACATCCTCTCCTGTGATATATCCCACATTGACTTTCATTAAGGCTGCTGATTGATGTTTTCCACCCTGATCCATCCCACTGGATAATTTCAAAGAACTCTAGAGAGTTAGACCCCCAATTGTAACTGGGTTTTTAAGGCACAACTTACATAATATTTAAAAACTATACAAAAGTTTATTAAAAAATTAAACAAAACATTAAAACCAGTAACACATTAAAATGTACAAAATAATGTGGTTAGAGGTTCAATTAAAGCTTCACATAAAGTCTACAATGACAGTAACAGCAGTGCAGCAGATTACAGAAAGCTCCAACACCCTTGACTCGTTTCTTGAAAAATAATCCACTTAATCAGGAGTTCACTGAAGGAGCATGTATAGGTACACTGAATATTCAAATGCAATGAAGAGGAACACCCATGCCTATTGGGAGAGGATACATACATAAGAACCAAGATCAGGGAGCAGAACACCCGGAGAACACCACACCAGACTACTGCAAAGAATACTATTTGGAGACGTTTAGATAAACATCTCATGATATACGCATAAATGCACAATGTCTCAAGCCTCGTACACGCACTGTTTTCTCAGACAGAACGAGAAAAATAGGGAACCTGCTCTTTATTTTCTCATCGTGATTCTCGGCAGTGTTTTCCTGTATAGAAACCCGAGTGTGTGTATACTTACCTGTCTCCATGGAAACCCGTGCATGCTCAAAATGACTTTGACGCATGCGCGGTAGCTTCCAAAGCATAGGTAGGGTGAAGCAAGATGGCGGCGACGGCATCGAATGTGGCGCACAGCGTTCCTTCCGAGCCCTGTGCCGTGAACGGTGGCTCCCACGCACATGAGTGGGAGTGCCATCATCGCGGCTCAAGCCAACCACAGAGCTGGAGCCCCAAGCAGGATGGGTGAAAATGGAAGTGGCTGCAGCCCTGACATCGCAGCGCTGGAACAGCTTTGTTTTAAGGTCATTTTCACATACTAGCACATTATGACTTTACCTTGCAGGACAAATAAAAAAAACTCAGCGGTATAGAACCGTTTTAAGCTTTCAGCTCTGGAAAAATAGTTATAAAGGGAAGAAATCCATAATTCCTCTCAGTGGGGTCTTAGCATAAGATGTGTGTACTCCAGACGCCATCTATGAAGTCTGGGGCACACACACCTTATGCTAAGTAGTATAATGCACCATGTCACAAAGCTCAAATCATCTCAAACCAGTTTCTTGACCATGACAATGAGGTCACTGTACTCCAATGGCTTCCACAATCACTACCAGATCTCAATCCAATGCAGCAACTAACAGCCAGTATAAAGGAATAATAGTTAGTGGTAAAAAAAAGCCCTTGTGGGTTTAACTAATCATTTATTTTTTTGTATATTTCTCCATTAAAAGGGGTGTGGCAGGGGGCGTGTCCTATGCCTACATACTTTTGATAAAAGATGTCCGTCATTCCTATCTCAAAAAGTTGGAAGGTATGGATCTATACCACGAAGAATTAACTACATCAGCCCCGGAGGATTTGGCTGCCCAATGACCGGGCCACTTTTTGCAATTCGGCACTGTGTCGCTTTAACTGATAATTGCGCGGTCATGCGACATTGCATCCAAACAAAATTGATATACTTTTTTCCCCCACAAATAGAGCTTTCTTTGGTGGTATTTAATCACCTCTGTGGCTTTTATTTTTTGCGCTATAAACAAAAAAAGAGCGTTTTTCATAGCTATGACTAAGCATCGGTTGTCGATGTGAAACGCGTCAGCTTTTGTTACCCCACTGTTTGCTGTTTTTGCTGTTTTAGTTTTTTGACTGGAATAAACAGGCACTATTTTTAAGTCTTTTCATCCATTGGAGTGCGGCTGTCCATTTTTCTTTCCTTATATTGATGCAAAAGAAGGACGAGAAGATAATCGCGCAATATTCCTTTTGCCGAATATTCGAGTTATTCTGATTGGCTCTGATGCAAAAGAAGGGCGGAGAAGATAATCGCGCAATAGGAATATTGCGCGATTATCTTCTCCGCCCTTCTTTTGCCCCCTTATTCTCCTTTCTTTTAAGTAGAGTTAGTGTAGAGTTAGTGTTTAGTGCATATTAGTTTAGTAATACAGGAAATGATCTCCGTTTATGAGAATTTTGCAATCATTTTCGTATTAGCGAAATTTCGCATTAGCGAAATTTTGCAAAATTTTTTTTGGATAAAATATCACGAATATTCGATATTAGCGAATATTCGCAAATATTTTTCTATATATTCGCGCAATATCGCGAAATGGAATATGGCGTATTCCGCTCAACACTAGTCTTTATTTTTTAATTCCCATATACACTCCTTTTCTGAAGTTATGTGGTTACTCTTCTGGATTTTGACTGGATATTAGTGATCATAGCAGAATATTGTGTAAGGAATACACAGGACAAAATGCATGTTGACAAGGGGAGTGTAGAAGTGGGCGGGGAGTCCACTGACAGAGGGGAGACATGTGACAGGTAAGGATACATGCAGGAGGCATCTTTGTGCCCAGTCTTGCCACACAGAGTTAATTCAGCTCTGAGAAATCCTCTGTTATTGTTCAGTGAGATAAAACGGATTTACAGAGAAAAACCTTAGTCCGTTCCGCCCCCTTGCTGTGAGTGACAGGTTATTTACAAATCTCATGCACTAGCCTGGAGATTTTTTAATTCCCACCCCCACTCCTTTTCTGAAGTCATGTGGTTACTTTTCTGGATTTTGACTGGATGTTAGTGATCATATCAAAATAGTGTAAGGGAAGTGTAGAGGTGGGCGGGGAGTCTACTGACATCACGACTCAACCCACAGAACTCCAGACAACAGAACCACCCACAGAATCTGCAATTTTTCAGTTCTTGTAACAGACAGAGGGGAGGCATTTGACAGGTAAGGATACATGCAGGAGGCGTCTATATCCTTATAGATCAGCACTATGGCAGTAGTTTAGAAAGGATGAGTGTGGGTTTACATCCACTTTTCTCCCTGGTGTGGAGAAAGGCCCTTGAGGGGGGAGAGGGTGAGCAGGAGGGACAGGACACTCTCTACAGATAGAGAAAGGAACTGTGTGTTAGTGGACGTCCTGACACTCCAGCTTGCCCCCTTAAGAGGCTTTCTCCACCACGCATTACGATGTGTAGTTACAGACAGGAACAGGAAGTGAGGATTTCTCAGAAGAAATAAGGACATTTAAAAGCAAAATAGAAGGATGCGGTAAGTATAGGAGGATTGCACTAAGGTAAAGAAAGCTATTATGGGGATTTTTTTTTTTCCTTTACAACCCCTTTAATGTACTGTCACCCAATAAATACAATGCGGTAAAGTGACCAACTTACAGTTCTAGGGCCAGTTCTCATTGGTGCGATGTTAGATATCACATGTTATTTACACCACACTGCTTTATGGCTGAAATCGCATTGCATTCTGACCAAACTTCTGGTCCGCACCAGAATCGAATCACATGGAGGTTCACCCCACACGATTCGATTCCTGTCTGAATTGACAGTTTAACTTTGTATTGACACTCCCAGTGGTTTGCATAGGGCAGTGTAAACCGATCCGGGGAGAAATGCGATACGGGAACCCGCACTGGAATCGCAGGGTTCCTGCATCGCTGCAGTGTGAACCGAGCCTTACAGACATCATTTGACTATCCTTTTGTTACATTTCAGGTACTGTTTGTATTCAAAATAAAATGTAAAAGATGATCTTTTAAACCACACAGGTTTCCTATGTCTGAGTGCTCCACGATGCAGCCCTCTATTATATGCCCTGTCCATGGTGCTGATGAAAACTATTACCTTTTTTTGGGACATTCATACAGAAACAAGCTCTCTCAAAAGATTAGCAAACAAATTCTGACTACTTCATTGCATCGATCATTATTCTCAGAAGACAGATATTTGTAGACACATGCAAATAATTCCTCAAGTCCTGATAGGTTACTGTGCAGCAAAAATGATTGTGTCATATTATTACCATTAATACAATGTAATCACAAAGAACTAATACATGAACATGAAGGGCGCCTGTCATCAAACAATGCCTAGATTATTATAAACTAGACAGGTAAATATGAAATAAAACAATATATCTAATAAAGAAATGTTTCTATTTATTATGTCAGCATTTCAAGGACAGCGGTATTAAACCCAAAAGCAAACATTTATTATATTGCAGCTTACCAATTCTTGGGTATGGTGGTTGCATTCATTTTCTTTATTACATTTTTTCTTTCTTTTATGGTGATCTGGCCAACAAGTCTGTTGTTTTTCAAAAGAACAAGCTCTTGTGCAAATGTAGTAGTTAGAGAGAAGAGACAAACCATTCACCACGGACGGGGTGCTTATAATGATCAGCTTTTATTTATTTATCCACTTCCCGCCCAAGGACATCATATAACGTCCTGGACTTTCAGTGGGGATATCTGAATGATGCCTGCAGCTACAGGCATCATTCAGTTTTCAGTTTTCTGATCATAGCGGCAGTTGCACCACTTGATGGTTCTTATAGGTGACGGGAGGGGACGTCCCCCCTCCCGCCAGCATCTGGTGCTTCTCCGGGCTCTCCCGTGCCATCGGGGACCCGATCTGCTGACATCGGAAAGCATAGAGATGACTGGGGACCAGATGGTCCCCAGTCATCTCTATGGCCGTCGGAGGCCAGGGTGCAATGTTATGACATCATGTCCGGATACCTGGAAGTAAACAAAGCCGCAATCGCGCCTGTCGGCATGAGATTGGTGAATATTTTTACATGATCTCATGCTTTCCAGCCTGAAGGAGAGATGCAGGGTCTTATTAAAGAGTACCTGTCACGTTTACCACCACTCATGCGACTCTACACTCCTGCACTACCTGTATACTCTATCGGGGCCCTGAGTCAGAGATGCAAGACAGGCCTTCCTCTGCATAAACCAGGCTTTACCTGCCATATACGTGACAGAAGTGTTTAACATCAGAGGCAATCAAAGGGTTAACTGTCTACCTAGAATGTGCTTACTACCATGTGGGAGGTGCTTTGACTAGAGGAAGGCAAAGATCTGTGTTCCTGCTTTGCAGAAACACAGGATCAATGCCTTCCCTTCTGACAGAATGGCAATCTGCCTTGTTTACAGGGACAGATTCTCATTCTGCCTATGCCCTGTGTGGGCGGACATCAAGTCTGCAGTACCAGCCACTAGGCTCCTGTTGTGTGTTATCACTGCGGTAGCGGGTCCCCCGTGGCGTGCACGCACCCCAGACTCGTAAGCGACAGAATATGTACTAGGTACGCGATCTGGTGCAGTACGGCCGCCCTGCTGATGTACAGTGGGCGGTCCGCAAGTGGTTGAAATGTTGATTCTATTGGGAATAAAGTCGCTAAGTGTATTTTACCCTTAGTGAACACATGCGGACGTTTATAAGTTTTATCTTCCCAAAGAAAGATATTCCAGTCTTCACAATCACATCTTATTCATGACATCATTTTTCAACAGCGCCTATATTTGTGAGCAATTATTTTCAAGGATGAAGCACACAATGGGCAAAATTAGAACCAAAATATCTGACAAGCACATTGAGATTTCATTGAGAATTTCTACTACATCCATCGAACCAGATAGTGATGTGTTTGTTTATCAAATATCGCACTACATTTTACAATTTAAAAAATTACAAAAAGTTTTATTACTCAGATAGGTACATTATGTATATCAGTGATCGTTAACATGTTGTTACACTTAGGCTTCATTTCCACTGGCGTTTTTACAGCCACGTTTTTTACAGCTTAAAAACGCCTGTCCATGTGTAATTTAAAAAAAAAAAAAAATGTTTAGGAGCTGGAGCTTTTAAAACGCCGCGGCCACGTTTTTGAGCGTTTGTGCGCGTTTTTTTAATGTCTGGCATTTTTACAGCTCTATTGCTGGAGCTTCAGAACGCACTGGTCCCGCGTTTTTTTTTGCAGCTTAGCCATCTACAGCTCAAAAACGTCATGGTGGGCATGAGGCCATAGACTAACATGGACAGGCATTTTTAAGCTGGAAAAAACGCTCAGAAAAGTGGCTGTAAAAACGCCAGTGGAAATGAGGCCTTATTGTAATGCCGCGTACACACGGCCGGAATTTCCAACAACAAATGTTCGATGTGAGCTTTTGGTCGGATGTTCCATCGGACATTTGCTGTCAGAATTTCCGACTACAAAAATTTGAGAGCTGGTTCTCAATTTTTCCAAAATTCGGATATTCCGATCGTCTGTATGCAATTCCAAAGCACTAAAAAAACTTAGGCATGCTCGGAATCAATTTGACGCATGCTCGGAATCATTGAACTTTGTTTTTCTCAGCTCGTCGCAGTGTTGTACGTCACCGGGTTCTTGACGTTCAGAATTTCAGACAACATTTGTGTGACCGTGTGTATGCAAGACAAGTTTGAGCCACGGTTTTCTTGTCGGAAAGTCCGATCATGTGTATGTGGCTATAGTGTATTTTATATGTGGCCCAAGACAGTCCTCCTCTTGTGTGTGTCAAGGGTCAAAATGTTGGACACCCCTGGTCTAGATGTTCAGTCTGCAAGACAGACAACAGCAGAACTAGTCCAGCATGCATTGCACACACTTACCTTAATATAAAAGCAATTGTTATTAAAAGTCTATTGGCAAAACAAGGATTTGAAAAAACTTTAGTCTCCCAATCAACATTGATTATTTTCAATCCTCAATCTGTTAGGATTCGTAAATATATAGGAAAGTATATCAATAAATACATTTCTACCAAAAAAAAAAAATATTGTGAAAAAAATAAAAAAAAATTAAATAACCTTGGCCAAAGGCCACAGTTCCACGTTAAACGTAAAATGATTTTTTAATCGTTTTCTTTATCATTATAATCTTCATTATAATCTTCCTTCAGAGATAAGATATTTGCTGAAGATAAGATATTCACTCTTGTTATAACTCTCTAGTAGGAAAATGCGGCACATTAATCTTTGCAAAATTCGGAAATTAGAAATAACCAAAGCAAATTTTTACAATATATCCAAATAAATTAAAGAGGGGGTCCAGCCCCCCCCCCCCCCAACAAAAAATGAAAAGTCAGCAGCTAGAAATACTGCAGCTGCTGACTTTTAATATATGGACACTTACCTGTCCAGGGAGCCGTGATGTCGGCACCCCAGCCGATTGCCTGTTAGGTGCACCTGTCGCCATTCCTGGTAAGGGAACCCGGCAGCCTTTGTGCCTTACATCCAGATTCCGTCCTGCACACACACACAAATCGTGCTGTGCTCTCTAATTGGACCGGTGGTGGAGGAAGAAGAAGGGGGCTGAACTTCTCCCGAAAGTGGGGAAGGGGTACCTGTCGAAAATTCCCCCTTCCCCCCCTATATGTTTCAAATATGACACCTGAGAGGGGGAGTAGATGGATTTTGCGGAAGTTCCATTTTTGAGTGGAACTCCGCTTTAAGAAGCATTTGAGTGGTTGTAAATCATAACATATACTCAATGAAGTGTTTATCCACAGGTAATACTGTACACAAAGATGAAACAAATTTCTTGTTTTCAACACCCTAAAGCACACATTTTACACAGCATTTCTGAGCTCCAGAAAGCAGGGGGCAGGTACATACCTCCCAACATTTTGAGATGGGAATGAGGGACACCTACTAGAAAATGTATGTAGGCATAGGACATGCCCCCCTGCCACACCCCCTTAAAGGAGACTTAACTAATTTTAAAAAAAAAATCCACAAAGGCATTTTTACCTCTACTATTCCTTTATATTGGCTTTTAAAATTTACAAAGGAACAATTTATTATTTGGATGAAAGGTTTAGTGCTGGGAAACACTTTTCAAAAGATAAAATGTACATTTTATATATATCTATATAGATCAGACCAAAATGAGGGACAAATGAGAAGGAAAGAGGGACAGAGGAACATTGCTCCAAATCAGGCACAGTTGGGATCTATGCAGGTATCTAACATCACAAACTGCGGAGCATACAGAAGGGAGCTGAGTGCAGAGGCAGGGGCAGACTGACAACTCATGGGGACCCCAGGTAATAGAAGATTATGGGGCCCCCGGGCTTACAGATGGCCACCATGCCAGGAGGCAGTGCAGAGGCGGGGCAGCTAAAATCTCGGGATTTTCACATCAAAAGCATGTCGGTTTCAGACATATCAGGGACAGATGTAAAAAAAACACAGATTTTTACATACTGTCCCTGCTTTTACTGAGCCTGGCAACCCTGATGGGGCCCCCTAGTGGCATGAGGCCCTCAGGCAGTGCCCGAATGCCTCAATGGTCAGTCCGCCCCTGTGCAAGGGTCAAGTCCTGGGGAAAAAAGTGTGGGAACTCCCACCCAAGATCCACTCCCCTACCAAAAAAAATAAAAAATTATACGCTCATATGCATAATTACTAAACCGCATGTTTCTAAATCCCACGATAACTCGTGGCAGACCTCCACAATGTCTCCTGGGAACAATGACAAAAGCTCTCAGGAGACATTGCGGCATTGAGGAAGTGACAGAATACACTACCCGGTGAATCCATATACAGGAAGCGGCCAGTAACATAAAGGATTACTAAGGTTCGCCTACCCCTGACAGTGACTCGAGCTGGGCATCGCCGCTTAGTGAAGGATTGGCTGCAAAGGGAACTGAGTTCCTGCTGAGAAAAAAGTGCAGAAACTATGTTCCGACGCGTTCCCGCAGGACTTGAGCCCTGGCTGAGTGTAATCTGAAACCTGGGTGGAGGGACAAGACACATCCCCCTCTACACAGTCACAGTTGAGGCTGTCAATCACCCTCTGTGTGTTGAAGGTGGAACAGTGCCATACCCCAGGATTCTGTGGTGTCACCATTACCTGTCAAAAGTGACTCATGCAGATAGAAAATAGAAAAGAATACAAATAGGAACCATACTAGGGGCTTTGGGCTGTGGCATGTACACACTATAGAGCAGTAGTTCTCAACCTTCTAGTGCTGTGATCCTTTAATAACATTTCCCAAGTTGTGGGGACCCCTAACAGTAAAATTATTTTTGTAGCGTGGGTTGTCAGCACCCAAGGCAAAACAAGTAATTTGCACCCCTAACCCACGGATACTTAGCGCTCCCTCAGTCCCTTCCACTCATACAGTATTAAAACCCCTTATGGTACTTACTGTATCTCCGCAGCAGTGACACCTATGCTGAAATCAGGAGATAGGGTCTCCTCCAGCCCCTCCCACTTCACATTCCTCACCAGCCAGCTGTCATCTAGTCTCTGCCCCCCCAGCCATGCCATGAACTGAATGGGCGGCTGCGAAGAGGCTGAGTGGGCCACTGCAAGCTCCAGGGACAGCCCTGCTGGGTAGCCATGAAAAGGCTGGGATAGCAGTGCGGGATTCAGGAACAGCCCAGGATTCGGTGACCCCTGGCAAATTGTCATTCGACCCCCAAGGGGGTCCCGACCCCCAGGTTGAGAACCACTGCTATAGAGGAATATGCTTTGCTCATTTTTCATTTCAGAAGTTTACAACCACTTTAACCTAAATTTCTGCAATTCAAATGTCTAAGTGTTATCTCTACTGAGATTGTTACTTTCAGGATACAGTAACTGTTTCTGATAAATAATCTAGGAATTTTTACAGCAACCAATAAAAGTTAAAAGACAACTCATATTGCATTGCCCGCGCACTAGCAAATGAAAGACTAAAGTTTCTGGTTGTTTTATATTAATAAGAGAATCTTTTTTTTTACTTTAAAGTTTATCAGAACACAATTTTTATCATCAAACTTCTGCATAAGAAGGTATATAAGTGCTCTGCCCAGCCTGTCTATCTGATTGATTTTATGTCCACTTTTCACAGCCCCTTTCTCTGCAGACTGTCTGAGTTCTGTCGCTTTTTAAAAAAAAAAAAATGCTTTAATCTTCACCTGCTTTCAACTTGAAACCTGCTTTTCAGTTATAGCGTTGGCATTCAGGCTTCTTGATGTAAAGGTTCTTTTTTTTTTTTTAAGGAACATACGCCATATATACACATATACATAAAAAAATCTTGTATGCTGGTTTGGATTTGCCCAAGGCTACCAATACTTAGATTCAGCACAGAGGCACCAACATAAATAAAGTATTATGTAACCAGAGATTAGGAGTGGTTGGGCTAATGAAATGTCTACAGTGTGGGACTTTTGAATAGCAGGTTGGTGGAACAGAGGTTTACAGACATACAATATATCTGGGGAAGGACACCAAGCGCTCTGCCCCTATCATAAAATACTTAAATATTTAGGATGTATTAATTAATAGATATCTTCATTAATTGGACATTAGCTTTAAATGGGTTGTAAAGGTTTGGATTTTTTTTTAAATAAAAATAACAAACATCATATACTTACCTTCCAGTGTTGCCAATCTACCAGATTGAAATTTACTGGCACGACACCCAAAATTTACTTACTTTTTTACTGGCATTTCACAAAAGTTACTAAATTACATTTTTAGGTGCAAGTTTCAGTATTTAGGCTACAAACAAGTACGCTAGGCAAAAAGCAATGTGATTTAAGGTAGATATTAAGGTAAAAAAACATATTTTTGTTATTTTTGATATAACAAGGGCTAATTATTTAGTCACATCACCCCCTGCCTCCATCACCCTTTGCCACCAAGAACCCCTGCCTTCACCCCCTTCTGCAGTGCCACAATCTCCCTCTGCCTCCAATCCCCCCCAGGCCCCCTGCCTCCAATCTCCCCCAGGCCCCCTGCCTCCAATCACCCCCTGCCTCCATCCCCCTCTGCGGTGCCACCAACAATCCCTGTCTCCATCCCCCACCCTCTGCGGTGCCACCATCCCCCTCTGCGGTGACACCAACACCCCCTGCCTCCAATCACCCCCTGCCACTAACACCCCCTGCCATTAACACCCCCTGCCATTAACACCCCCTGCCTCCAATCCCCCCTGCCTCCATTTCCCCCTGCCTCCATCTCCCTCCATGCACAGTTCCAAGCCGAACCGATTTCAGCTATTTTTACTGGCACATTCCCACAACCAGGGACATTTACGAATGGGGGAAAAAAGTGCCCGTTTTTACGAACTGTCCGTAAAAATACGGATGGTTGGCAACACTGTTACCTGCTCTGTGCAAGGGTTTTGCACAGAGCAGCCCTGATCCAGCCCTGCCGATGCTCCTGGCTCCTCCCTTTCATCAGGTGCCCCAACGGAGAGCCGGTTTCCATGGGGGCACCTGTGCAGGAGCGTTCCCGAGTCCTACTGCTGCGTCCACTGACACAGACAGTGGAACTCGGCCCCTCCACCCCCCTCCAGTGTCTCTTGATTTGCTTGCCAATGGCTCCTGCTGCTATCAATCTGTCCAATGAGATGAGAGCCAGCAGCTGGAGCTGCTGGGCTTGTGCACGGCGCTTGAATGAATGGGCTCAGATAAGAAAAGGGGGGGGGTATGAGGGGTTGCTGCAGCAAAGAAGGTTTTCACCTTAATGCATAGAATGCATTAAGGTGAAAAACGTTGAGACTTTGCAAACAATTTAAAGAAGCTTTAATGTTAATGACATTTCAAAAGTTGACCCATATGCAAAGAACTTGGAGTGCCGCTCGAAGGACTAAAAACCTTCCCCTGCAATCCAAAGCACAAACGGGTACTGGTGTTAAAAACAAGCTCATCCAGGCATTTTTCGGCATGAAAAAAACAACGTTTTTAAAACCATAATTTAAAATGATCGTGTGTGGGCTTCACATCGTTTTTCATCTTCTGAAAAACGACCAAAAAAAAAATTCGAACATGCTGCATTTTTTCACAATGTTTTAAAAAATGTTGTTTTTCGCGTTGTAAAAACTGATCATGTGTGGGCTAAAACAAAGTTTTAAACCCGCGCATGCTCAGAAGCAAGTTATGAGACGGGAGCGCTCGTTCTGGTAAAACTACCGTTCATAATAGAGTAAGCACATTCATCACGCTGTAACAGACCAAAAAGCGCGAATCGTCTTTTACTAACAAGGAATCAGCTAAAAGCAGCCCAAAGGCCAATAGAACTTCCCCTTTAGAGTGCCGTCATACGTGTTGTATGTCACCGCGCTTTGTTCATCATTTTTCAAAAACGATGGTGTATGGGAAACATCGTTTTTAATGATGAAGTTGGAAAAACGTTGTTTTTTGGACATTCTTAAAAACTATGTTTTTTTTCATGCCGAAAAATGATCGTGTGTACGCGGCATAAAGGCTGAGGGTGAGCTCTATGCATGAAGGTAAAAAAAAAATCAGTGTGCACAGCCCTCCTAATACTCAGTCCGATTCCTATCTAGAGATGTGCACGAGAGCAGAAGCTCTACCAGCAGTGCAGCCATCACAAATTTTGGGGCCCCTTACACAGCTTTAAGCCAGGGCACCTAGGCCTGACCACCAACATTCCCCAAGGCCCAGTGGCGATCTAACCAAGTCCTTCAGTGCACCTACTTTTATGTCAACACTCCTACAACTTAATATATGGAAATGAAGAGTGCATTCCAAGTCATCAGTACTTTTAAGTAAGAAATTATATTTCGGCCAAGAGATATGAAGAATGCCACCACTATATTTCACCTCTCCCTCCTTTACATGCCCATTTCACAGTGAAATTGACATGGCGAATTATCTCCAATCCAGCAAAGAGATGGCCGAATCCAGCAGAGACATCCCCATATATTCAGAAAAGAGACATCCCAATCCAGCAAAGAGACAGCCTCATATACCCAACAAAGAGACAGCCCATCCAGCAGAGAGATCTCCATCCAGCAAAGAGACAGCCCAGTCCAGCAAAGAGACATCCGAATCCAGCAAAGAACCATCCGAATCCAGTAAAGAGACATCCAAATCCAGCAAAGAGACATCTCCTCCAGCAAAGACATGTAGCCCAATCCAGCAAGGAGACAGTCCCAACCAGCTTACCACTTCCTCTTTGCTGCAACCAGCTAATCTCTGATACCGGCTCAATGATGCAAAATGCAGCCCTTTCCTCCCAGACTTTCGCTTTCCTTCCCTCAATTTGCCTGAACCATGCTCCACCACCATGGTCACGTGACCCCTGATGCCCTGTCCGCCCACCCGCTGCAGGGGGAGCTGTAGCGGAATGGACACCTTGGGACACCAGGCCAGCCAAGCCCCTCGGGACACAAGGGTGGCCGGGGCTCTGGGGATCCCAAGGCCCTCTAAGTGTGTATGGGTTGACCCCCCTGATGGCTGCCCTGTCTCCCAGGTCTGTGCCTCCTTATTGGTTGAGACACAGCAGCCAGCCAGTGAAGAGGGAGTGATGGGTGGGGTCGAGACACACTCTGTGTGTCTCATAGACACACAGAGGTGGCTTAGGCATGAGCATGCATGGGTAACCTCAGAGCAAGCAAGCAAGGGGAGGGAGCAGGAGCACCGGTGTGGGACCCAAGAAGAGGAGAATCGAGGCTGCTATGTGCAAAACCATTTTACAAAGCGGGTAAGTTTGACATGTTTGATATTAAAACAAAAACTTTACAAACCTTTTATAGTGGATGTAAACACGATTCATGAAATTTGAGCAGGGCACATATATCTGTAGTATTTTGTTATCTCTCTTCAAAGAGCTAAGTCCCCGTAGCTCTCTCCTGAACAGTTCCTCTGTTATCAGCCTGAGAACTCCTGACAAATACTTAGACTTTTTAGACAAAAGCACCCTGAATCTTTTGTCCGAGGAGGTTGCTAAATTAGATTAGCAGAGAGCAGGTCCTAGTACAAAACACCTCTAAGGCCTCGTACACACGAGGCAATCTATTTGTTTAAATCGGTCGGACCGACCGATTTTAACAAATCTGTCTGTTAGGATTTTGGTTTGCTCGCGTGTACACACGAGCAAACCAAAATCCCCGCCAGCAGACGGCGCGCTGACGTGTCGGTGACGTGGCGGTGACGTTGACGCCGCCACGTCACCGCACCAGGAAGTAAAACACTTCCGCGCATGCGCCGAATCCATTCGGCGGCGGTGCGGGATGACATGTCTGCTGGTAAGTGTACTAACCAGCAGACATGTCGGGCGGACGGATTCCCACCCGATAGATTTCAAAGCATGCTTTGAAATCTGTCGGGTGGCCAAATCCGTCAGCTCGGCCGTACACACGATCGAATCTGTCTGCTGGGACGGTCTAGCAGACCGTTTCCAGCAGACAGATTTGATCGTGTGTACGAGGCCTTAGAGTCTCTGCCTATGATGAGAGGGGGGGTGTGCCTTTCCTCCAATCAGCAATGTTAGCTATCTTGGCTGTATGCCCAGACATCACACTCTGTGTTAACCAGGAAGAGAAAATCTCCTAACAAGATCTCAACTTTCTAAAAAGTATATAAATGTGAAGAAAGCAGATATACATATAAAACCTGGGAGATTGGTTTCATCCCTGTGTATCATCTGAAGCTGTTGACTTCACTAGGTGTATGGAGGGTTTACATCTACTTTAAGCTCCATTGGTGGGACAAAACATGTCAGGGAAGTGTAGTTAGGATGGGCTTAGGCTGAAGCCTATCTTCATAAATCTGCATAAATGCGGCTGCAATAAAAGTGGGCTTTAACACCCAGCCTCCGCACAGATGCGATGAAGCCTTAGGTTGTGTGCTAAGTGCGAGCTCACCACTCCCAGCACAGTGACTGAGCTTTCACCAACAGTTTTTATTTACAGCTTCTGATTGGAAGCTGGTAGGATGGACTCCTGATCACATGACCTCTGTGGGAGCCAATCACAGTAGTCATATGATATAGAAGCTCTGCATTAAACCCACATAAGGGGCCTCCGGGAGGCACCATTAAGTGGTTAAAGGAATGCTTGGTAATCCTGCATTAAGTTTCTTGTTTTAGCATTTCTTGTTATGAGGTTAAACCTGTCCCAATAGAAATTTTGCTTTGTCACTCTACCTTGATAATGACTCTAGGTGACAGTGCCAACATATATTGTGCAGGAATAGTGCTTAGTTTTTACGAGCAGGAAGCCGGTCCCGGAAAATGTGCAGCCAACACTGAAGAGAGTGCATATGCAGAAGAAGTGGCTGAAAGAGGTTGGAGGGGAACAGCAGCATTGTTGATTATGACTCATGGTATGTTAGTAAACGTCATCCAGTAAGGGTTTCGATTTCCTTTCATTATCTGCTTAGCAAGCACTACCACTAATAATTAAGGGTCAGTCCACACAAAATTAATATTGCATTTTTTGGTATATGATAGAGAGTTAAACCCGCCTAAAAATGCTTTATATCCCTTGGGGCAGTGGCGTAGCGTCCATAAGGGGCGCATGGGTGGTGCCCCCTCTCTCCTGCCACTTCTCTATCACCATAGATAGATTCATGCATCGCCTGAATTACAGCGGCGGGGTATTTTTTGGAAGCACCTGATTAGAACCATAGGCTCTAATAGGCATCCAAAAAGGTGAACAGCGGGTGCCATGCTGGGCGCTCGCAGTTCACTAAGTGTTGTGTTCGGAAAGCAAATGAATATTCGCTTTCCTAACACTGAATCGCCTTTCAGCCAAACAGGTGCTTGGATCTGTAACCTGTCACCTGATTGTCTGAAATGACAGGCACTGTGATTGGACGCCTAGGCATCCAATCATAGCAGAGTACAGTAGAAATATTTGCCAACACATAATGGTGTCCAATAGTGTCCAAACGGATGATTTATTGTATGATCACAACACAAAGAGAGTGCAACATTTTGGAGCCAGGCAGGGCCCCTTCGTCAGGAATGTGATTGCAATCATAGCAGAGGACGGAAAGAGAGGACGGGAGAAGACATCGAGGAGCGTGGAGGGCACCGCAGCCGTGACCCGCTGCCTTACCGAGACAGGTAAGTTCCGGGAAGGCAGGGGATGCAATTGATGGGCACACTGGCAGCAATTGATGGGGACAGTAGCAGCAATTTATGGACATACAGGCAGCAATTGATGGGCCCAGAAGCGGCAATTGATGGGCACAGTGGCAGCAATTGATGGGCACACTGGCAGCAATTGATGGGCACAGTGACGGCAATTGATGGGCACACGGACAGCAAATGATGGGCACGGTGGCAGCAATTGATGGGCACACTGGCAGCAATTGATGGGAACAGTAGCTGCATTTGATGGCACAGTGGCGGAAATTTTTGGGTACAGTGGCTGCGTTTGATGGGCACAGTGGCTGCGTTTGATGGCACAGTGGCTGCGTTTGATGGCACAGTGGCTGCCTTTGATGGCACAATGGCTGCGTTTGATGGGCACAGTGGCTGCGCTTGATGGGCACAGTGGCTGCATTTGATGGCACAGTGGCGGCAATTGATGGCACAGTGGCTGCGTGTAATGGCACAGTGGCTGCATTTGATGGGCACAGTGGCTGCACTTGATGGGCACAGTGGGTGCGTTTTATGGGCACAGTGGCAGTGCTTGATAGGCACAATGGCTGCGTTTGATGCACACAGTGGCTGCATTTGATGGCATAGTGGCTGCGTTTTATGGCACAGTAGCGGCAATTGATGGGCACAGTAGTGGCAATTGATGGGCACAGTGGCTGCAACTGATGTTTTTTTTTTTTTTTTCAGTTTGTTTGCACCACATTCTGAGCACCAGCCGCCACTGCCTTGGGTATTGGTAAAACAAAAACACCAGTCAGGAATCATGGCAGAGATCTCACTTTTGGAGTATCCAAGACATGGCACAGAGGTACCATAAATACCAGAAAGCAGGAAGTGTAGTGAGCAATATCATGCTACTTTGTAGAAAGAGCCCTTTATACTAGAATTTAACACAAAGCTTCAAAGGCCAAATTGGGTAGAATGAAACAAATTTCACATTAACATAACATAGAACTTGCTGGAAATCTTTCCCCCGATGCAATGCCAATTAATAATCAGTCACAAGGAAAAAATAATACATTTACAGCATTTAATTAACTCAGCAGGAATCCAATTACAGTCCACTAATTATGGAGTCAATAACACTTATTCTTACTGTCTCAGTTGAGAATCTTAAAGACACAAGACTTCCAACATTTAATATACGGCTACGAGGCCTAATGGGTGAGAGAGCGAAAAGATTGGAGCCTTCGTTTCTACACATGTCACCTCATTATGAACACGTGTCATTGATCAGTTATTGGTAATTTGGCACTTAACGTAAAATTAAACCCAAAAGAAAATATTTATTTTATTGCAGCTTACCATTTCTTAGATGGGATGGCTGCATTTGTTTTCCTTTTCAGGCTTTTTTCCAGTAAGCCTGTTGTTTTTCAACAGAACAGGCAGTTGTAGCAGTTAGACGGTTGAGACAAACCATGTATCACTGACACGGGTGCTTACTATGGTCATCTTTTATTTATTTATTAACCACTTGCTTACTGGGCACATACACCCCCCTCCTGCCCAGGTGAAATTTCAGCTTCCGGCACTGCGTTGCTTTAACTGACAATTGCGCGATCGTGCGACGTGGCTCCCAAACAAAATTGACATCCTTTTTTCCCCACAAGTAGAGCTTTCTTTTGGTGGTATTTGATCGCCTGTGCGGTTTTTATTTTTTGCGCTATAAACAAAAAAGAGCGTCAATTTTGAAGAAAAATACAATATTTTTTACTTGTTGCTATAATAAATATCCCAATTAAAAAAAAAAACACATATTTTTTTTCTTAGTTTAGGGCGATGCGTATTCTTCTACATATTTTTGGTAAAAAAAATCACAATAAGCGACTGGTTTGCGCAAAAGTTATAGCGCTTACAAAATAGGGAGAGAATTATTATTTTTTATTATTTTTTTTGCGATTTTTATTGGTACTGCGACGTTATGGCGGACACATCGGACACTTTCGACAAATTTTTGGCGCCATTCACATTTATATTGCGATCAGTGCTATAAATATGCACTAATTACAGTATAAATGTGACTGGCATTGAAGGGGTTAACACTAGGGGGTGAGGAAGGGGTTAAATGTGTATCCTAGGTGTGTTCTAACTATGGGGGGAGGGGGGGTGACTGGGGGGGTGACCGATCTGTGTCCCTATGTAGGAAGGAACACAGATCGGGCTCCTCCTCTCCAGAGACAGGACGCTGTCTCTGTGTAAAACGGCAATGAGAGATGATCTATGAGATTATCTCTCATTCGCCGCACAGATCGCATTGCAAACGGCCACTCTGATTGGCCGTTCGCCGCGATCTGTGATTGGCCGTGTCAAAGGGACACGGACAACACAGGGCTTCCCCGCAGCACGCTCTACAGCGCGTGCTGGGAACGCCCAAAGGGGATGCCGTCAAAAGACGGCATGTTGGATATTCAGACCCGCGCTGTTGCCATCATTTGACGGTAGCGCGGGTCTGAAGTGGTTAAAAACCTCTATCCCAAAAGGGAAAAAAAAAATATTAAATGAATGAATGAAAACTTATATAGCGCGGCACATGCGAACTGAATCGCCTCTGGGCGCTTGTTGTTCCTGTCTCCTTTGGTATCAAAAGAGATGGGTCTTGATCTTTCTCCTGAATGCTAGGTGGTTCTCCTCCAACCGAATGCTGGTTGGTAAAGCGTTCCATAGTCTGGGCCCTTGGACCGCGAATCTCCTTTCTCCCTTGGACTTGTAACTGGCTTTCGGTATCTGGAGTAGATTTTGATTGGTGGATCGCAGAACGTGATTGGGATTATGAGCTTTTATTTTTTCGCATAGATAATGGGGAGGATTCCCATGGATACATCTATGCGTTAGACAGAGTGCTTTAAAAGTGATTCTGTCTTTTACTGGTAACCAGTGAAGAGATCTCAGTGAAGGTGAGATTGATTCCCACGTTTTTTTCCCAGTCACAAGTCTGGCGGCCGTGTTTTGAACGACTTGAAGACGAGCGATTTGGTACTTGGGGAGTCCGAGGTAAAGGGCATTTGCATAGTGCAATCTGGAGTTAACAATTGCTCCCACTACGACCGCTATGTCTACATTGGGAATAAAAGGAATAAGTCTGCGTAGTCAGCAGATGATGAGATCCGCTGACTACTGACCCTATTTGTGCGTCCATTGTCACGTAGGAGTCGAAGATGACCCCGAGACTTTTGACTTTGGCGCTAGGGGTGATGATTTTTCCCAGAATGGGCGGGGGGGTCCAAGTTGTTGCCGATTGATTCCTACGCTTGGCGTGAAACAGAAGAAGTTCTGTTTTCGCTCCGTTGAGTTTAAGATAACTCTTTGTCATCCAGTCCTCTATCAAAGAGAGGCATGTCTCTAGATTGAGGTGGTGATCCTTCTTGTTGCAAATCGGAAATACAGTTGTGTATCATCAGCATATGAATAATAGAGCAGTTTCTGACTGCTAATGATTTAAAAAAGAGGACGAAGATAGATGTTGAATAACACAGGCGACAGTGGGGACCCTTGAGGGACTCCACAAGACACCGTGCATCTTTCAGAAGTGAAGGGTCCTAACTTCACTATTTGCGATCGGTTTTCTAAAAAAGAGGAGAACCAAGATTGATCGCCTTCTGCGACTTTGGCTACTTCGGCTAGCCGGATCAATAGAAGCTTATGATCTACTGTGTCGAAGGCGGCGCTTAGGTCCAATAGAACCAGAAGACAAGATTCTCCCTCGTCTGCGGCCTCGAGAACGTCGTCCCATATCGTGAGAAATGCTGTTTCCGTCCCGTGCCCGGGACGGAAACCTGATTGAAATGGATCAAGTAGATTGTGGGCATCTAGATGCTGTTGCAACTGTTGTACCACTACTTTTTCCATTACCTTGGAGAGTACATTTTGGCCTGTTATGGGACGGCGGTGGAGTGGATCCTTGGGATCCAGGGAGGGTTTCTTCAGGATGGGTCGGATTATGCCCTCCTTTAGCTGGGAGGGCACTATGCCTTCCCTGAAGGATTGGTTAATCAGCTGCGTGATAGGAGGTGCCAGGATGTCGGCGCATTCCTTCAGCAGTTTAGTGGGGATGATATCATTTGGCGCAGTGCTGTTACGCAGAGCGCCGATGATATTTTTAGTGGCTTGGATAGAGATGGGTTCCAGTGTAAACTCACCTGGTTGTGGTGAGTTGCTGCGAGTGTGGTGTAAATCATTGCTGGGGGGGGTAGGTGGGGAATTGTTTTGCGGAATGCTTTGCCGGATGCCCTCAATTTTCTTAATGAAGTAATCCGACAACTCATTGCAAAATTCTTGTGAAACTTAATTGGGGGCTTCAAGACATCCTGGATTCATGGTCTGAGTGACCAACTTGAAGAGTTCATGGGGGCAATTTAGGGCACTATTAATAGCCTCAGAAAAATAGTTTTTCTTGGCCTTGAAAATTTCTTTGTGGTATTTTCTAGTTGTTGCCTTGTAGATGGTGAGGTTCTCATCTGTAGAGCTTCTTTTCCAGGCGGCTTCCGCCCTTCTACGCTCTTGCTTCAGTGACGACAGTTGGTTGTTAAACCAGCCTGCGTTGTTTTTCCGGATGCTGGTTTTACGTTTCGGCGCTATTAAGTCAGCTGACTGTAATAGGGCTGTGTTTATGGCAACCAGTGTTTCTTCAGCCGTTTGATGCGGCTGAATTGTTTTTATTTTTTTCCTTAATGTGGCTTTGAAGTGTTCCGAGTGGAGCTTCTTCTGACATCTGGTCCAGTGTGTTGTCACTGGATTTGATGTTTTTGTTAAGGGAGGGAAGTTGGAAATAATGAATTTAATTGCATGGTGATCTGTCCATGGCAATGGTTCATTTTCCAGGATTTTTATTTCCAGCGCTTGTCTGAAAATAAGATCGAGTGTGTGCCCTGAAGCATGTGTGGGCCCACATACTAGTTGTTGTAGCCCTAATCCTGTGCACAAGAGCTCTCGCCACTGTCTCCTTCCTTATTGACCAGATTGAAAACAGCGGCAGCCATTGGCTCTCACTGCTGTCAATCAATTGCTCTTATGAGAGAGCTGGGGGTGGGGCAGAGTCACCCGGTCTGTGGCAATAGACGCAGACTAGGTGGCTCGGGAAAGAGCATGGTTGCCAGGAGAGGAGGGGCCTGAGCGCCTACGTGGAACCCCAGAAAAGGAGGATCGGGCTGCTCTGTGCAAAACCATTGCATGGAGCAGGTAAGACATGTGTGTTATCTTTTGAACAATGAACGTTTAAAATCACTTTTGAGACTTTTGAGGCAGCAGATTGCATTTTGCGTGTAAAAGACTTCAATGGACCCACACCAAAAAAGTGTTGCATTTTTGATGTGTTTTTACATGCCTTTTGTGTTTTTGTTTTCTTCTTAACAACTGCATCCTTAAAGGGGTTGTAAAGGAAAAAAAAATTCCCTAAATAGCTTCCTTTACCTTAGTGCAGTCCTCCTTCACTTACCTCATACTTCCATTTTGCTTTTAAATGTCCTTATTTCTTCTGAGAAATCCTCACTTCCTGTTCTTCTGTCTCTAACTCACCACCGTAATGCAAGGCTTTCTCCCTGGTGTGGAGAAAGCCTCTTGAGGGGAAAGGGGATGAGCAGGAGTGTCAGGACACCCACTAACGCACAGCTCCTTTCTCTATCTGCAAAGTAGAGAGTGTCCTGACTTGCCTGCTCTCCCCCTCCCCCCTCAAGAGGCTTTCTCCACACCAGGGAGAAAGCCTTGCATTACGGTGTTGAGTTACAGACAGAAGAACAGGAAGTGAAGATTTCTCAGAAGAAAAAAGGACATTTAAAAGCAAAATGGAAGGATGAGGTAAGTGAAGGAGGACTGCACTAATGTAAAGGAAGCTATTTAGGGGGGGGAAAAATCCTTTACAACCCCTTTAACAACTGATGAGTCATCATCTGTCAGCGGGGTTCCCTGCTGACAGGAAAATGTAAAAAAAAAATTGCCAGCATAGAAAAAATAAGAAAAAAAACGCCATGGGGTCCCCCAAAATCCATACTAGACCCTTATCTGAGCATGCAGCCCGGCAGGACGTGAGGGGGGCGTCGAGTGAGCACCCCCCTCTCCTAAATTATACCAAGCTACATGCCTTCAACATGAGGGGGTCTGCTTTGGGGCAGGGGGTCTCTGCCCCCCAAAGCAACGTGTCCCTATGTTGATGGGGACAATGGCCTCTTCCCTACAGCCCTGGCTGGTGGTTGTGAAGGTCTGCAGGCAGGGGACTTATCAGAATCTGGATACCCCCTTTAACAAGGGCATGCCCATATCTCGTCCCTCCCCTATGTGAATGAGTATGGGGTACATTGTACCTCTACTTATTCACAAAGAAAGTGTCAAAAATAAATAAAAAAATACAGACAGGTTTTGACAATTCCTTTATATAAAAAACAAAAACAAAAAAAACAAAAACACTGTCCTCCCAAGTAAATCCAGCGTCAATCACAATGAATGCCACCGCCACCATATGACAGCTCCACAGTCTGACATTTCTTAAATATCTTAAAGAGGTGGGGGCCACCTAGTGACATAACTGGGTGACCCTGCCCATCTTGTGACATCACAGACCCGGCATGCCCTGGGCTTCCCAGTGTCTTCTGACGGAGGGGCTATTCCCTGTCAGAACACAATAGCTCAGTGTGGAGATTGATGTACTAACCCTAGATTGTTAGTAGAGGATCTCCAACCCGCTGGGTTGAACAAACAAGACCTTATAGTGTTGTTATAGTTATCCATTGAGGTTATTGCGAAACCCTGATGCCCAACCTGCTATTCTTATTACATTTTATTTTTTTCAATAAAATGTTGTTTTTAATTTGTAAAAACTGGAGAGTACCAAATCAGGTGCAGCTCTGCATAGAAACCAATCAGCTTCCATTTTATTTATTTTTTGTCAAGGCTTAATTGAACAAGCTGAAGTTAAAAGCTGATTGGCTACCATGTAGAGCTGCACTGGATTCTGTGTGCTTCAGTTTTGGAAATTCTCCAACTTAGTTGTTAAAATAAATTCCCCTGATAAAGTGAAGACCTTGACATGCTGCTTCTTGTGGTTCATTAGTTCTTTCCTGCTGCTTCAGCCAGTCCCTCCATTTTCAGGGGAACTCCTTACTCTTGTGTGTGTGCTTACTACTGGTACTAGTGGTCAATGGAAGTACATCCATACAAACACACAGTCCAGGCAAGCCACTCCCCTACTCCAAGCTGATTGGCTGCTGTTACCTGTGCTGTTTTCTCTGACTTGGGTGTAGAACTACCCCTGTAGGAGCTGCTGGTTTAGGTTTGGGCCTTGCACGTTACCTTAACATTTGTTTAGGGCAGTGGTCTCCAAACTGTGGCCCGAGGGTCGGATGCGGCCCTTTGCTTGCCTTTATCCGGCCCTTGGAGCACTGTCCCCTCCCACTGATACGAGACACTATTCTGCCATCTGACACCGATAATGGAGCACCATTTCTCCCGCTGACACCACTGATGGGGCACTATTCCTCCCTAGGATACCAGCAATGGGGCACTATTGCTCCCTATGATACCAGCAATGGGGCACTATTGCTCCCTATGATACCAGCAATGGGGCACTATTCCTCCCTATGATACCAGCAATGGGGCACTATTCCTTCCCCTAATACCAGATGTTTACTCCCACTGATGCCAGGAAAATTTTCACTCCCGCTGGCCAAAGTCCGGCCCTCCGAGAGTCTCAAGGACAATTAACCGGCCCTTTGTTTAGAATGTTTGGAGACCCCTGGTCTAGGGGAAAACAGTCTGAAAGAACTCCAATATCCACACAAGATGTAAAACCTCTAGCTGTCGGGTTTTATTCTTTTGCTCAATACTTGTGAAGAAGGTAGAAGGATGTAGGGGGGAGAGGAAGGTTCAGGTATGCGCTACAGATCACTGGGGAGAAACCTCTATACTCCAAGTTCATTCACCACTCCCTCTTGAGTGGGTATTGCTCACCCAGATAGACCCCTTTTACCTGGCCTAGCAACCGGAATGCTGCATGAACTAGTTCGCTAACAGTCTCTGCCACAGGCTGATTGATTGCAAATGGAACAGTCCGGAATCCTCTGTAACAAGCCGACCCGGCGAACCGTAGGACAACTTAAGTTATGGATCCCTCCTTAATAAGGTCACTAGGCCTATCCCGAGACATAAGCCTTCCGCTTGGTCTCCTCCAGGGCAGGTCCTCCTCTGGTCTCCCCCATTAAGTATAGCTTCCTTCGCTTAGATGGACAGCTTGGGATTCCTGTTGATTCGTAGGCCCCAGTCAGCATAACTGGGCCTACTGATAGAGAAGCAGCCTCGGGCCAAAGGGGCTGGAAATCATGCAACATATACCTCGCGCCAGGAGGGCCAGGAGGCGAAGTACCCCAAAATATGGCATCTGACCCTTAAGTATCCCTTCCCGGCATGCACAGCGGGCCACCACTCCTACTGGGCTGTTCCCGAGGAAAGATACTCAATAATCTATGGCTTGCCCATGTTCAAACACTGGCCTGTGGTGGTATCGCCACCTACAGGCAACAGTGGGAAAATGCTATCAGGCACAGCCACTGCCAGAACAAAGGCCAATTTTGTAGAAATCATCACAGTCTGAGCCATATTATCGGCTCAGACACCCACTAAATTTAACATAGCGCCCTGGGATCAGGGCGCTACATGGGTAAGTGCATGCTCCCACCCAAAATGAAGTTCAGAGAAGCTACACTTGGGGAGCAGGAGCGAGAAGTGGTGGTGAATTGGGACTGGGTAAGTGTTTGTGCACTACAACGTCGTGGGGAAGGTGTACCACACTGCTTAGCATGCATGGACTGAAAAGAAATGTTGAATTCTGCTTTAAATAACACATCCTGGACCCTGGTACATGTGATTAGCCCAGTGTAGCTATTAGAAATAGCAGAGAAGAATTATTAGATGGATTTTAAATGAGAGCTGCAGCAATATAAAGACATTTTATTTGATTCATAGGGAGAAAAAGCAAAGCTTCTCCTTTTTATTTCATGTTTTCCACCTAAAATGCTGCCTTACATAATATAGTATCTAATACTCTAGCAGAGCGTCTTCAATCTGTGATGTAGATTCCCTTGGCATAATTTTTCGATGAGGTAATGAAGTTGGACACATTTTTCTAGGTAGTGCCCTGCAGAATGATGTCAGCCACATTTTTTTACTTCAGAAAATTGATGAAGAGAGGTTTTTGCAAATGGATTGGCTGGTATCCTCCAGAACATTTGGAATGTGATCATCATAATGGAAGGACTTTAAAATGATTTAACATGTAGTGTCTCTTTGAAGTTTTCTATCCTGTTGGCATCTACGGTGGCATGTATTAACCACTTCCATACTGGGCACTTAAACACCCCTTCTGACCAGACCAATTTTCAGCTTTCAGCGCTCTCACACTTTGAATGACAATTACTCAGTCATGCAACACTGTACCCAAATTATTTTTTTGTCCTTTTTTTCCCACAAATAGAGCTTTCTTTTGGTGGTATTTGATCACCTCTGCGTTTTTTATTTTTTACGCTATTAATGAAAAAAGACCGAACATTTGGAAAAAAAATGATTTTTTTTTAGTTTCTGTGATAAAATTTTGCAAATTATTAATTTTTCTTCATAAATTTTGGCCACAATTTATACTGCTACATGTCTTTGATAAAAATAACCCAATTTTTTGGAAATTATTTGGTCTGAGAAAGTTTTAGAGTCTATAAGCTATAGTGCAAATCATAAAAAATTATCACATCTGATCACACCTGATGTACTGAAGGCCTATCTCATTTCTTGAGACCCTAACAAGCCAGAAAAGTACAAATGCTCACAGATGGCACTGAGGCGGCACAGATGGCACTGAGATGGGTACTGATGAGATGGGTACTGATGTGCACCGATGAGGCCTGTGTACTGGTGGACACAGGTGGGCACTGATGAGGCGGCACAGATGGCACTAATGAGGCGGCACAGATGGCACTAATGAGGCAGCTCAGATGGTGATGCACAGGTGGGCACGGTGGTACTGGTGGGCACACGGTGGTACTGGTGGGCACTGTGGTACTGGGGGGCACTGTGGTACTGGGGGGCACAGGTAGTCCTGGGGGCACTGATTGGTCACTGGTTACTCAGTTTGCTCTCCCCTCCTCACACGCGGTGTCTGTGTGAGGAGGGGAGAGCCGGCAATGAGAGATGATCTCATATGTTTACATATGAGATCATCTCTCATTGGCCGCATAGATCGTGCTGTACATAGCCGCTGTGATTGGCTATTTACCGAGATCTGTGTTTGGATGTGTCCAAGGGACACGGCCAGCACAGCACAGCGAGGAAAGAGGCGGGCGTAAAAAACACGGCATCCCTGAGATTCAGAGCCGCTCTGCGGCCGTACGACTAGTCGGCTAGTGGTTAAAGGAGAACAAGATGCAAAATTAAGTTGGAGTAAAATTTTGGATTATAGTTGTCCTTGTTCAAAGTGATCCTTTCCATGAGTAATGCACTGATAACAAACTAACTTGTCAGGGTATATTTCTGGACCTCATATGATATCATTAGGCCAATCAGGAGAGTGAGTTATATGCTCAATTCGCCAAAATGTGCTGGGTGGAAGAGGGGATGGTAAAGTGCACCTGTGCCCAGACAAGCTATATGTAGCACCCTCTAGCTAGGTGCTACATATAGCTTGTCACTCATTCTGTTTATTTTTATTCTTGTATAGTGTTGTGAAATCCTTGATTTTGTATATCCCCTGATGAAGCTACTAGGCGAAATACCAGCTACCAGGATAATATACGAATTTGAAACAACTGTTGTAACCAAGTATCTGCCTATGTGACCATCTTTTACAAGAACTACTGTTATCAGTGAACCAACTGTTTCTGCCATATTTTTAACGTTATTCTTATTAAAATCTGTTTATTTTTTTCATTATTATTTGCAAGCACCATGAAAATCCCCTTTTCCTTGCCATCTAATTTATTATGCTAGTATAAAAGTTGTTAGATTAGGTAAATTGGCTTGGCTAATAGCCAGACCTGGGTTGAATCTGGTTTAGGGCTGAGTGACTCAGGAAGGCTGGATGACTTAGCAAGCAGCACATCTGGTAATTCTTCCTGCTCTCTGGAACCTTGGAGAAGCTTCCAGGAGTAGAGGGTGGAGTCTAGGAGGAGCTGCTTGGAATATTGTTCGGGGCCCCTGCCAATTCCCAGCAAAGTGGGCTGGCATAGGGAGGGGACTTCTTAATTACTCATGCCAGCAGGGGCAGACTGGTGGAGGATGGAGATGAGTGCTGAGGAGGCTGCCAGTGGCCCCTTGAGGGTGCCCCCTGCTCTGGGGGGGGGGGTGACCTCTGGCCAGGGGCTTGTGGGCTGGAGGGACAAGGGACCCTCTACAACACATAAAGGAACCCTTTCCTGGAGGCACGGAAGCAAGTGTGAGGACAGCAGGAGCAGGTCAGCCCATCAAGGAGATCTCCTAAGTAGTCAGCCAGGTGGGTGGGCTGGTGAGTGAGTAGTCTGGGAGGATTGTGGAGATAGAGAGTGTCAGTCTGGAAGTATTGCGGAGATAGAGAGAGTGTCAGTCTGGAAGGATTGCGGAGATAGAGAGAGTGTCAGTCTGGGAGGATTGTGGAGATAGAGAGTGTCAGTCTGGGAGGATTGTGGAGATAGAGAGTGTCAGTCTGGGAGGATTGTGTAGAGAGAGAGAGAGTGTCAGTCTGGAAGAATTGTGGAGATAGAGAGAGTGTCAGTCTGGGAGGATTGTGGAGATAGAGAGAGTGTCAGTCTGGGAGGATTGTGGAGATAGAGAGAGTGTCAGTCTGGGAGGATTGTGGAGATAGAGAGAGTGTCAGTCTGGGAGGATTGTGTAGAGAGAGAGAGTGTCAGTCTGGAAGGATTGCGGAGATAGAGAGAGTGTCAGTCTGGGAGGATTGTGGAGATAGAGAGTGTCAGTCTGGGAGGATTGTGTAGAGAGAGAGAGAGTGTCAGTCTGGAAGAATTGTGGAGATAGAGAGAGTGTCAGTCTGGGAGGATTGTGGAGATAGAGAGAGTGTCAGTCTGGGAGGATTGTGGAGATAGAGAGAGTGTCAGTCTGGGAGGATTGTGGAGATAGAGAGAGTGTCAGTCTGGGAGAACTGAGGAGAAGTAGGCAGGAGGGGCAGTGGAAGGGGCAGCTGCAGCCAGGCGGCTGGCAGTGCCTAAAGTGGTGGTGCTGGGATCAGTAGCCACAGGAAACATGTAAGCTGGACACTGGACTTTATTACACAACCAAGGGCCATTGCTAAAAGTCTGACTTTGTCAAAATAACCATCAGCGTGCCAGCTGGAGGTTTGCAGGCAAGATTAGTGCTGGAAGAAGAGAAGGTGTGTATACTGTATAAACTGTACATAGGAGAAGTGGTCCCTAAAGTTGATTGAAGTCAAGTGGGCATTCAAAAATCTTTCCAATCCCATCCAAGTTTTATGCCCTCAAAAAAATAACAAAACAAAGTACTGGACAGTTTTCTGACTCTGGGAGACTGTGGAAATTCAGTGTGACTGGGGTGGGGGATTATATTCTACCTGCGGCTTCTATGTGGGGTGCACTACATATAAAAAGGCATTGTCACCTTGCACATGCAGGCCCTGTATTCCCCAAGCCTTATACACTTACCTTACTTTACAGTCATCTTCAGTCACCATCCTATGGGAGAAAGTCTTAATGCCTATTTACCCAAAAGCAACAGCTGCAGAGAAGGAAGAAGCTGGGAGGGAGCACAGGTATGGTACTTATATGCAGTGTTGCTCATCTTACTTTAAAAAAGTAATTAGTTACAGTTACAAATTACTTCTCCGAAAAAGTAATTGCGTTAGTGACTCAGTTACAACATTGAAAAAGTAATTAGTTACTCAGCAAAGTAACTGATTTTTTTTTTAATATTCTACAATGCTTTGTTGAGAAGCAGATGACGGGCGCTTGCCAGGGAGCAGTGAGTTAATACTCCAAGACTAAAGAATGCCAGATCCTTGAGAGAAGAAACCCGGAAACAAATGGTGATCTCGTGTATATCCCAGCCTAGGTGCATCCGTCCCACCATGTATGTGCAGCTAATAGGACTTAAAACTCCTTTCCATCTGCTACATATTACATCCAAATTATAAGCTGGATTAAAATGTATGTTTATAATATACATTCCTTTGATGTTTACAGAGTCTGTAATTTAAAATCTTATATTAGGCTTTATTAGAATGTTCTATAGTTTATTGTTTTTATTTTTATTTATCTTATATAAGCTTTATTAGGTGCAAGGTATCTGGAATGGGGATGTCAGATTTTTCTTTGTTGTCTGATAAATAGATGAAATCACTGACCAAAAATAACCTGCTGATCATTGGTCTGTATAGGTGTCCTGCACTTACCATGTTGACCACTAGATGTCGCTGTGTACACTGTGTTGTATAGGGAACGTTTGTTCTGTGGAACATTTTCCCTGGATCATTGATCAGGTTGCGCACACAGTGTGTGTGATCGATGTGAGTTGTTCTCCGGTGATAGGTCAGTGTGAGGCGGATGGGGCTCATTGTATCCAGGGCTCCTTGCGATTGGGAGTTTTCAGAGCGCTGTGACAGGCCATCACAGCAGTCACATGATTCTAAAGCGGAGTTCCACCCATATTTATGTTCACAGCGCTGGCAGAAGCAATTACTCTGCTGCCATCTAGTGGCGGTAGATGTAATTGCAGAAATGCCGCCCAAGTAATGGGAACTGCGTTACTGTGAGGGGAAGAGTAATCAGGTAGATTACTCGTTACCCTCAAAAGGGGCTGCTTTAGGTAACTGCGTTTATTGTAACTCCATTACTTTCAACACTGCTTATATGTTTAGCTGGGTGATTCCCTTTCCAGAAACACTATCACTTCGACCTGCATGGACACGGTGACAGTGTCTCTTTAAAGCAAGCCCTCACTGACCTCTATAGTTACAGACAGAAGTGACTGTGGAGCAATTCATCCTTAAACCCACAACAGAGACTCTGGGGGCAAACTGGCGGCGTTTGATGGGGCAAACTGGTGGCATTTGATGGGGCAAACTGGCATCATTTGATGGTGAAAACTGGCTGCATTTCATGGGGAAAACTGGCGGCTATTGATGGGTGCAAACTGGCATAATTTCATGGGGTAAGCTGGCGGCTATTGATGGGGCAAACTGCCTTCTATTAATGGGGCAAACTGCCGGCTATTAATGGGGCAAACTGGCAGCATTTGATGGGGAAAACTGGCAGCAATTCATGGGCACAGTGAGTGCATATGATGGCACAGTGGCGGCAATTGATGGGCACAGTAGCTGCGTTTGATGGGCACAGTGGCGGCAATTGATGGGCACAGTAGCTGAGTTTGATGGGCACAGTGGCTGCAATTGATGTTTTTTTATTTTTTCAGTTTGTTTGCGCCCCCCAAAAATTTTGAGCAGCAGCCGCCACTGGTTGAAGGGACTGATCTGTATCAGACGTTTCTGAACACAACTATGAACTGCGCAGGTACTAGGATATACTAGGAAGGAGAGGGTGACTATGAATGATGCCTGAAGTAAGATGGCTCTGTCCTTCTGGAAAGAAAAGCAGATGACTGCATGGTCATGATAGTATTGTGCTCTCTGTGGGATGGGCCACATCCTGGCCGCTACAAGACTTTATTCAGCCTGCAGCAACCGCAGTGGCGGGTTGACAGTGGAAGAGCCAGTCTATGTATTGTAATATGGAGCCAGTCTATGTATTGTAACATGGTTGGTGCATCTACTGCCAGCCAGGGATTACCCTCTCCAGTTCCCAGCGCTGATATTCTTCCCACATTCCACCATGGTTGGTTAGTAGAACAGCTGATGTCCTAGCAACCAATGACGTGTTTGCACCAGCTTCAGCATTTACAGAAGGAACGAACTTCCTCTGTCCAGACCTGCTCCACCTCTCAGCTTCTTTATTTATATACATTTTATTCATTCATTTATAAAACAGTTTTTCAGCACTTAGGGGCCGGTTCACACCAAAACGTGGTGTGGGAAAGGTGCATTCAGTGCGCTTTACCCACACCGCAAGTGAACATGCTGCCTTTGCAATCTGCATGTGGGTGTCAATGAATTGTTGATGGCACCCCAAACACACCCTCATAAATGCAGCGTGTTTGTGAGCACAAAACCGCATGGCATCACGGTACCATTCCATTATGTGCATATATGTTATGAAAAAGTTGTGCACTACTTTTTCTGTGTTCTAGTGTGTTTTGTTGTCCATTAAAATGAATAGGCTGCAAAATTTGACCGCTTGGGAACGTGCATGTTTGAATACGCTGTTCCGTTGTGAACCAACACTGAATATCTGTTAAAACTTACAAAATAGTCCTAATGAAGTTTGCAGAACCCTGTGTTACGCTAACACGTGACTTTGCATGCTGCACTTCATATAGAATAAGATAGCTGATGCTAGGTATGGAACAGAAGCAACATCACACACCCCCAAGTGCCCAACATGCTGGCAAGCAGCAGGATATGTTGAATTGCAGGTTCCTGAGCTCCCCTTGCTCTGAGCGCACCAACGCCCACAGCAGCCCCATAATAAGATAAGGGGCCCTGCAATGGGTAGCTAGGTATAAGTTCAGCAGTTTTTCCTATAATAGAGGTATATGGGTGTTTTTTTCTTTAAAGTAGATGTAAACCCGAAAAAAAAAAAATCTTTGCTGTCACAATGTAGAGTATAAGATTTCCTATCATCTGTGCCCAGTCTTGCCACACAAAGTTAATCCAGCTCTGAGCAATCCTCTTTTGTTGTTCAGTGAAATAAAACGGACTTACAGTGAAAAACCTTAGTCCATTCCGCCCGTTTTCTGTGAGTTACAGGTTATTTACAAATCTAATGCACTAGCCTGGAGATTTTTTAATTCCCACCCCCACTCCTTTTCTGAAGTCATGTAGTTACTGGATTTTGACTGGATATTAGTGATCATATCAAAATTTAGTGTAAGGGGAGTGTAGAGGTGGACGGGGAGTCTACTGACATCACGACTCCACCCACAGAACTCCAGACAACAGAACCACCCACAGAATCTGCAGTTTTTCAATTCTTATAACAGACAGAGGGGAGACATTTGACAGGTAAGGATACATGCAGGAGGCATCTATATCCTTATAGATCAGCACTATGGCAATAGTTTAGAAAGGATGAGAGTGGGTTTGCATCCACTTTAAGGTAATCACAAGCAGAATAATACTAAATAAACCAATATGTTCCAATAAAGGATTTTGTTCAGCTTTTGCAAACTTACCTGTTCAAATAGTTTGTCGGGGTTTACAGACAATTCTTTTCTATTTATGGTCAAGGACACACTGCCATAGGTCATCAAACCTCTGCATTGGCACTTTGAAAAGGACGCTATGTCCTTCAATTGGTTAATACCAGTTATGCCATCTACATTTTCCTCTCTGATGTCCTCTACTACAAATAATCATCTGGTCTCTAGTACATGTAGGAGAATGAGGAATTTCACTAAGAAAAGAAAGTGCATTTGGAAGTGCCTATATATAGTACACTGTCACCTTCACTCCATGTCCGTTACAGCAAAATGTTATTAAAAGAGACAACTGAGTGCATGCACTATAGACGGCTTTGGATGTAGAAAGAGAAGCAAGATTCAGAACTGAATAGGAATATTTCCCAAAGTTTGAAGACAACAAGGAGATATATTATATCAATGTGATTGTTCTATTGTGGGCTATACTGAAGGGTACCTGTTTCAGGGCAGACTGGCAAAAATTTACTTATTACATAAAATAAGATATTTCTGCCAAATCTGTCATAGTTAATAAAAAAACTATAATGTTAGACAATTGTAGCTCTCCTAAATAAAGATTTGTAGTGTCATTTGGACCGATAAGCCTTAGATCTCCACAATGGAGTTAGACATTTTACCAATGGGTTTTACACTGCAACGTATATGACAATGGCAAAATGAATTTATTACATAAAAAGTGATTTCTACAATATTACAACCTACTTTTGACTATTAACCACTTCAATACCGGGCTTTTTTGCCCACCCTTATACCGGGCCTATTCTGGCACTTCTCTCCTACATGTACAAATCATCATTCTTTTGCTAGAAAATTACGCAGAACCCCCAAACATTATATATGTTTTTTTTAGCAGACACCCAAGGGAATAAAACAACGGTCTTTGCAACGTTTTATCTTGCACAGTATTTGCGCAATAATTTTTGGAAAAAAAATAGTTTCATCAATTAAAAAATAACAAAACAGTTAAGTTAGCCCAATTTTTTTGTAAAATATAAAAGATTAAATAGAGTAAATAGATACCTAACATGTCACGCTTTAAAATTGCGCACACTCATGGAATGGTGCCAAACTTCGGTACTTAAAAATCTCCATAGGCGACACTTTGAAAATGTTTACAGGTTACCATGCGTTTCACACTATCATACAGTGCTTATTCATAGAGCTATGAATAAGCACTGTATGATAGTGTGAAACGCGTTAGCTTTTTAATCTGATTTTTTGCTGTGACATGTTTGTTTTGTGACCGGTTTTATTAAAAAGGAACAACATTGTTTTTGGAGTGCGGCCATCCTAGTTTTTTTCTACAAATCTTGCATATCATTGCAGTGCCGGCACCCAAGTGTTTGGATTCAGTCATCCAGTTCTCTGGGACTTTGGAGCGGGTAAACTCTTTTTCTCATCTCTCACATTCACTTGTACATTATTCTTGATATATAGGCATATCCCTCCCCCTTTTTTTACCCTCTCTATCCCTGCGATAGAGTGCTCCTTGAAAAAAACTATTATGGACTCCACCAAGTATGGACTTTCATCATGTGCAGGTATGTTGGGGCAGCCACAATCCTGAAGTTAGGAAGACTGCACTTTACCTTGAACTGCTATCTTACGATTCTCATCATGCTGCATTACAAAGTAAAATTTCTGAAACTTTGCCTTTGCCTGGTCTGAAGTTACTAAAGAGGTGTATTGGAAGTAACCGACACATATAGCCCACAGTTTGTGTCAGCTATACACATTGGGGTATGAAGATAACGGTACAAAAGTTTATACAGCGTGAAGATAAAGTGGTTACCAAGATTTCTCTAGCAGCCTGTCGTAAGCATGTACATGTGACAGGAGAGATAGCCTCTTGCAGTAAGGGAAATGCTGTCAGCACCCTTCTGCAACAGGAGCAGATCTGCACCACCAGGGCCCTCAGCCTGTACACAGGTACAGAAGAGGAAGAGTTAAGTGAAGTGCACACATGGAGTCCACACTAGGTGCACAGTGGGACTGTTACTGGGAGTGAGGTATCGGTGATACGCTGGACGGGTGGAGAGGACAAGGGATCTATGTGCCCCTTCTAAGAAACCGCTGTGGTATACAGTAAATAGGGAGAGTTTGTTAGAGTCCATCTGTCTGTTAAGACAAAGGTACCCCAGTGTAGTGTAGCCCATTGTAGCCCAAATGAACCCAGTCCAGGGTAGGCCTCTCATGTGACCCTTGCTTGGAGCCCAATGAGGAGCAGAACAGGAAGGGAGCGTCACCCACCTACCCTCACAAACTCGTGAAAAGGTCATGGGTGACCAAGTCAGAGTGATGCACGGAAGGAGCGAAGGCTGGCCAACGTGGTGCAATCCAATAGAAGAGTTAAAGGAGTTGTAAGGGAAAACATTTTTTTGCCTAAAATTAATTTCTGCGAGTACACAGACAGAATAGTGTACATTTCCCAGTATGCATTGCGGCACGCCCAGTAATTCACACCTCCTTGAAGTCTTTAACACATAGAGAGTGTCCTGCAGCACAGATGTAGTTCCCAGGAGGACAGTAAAGCCTCCCTTCACGGTGGTGAGTAACAATCAGACAAGCAGGAAGTGAACAGAACAGAGAAGAAATAGAGCAACTTCTGAGCAAAAACGAACAATGAGGAAGTGAAAAGAGGAATGTCTGCAGGTAAAGGATGCTTATTATGAAAAAAATGTTTTCTTTACAACCCCTTTAATGTAGCTCTAATGGCTGAAAAGGTTAAGGCTGGTTCTGATAGAAAGGTGTCGCAACACACAGTGCATCGCAGTTTGTTGTGGGCCTGCGTAGCCACAGACCAGTCAGGGTGTCCATGCTGACCTATGTCCACAGCCAAAGCACCTACAATGGGAACGTGAGCATCAGAACTGGACCACAGAGCAATGAAGGAGAGATCCTGGTCTGATGAATTCAAGAATGGTTTGAGGAACACAAAAACAAGTTTGAGGTGTTGACAACAATTTCTCCAGGCTTCAATACAATTGTGTATTAGTGTGATGTGCTAATAAAACCATTCTGATCCATGGAGGCGCCATCTCCCAACTTACAGTACTTAAAGGGGTTGTAAAGGTAAAAACATCTCACAGCACCGCCCCCCCCCCCCCGAGTGCCCGTTTTACTTACCTGACCGTTCGAAAACTCCCGGTCGCGTCCACGTCATCCTCTTCGGTTCCCAGCCTGGCCGTTGATTGGCTAGGCTGGGCGGATTGATAGCAGCGCAGCCATTGGCTGGCGCTGCTGTCAATCACAGTGGATGACGCGGCACTCCGGGGGGCGGAGACGAGTGATACAGTCGGTGGCTATGGCCGCCGCTGTATCACGGGAGCTTGTTCGCAAAAGCTTTCCACTGTGATGGAAAGCTTTTGCGAGGAGGAGCCTAGACAGCCGCCGAGGGACCCCAGAAGACAGCTTTCCGGGCCACTCTGTGCAAAACGAACTGCACAGTGGAGGTAAGTATAACATGTTTGTTGTTTTAAAAAAAAAAAATCCTGACTTTAGTGTCGCTTTAAAGCAGGGGTGCCCAACCAGTGGCCTGGGGGCCACATGTGGCCCGCGGAGCCCTCTGATGTGGCCTGCGACCTCCTGCTCTGGGATTGGAATATAATAGAATAGAATACTGTTATTAAATGTAAGTTTATTACTAAAATCACAGTGTATATATCTGCATATCTGTTCTGCATTGGTTGCTTTCAAACTGATCCGCAGGTGCAGAGAAGTGCACCTGTGGGTTACCTGCACTGAGCCATAGGCTTCTATTACCTGTGACTTTGGTGTGCTTTCTGAAAGTGCACCACACCTACAGGATATAATAGAAGTCTATGGCAAAGTGCAGCTAGCCTGCAGGAAAGCCGGGTAAATAACCGTTCATCAGTGTGAAAGCAGCCATAGGCCTCTTTCACACTGTCAGTCTGACCAAATCTGACCTTCTTCATTCACCTATAAGGAGTGGAAGATGTAAATGTACTTGTGCCCGTTTACAAACACATACAATGTACCTCCAATCCAATCCACGAAAAAAAAAGAGAGAAAGAGTAGTGGGCCAGGGCCATCTTAATAGTATCATGGGCCTCTGGGCAAAGTAATGCATTGGGGCCCCTACCAGCTTGCCCTGATTTACACAACTACTTTCAAGAAATAAAGTATAAATAGTTTATGAATTAAAAATATATTCATTAGAACTTTCAATAAAATCGATTGTACAAAAGGAAAATATTCCATGAATCAAAGACTAGTCAACACAAAGGGCACAGTACAGGGGGGGGGGGGGGAAGCAGAAGGACACAGTACAGAGGGGGTCAGAATTGCACAGTACAGAGGGGGTCAGGAGGGCACAGTACAGAGGGGGTCAGGAGGGCACATCAGAAGTACAAAGTATAGATTCTGGGGTGCTTCCCGGGACAAGACCATATCGGGACAGTTGGCAAGTATTATGTAATGCAAGATTATTGTGGGGCCCCCTATGTACCTTGGGCCCCTGTTTAGTGCCCAGAAATGCCCTTGCATTAAGATGGCCCTGGAGTGGGCTCTATAGAGCCAAGTGGGCTGCCATCCACCCGCTCCGATCATTGTGGCCCGCGACCGGTTACCAAGTCGCTTAAGTGGCCCTTGCTCTTCAAAAGGTTGGGCACCTCTGACTTAAAGGATCTGCTACTGACGGTGTGGTGCCAGACACTGCAGGATACTTTCAGAGGTCTAGTGGGGTTCATGCCTTGATGGGTTATGGTGGCTGGTCATAATGTTATGGCTGATTTGTGTATAGAGATTTAAATTTGAACCTTCTTCATGAAAGCTACTGCTATCAGAGCACCAAGTTTTGATCAGAAGTACAGAACAGAACTTTAACTAAACTAATACAATAAAATGCTATTCCCAGAAATGTTCATATCTTATTCATTGCACTTCTGGTGTATTGTTCCTCCCTTATTTTATTTTTTATATGAATTTACAGAATATAAGGTGAGTTTGTACAGTAATGTTTCACTATTATTGCTGTTATTGTAGGTTTTATAGACCGGTGTCCTAGTACTTGTATATACAGTATAATTCGGCAAACATGAAGACAAGAAAACACTGCAGTGACCATAACTTGGTCTTGCAGACTGTTAAGATTTATGTTTATGCAGACAACGGATCTGAAATGGATTTTTTAATCCAAGACTGAGTAATCCTTTTAAAGAAGGCGTGCCTGTCCGGGTTTAGGCTATAATAATCCTCAAAATACAGTCATACCAGGTGAAATTGGACGGTGACTCCAGTTCTTGGAAGTTGTTTGTACTTGTGATTGCAATACACTGCTAGCCACTGCTATCCTATAGTAAACACCCATATTAGATCCTGCCATAAAAATCCAAGCCTAATAGCCGACAATCCAGTCATTACTGTGCCCTATACTGTGACAAACGCACACCTATGATGAGCTGTTAACTTAACCACTTCATTACTGGGCACTTAAACCCCCTTCGTGCCCAGACCAATTTTCAGCTTTCAGCGCTGACGCATTTTGAATGACAATTGCGCGGTCATACAACACTGTACCCAAATTATATTTTTATCATTTTTTTCCCACAAATAGAGCTTTCTTTTGGTGGTATTTGATCATCTCTGCGATTTTTAATTTTTGCGCTATAAACCAAAAAATACAGAAAATTTTGAAAAAAAACACAATATTTTTTACTTTTTGTTATAATAATATCCCATGTTTTTATTTATTTTTCCTCGGTTTAGGCCAATATGTATTCTTCTACATATTTTTCTTAAAAAAAAATCGCAATAAGCGTATATTGATTGGTTTGCGCAAAAGTTATAGCGCCTACAAAATAGAGGATAGATTTATGATTTATTTTTTATTTTTTACTAGTAATGGCGGCGATCTGCGATTTTTTTTGTCAGGCCTGCAATATTGCGACGGACATATAGGACACTTTTGACACAATTTTGGGACCATTCACATTTATACAGCGATCAGTGCTATAAAAATGCACTAATTACTGTATACACGTGACTGGCAGGGAAGGGGTTAACACTAGGGGGTGAGGAAGGGGTTAACTGTATTCCCTGGGTGTGTTCTAACTGTTTGGGGGGAGGGGACTGACTGGGGGAGGTTACCGATGCTGTGTCCCTATGTACAAGAGACACAGATCGGTCTCCTCTCTCCCTGACAGGACATGGAGCTCTGTGTTTACACACAGAGCTCCACGTCCCTGCTGTCACCAGGGGGGGGGGGGGGCGCAAACGGAAAAAATAAATAAAAACAATTGCAGCCTCACTGTGCCCATCAAATGCAGCCACTGTGCCATCAATTGTCACCACTGAGCCATGCCATCAAACGCAGCCACTGTGCCATCAATTGTCACCACTGTGCCATGCCATCAAACGCAGCCACTGTGCCATCAATTGTCACCACTGTGCCATGCCATCAAACTAGCCACTGTGCCATCAATTGTCACCACTGTGCCATGCCATCAAACTAGCCACTGTGCCATCAATTGTTACCACTGTGCCATGGCATCAAAAGCAGGGACTGTGCCCCTGTGCACTTTGTCGCCACTGTGCCCTTTAATTGTGGCCACTGTGCCAATTGATGCCACTGTGCCCTTTGATTGTCGCCACTGTGCCCATTGATGCCACTGTGCCCATTGTCGCCACTGTACCCATTGTCGCCGCTGTGCCCTGTAAAATGCCCTTCCCCCGCCCGGTACTTACCTCTCTGGGGGTCAGCCATCCTCCTTCCACGTCCCTCGATGACGCTTCAGCCAATCAGGTTACCAGTAACCAGAACCGGTGAACCTGATTGGCTGAGACGCCTGTTAGTCTTAAATAAGGAACGCACCCCCCGTACGTCCCTTAGATAAGTTTCCGCTGGCTCTGATAGGCACTCCCACACAGCCAACCAGCTGCCGTTATTCAGGTGGCCGGCGCTCACCATCCGGCCATCTGAATAGTTGGCGGCAGCGGCCGGCAACAATAACATGAATCTATGTTATTGTAATCAGTGGCGGTGCGAGCGCCAGAGGGGGCGGCGCTCCGGTGCCCTCTATAGACCACTGCCTCCCACATACCCTCAACCCTCCCCCTAACTACCCTCCACCCCAGCCCTCCCCCACCTACGCTTGCGGAGTAAGTGCTTTGTGAATACAGCACTTGCCTGTAAAAGTTGCAGAGGCGTAGCGTAAATAGGATACGCTACGCCCGCACAAAAATACGCTCTATACCTGAATCTAGCCAATAATCTGTTGGTTATTCCATGGCATGACTTCCACAAGCAAAGGCAAATATTAGATAGATAATTACATCTCCACTGGAACCCACATATAGTCAAAGAAGGCCAAATTAGACTCCTCCCACATCCTTGATGGCTGACCACATGAGAACACCCTGGTGTGATGTTCTGTATCCTATTACTTTTTATTGTAATGTTTTTGCTCTGGCCATCCAATACCTCTTCTATTGGAGATGTCCATATCCCCACATGAAGAAGATCGCAAAACAAAATTATGATTGAAACGCGTTGGGTTATCACAGAGATATCTATTCTTTTTCTGTGTATTGTTCAATGTTTGTGTTATTTTGGATATCCATTATGGAAATTTTCATGTACACCATAAGCTCTTGTTGTTGTCCTCTCTTTTTTCCTTGCTGTTTTTAGTGATTCTTATATCAATTGGAAAAAGAAATCATATTCTTATACATAACAGGTATATTTATTTCTTGTAAGCTCGCATAAGCCTTTGGGAGTTTTTTATTTTTCTCATTCATAAATGACTGAGAGAGCTGAACGGAGTGTTCTGGCGGCCGCCCCCCTATCAGAACCCAACAGCACAGCGGGGGAGATTGTTGTACTTACACCGAACTGTTAGTACAGAGGCTCCCGCCATCAGTTTTTTCTCCTTCAAACCGCTGGGGAACTGCAGGGCTGGAGGTGTCCCTCTGTGTGTCTGTGTAAATCCAGGAAGTGAACAGGCAGCAGCTTCAGTTGCCCACAGTTAAAATGGTTGCATGCAGACTCGGTGGGGGGAGATTTTTGCAGCATATTTGGCAAGTACAGAATCACAGTACATATAAAATATTATGCAAAGTGATTGGAGGGAAGCTTCAGAATGGCAAAAAAAAAATGATTACACATTATGTGAGTAGACTGCAGTTCCTCTTTAATGAGCCCCTTTACGTGGCTTTTGCTACTTTTCTTTTGTCTTGTAGCAGCTTCTCAGCTGTCTATTATATTCATCAAAAAGGAGTGTTTGAACCAGGAAGGTGGGAGTTAAGAACTGAATCTCACCCACAACATTACAAGCAGGTTTTATACTTTGGCACAATTCAATTATCTGTTACATCAACACTAGAGACCACATCAAACAGTCACCAACTTTTTTCTCCCCACTGATTTTATTTTTATTTTATCTGTGTTTGAATAAACAGCCAATAGCCGACAAAAGCTACCAGGTAACTTTCAGGAGACAACTCTGAGCAAGAAGAGCGGAAAGCAAGCAATGGAGCCTGTCATCGTGAATAAGAAAGCAGGTCTGCTAGCTACAATAGGGTATAACAATATAGTTCAGTCACACAGCCAGGCTTAAAGTGAACACATTCAGGACAGGGCTGGTGTAAGGATTCCCACAGCTCACCTGTGCCCATCAAATGCAGCCTCACCAGTGCCAATAAATGCAGCGTCACCAGCACCCATCAAATGCAGACTCACCACGCCCACCAAATACAGCCTCACCAGCGCCCATCAAATGCAGCCTTACCAGCGCCCAACAAATGTAGCCTCACCAGCGCCGAACAAATGCAGCCTCAACAGCGCCCAACAAATGCAGACTCACCTGTTCCAATCAAATGCAGCCTCAACAGTGCCAATAAATGTAGCGTCACCAGCGCCCATCAAATGCAGACTCACCACTCCCACCAAATTCAGCCTTACCAGCGCTCAACAAATGTACCCTCACCAGCACCCAACATATGCAGCCTCACCAGCGCGCAGCAAATGCAGACTCACCTGTGCCCATCAAATGCAGCCTCACCAGCGCCCATCAAATGTAGCCTCATCTGTGTCCATCAATTTAGTCTCACCAAAGCCAATTAATTCAGTCTCCCCAGTGCCCCTCCATGCCGCTTTACCACTGCTAATCAATGCAGCCTTACGGGGGGGGGGGGGGGCAGATAAGTCACTATATACATATACACAATTGCAAATTGCATGTGATAATACAATCTCATATCTCAGCCAGCAACAGTTGTTACTCACTAGACCAGGTGACGCTTTTGGGCGCAAACTGCTTTGTATCCGACGACGTGACTCTGTGCTTGGTGTTCCTCATTCGCAGCAATGTTAATCTCTGCTGTGCCTGCCTTGAGCAGTGCCACCTCCAGGCTTCACCAGGATCACCAGTAGCCGGGCGCGCTAGGTGGCTGCCTACTCTACCTAGTGGTAGCACCAGCTCTGCATGCAGGGGAGAGCAACAAATGTGTTCTACTGCAGTGGTCTCCAAACTGTGGCCGTGGCACTAATGTGGGCATTTGCTTGCTTTTATTTGGCCCTGGGGGCATTATTCTTCCCACTGACACCAGCAATTGGGCACTATTCCACCCAGTGATGCACTATTCCACCCAGTGGTACTTCTGACCAGAGGTGCTATGCCTTTTTTTTACTTCCACTAACCACTTAGTAAAAGGCATTGCTTACTCTCACTGCCGCTGGGGTTATTTTAGTCATGGGAGACCACAGTCTGGCCCCTCTAATGTCCGAAGGACAATAAACTGGCCCTTTGTTTATAAAGTTTGGAGACCTCTGTTCTAATGTGTGTCCCACCAGCTGCACCTACTCACCTTCACTTCAAGAGATTCAGGAGGTGGTTGTCCTCAAAAGTCTAAGGGGTCAGACCCAAAAAGCAGATTGGATATCCATTGAGAGGCCCAAGGAATCCATCAGAAAATATAGGATAAAAGTGGGAGAGCAACCTTCCATGAACAAAGGAGGAGAAGGGGTCCTGTCGATATGTAGGTTAAGATCAATTGCTCTTGATGCTGCGGAGGTCCCATTCCTGGATACTCAGGTGGGTATAGTACTGGTAGGACACACTTGGATGGACCAGTAAACAGAGAAATGTCAAACATTTGGCGAAGTGCCGAGTTATAGCCACGCCCACAAAGTGTACCTCTTGGTGCAATAAAGTTTTTTGATGTTGGTCAAACTTGTTGACTTTGGCCATCACTAAATAGACCACACTGGACACCTCTGCCATTCC